>SKCR01017049.1:0-163115 GCA_019454045.1 Zanthoxylum bungeanum | reverse complement strand
CAATAATCAAATTATTTAATTATTTAACCAACTATAATTTAATTCAATTATATTGATTACTATAATCCAATTATAAAATCAAACTTTATATCGAATGAGTTTTGTATATAGTCCAACTATATATATATATTTAAAACAACATAAAATATTAGTCCAACTAATACTTTTGATTAATATGACGAGTAAAATATAGATGAGCGCATTTAGCGAGTATTCGAACGAAGGTTGCAAATTCAATACTTGCCTCCCACTATTTTTCGTCGAGCCTCTAACCCTCTGTCGAGTACTCGGGAAATCGTGTTTCCTAGTGGGCTAGGATCCCGTTAAATATCACACAATCTTGACTTTGGCCAACAAATTGTATGATAATTAACTAGGTAGATCTCGAAGATCAATTGGATCTCATCCAACTCCTAGATCCAGTAGGTGGACATCCAAGTCCCAAACATATATCTATATATGCCTATATATCGAATATATACCCTAACCATTTTCCTCTGAATCAAATAGGCCTTGGCTTTGGCACAACAAACCTAGTGATCCCAGTCATGCGCGGATCCATTGACATGAAGCTTCGTAATCAATGTCAATGGACAAGAAGTGGTCTTGACTTTGGCCAACAAACCACAACTTGGACACGACACCGATATGGAACAAGCCTCGTGATTAAAACACATCTTTGATGGACAAGAGCTTGACTTTGGCCAACAACCCCTGCCAATCTAGGATCTTGAGTAAGAATCACTCAATGGAAGGAAGATAAACGCTTGATATTTAACGAGGGTTTTTCGCGTGCAAATTGTCTACCAATTTAATTATCTTTGTTAAGGTCTCATCATCATACACCCTTAAACATGCATTCTAAATACATAATAAAGCGTGTATGAAAATAAATAATAATGATATGCGGATGGATACTTAACACATTGATCCTAGATCAAATCTCTCCCTTTCTCACTCAAGCTAGCACTTGTATTACTTCTACCCCGTTACACTACACTTCTAAAGAAACCTCATTTACATGGAGGGGAATAGGTGAGAAGAGAATACAAAGAGAATGAAGGTGATAGGCTGGACACGCAGGTCCAATTTAATAAATCGAATTTATTACAACAATTTCTAAAATTGCCCCACCCGACTAATATCCATCCGATATACATTATTCATACAACACAACCACGTATTCACACACATAAGCATGCTATCAATCAATCTAATCAAATTAATTAATCTGATAATTAAGTGATCATCCAATGTTCAAACAACGATTTGATTTTGTTCGACTCAAACTCGTTTTTGCGAATAAGTACTTAAAGTACGAATTCATGAATTAAATTAAACTACATCATTAATCTAATTTAACATGTATTTAATACTAATTCACTATTCAATTCCAAATTAAATATTACACTTTATTAATAAACCTTTTACGATTTAAATTCCAAATTTAATCGTAACGCGTCTCAAAGACCGATTAACGTCCAACGTCAATTCAATTAAAGTCCAATGGGCTTTTAATTGATTTCTTAAGCGTGGACTTTTGGTCAACTCGGGTCAAACCGATAACCAAAGTCCAATCCGGGATTTACCCCATAAGCCCATAAATCAATCTTGGCCCATTAGGCCCAATTGAACTTTAAAGGTTCATTAGTCGCATTTGGGCTTTATGGTTAAGGTTTTGGGCCAATTGGATCCAATCCATTTGGCCTAAACTCAACTAGATAAAATCAAGCCCAATAGGCCCAAATACAACATTAGAAGCCCAATATCAAAAATAGGCCCAAATAATTAAATCCAAAAAATCCAATTTTCCCAATTTAATTACCAAAGTGTATTACATGATCAATTACCCAAATCAACATTTCTAAAACATGAATTTACATAATTAATCATGGTCATTTTCATCAATTGGTGTCCAACACATAAATGAAAAAATCAAACCCATTACATGCTTAAAGGTCTCGGCCAAGGAGGGATTTTGTGTCCGATTCGGTTTCGATCCAATCGAACCCACAATCGACATTAAATCATCATCCAATTTGATTTCATACACATCCAATGTTCATAAAATCAAAAATCCAAGACATTAAAGGGCATAGGCAATTCGGCCAACATATAGAATTTAGGGTTTTGTGTTCATTTAAAATTAAATCCAATTCAATCTTAAATTAACATCATCCAACATGATTCCAACTCATCAAATGAACCAAAATAAAAAATTCCATGGATTCCAAATCAACAATACATTCGGCCAACACCTAAATTTGGGCAAAATTGATCCTATCACATTTTGTTGAAATTGATCAAATCAATCTTCAATATAACATATACTAAGCATGCTCAAACATCCAATTTTATTAAATCATGCTCAAATACAAAATACCCAATTTTAAGCCCTACATTTTTCATGTTTGAACCTAAGCTCTTGATGCCATTGTTGGTTTTAATCTAGGTCCCAAGATCAAACAAGACATGAAAACATTGTGTGAACACATCAACGGAGGTAGCGGAATACTCACATCGATCGGTTGAGTCGATTTGAAGACGAATCAAGGCCAAAAAGCCACTGCCATTCACGCCCACTGCAGCAGTTCACTGCCTCCAAAAACAGAAAATTGAGATGCGAAACGGAGCTCCAAGCCTCGTCCGACGGATCCCGGCTCATGGGCGAACCTCCCTACCACATTCGCAAGACTCGTAAGTGTGCTAGAACTTGATTTCTCACACCATGAAAAACCACTATTGCTTCCCTTTTATTCACGCCATTTTGCTTCAAAAACCAGTGAGTTTTCAGTTTGGGCATGAGGAGAAGAGAGAAAATGAGAGAGATGAAGTTGTGTATAAGTTGATTACATTTGAATTTCAAGTGTATCTTATACACTTTGTGAATTTCAAATGAATTTCATTTGAATTTGCTTTTAAAAGGTCAAACAATAAAAGCTATCATTACACACATCTTGTCCATCACTATTCACATCACTTTATTAAAGTGACATGTTGTCAAGTCACATCACTCAAAGTGACAAGTGATTTGACGCTTGATGCGACTGATTGATTTGACGCTTGATGCGACTTGCGTTGTCGCAATCGAATTCGAAATACGAATGCGCTCGCAATTACACTCGGGCTCGGGTTCGTTAATTCCAAATTAACGATTTTTCCGTCGCGTCGTAATTAAATGATTACGCCTAGCGAATTCACTATTCACGTCACTAACGAATTAATTCTAAATTAATTCGTTCGCCCGAATTAAAATCTAATTTTAATTCCGCGTCGAAATCTAATTTCAATTAATATATCGAATATATTAATTTAATCGATTAATTCCAAATTAATCGTTATCTCTCTCTAGACGATATTTTATCCTAGATAAAATATCTCCGTTATTAATCCTAGATTAATTCTCTCTCTCTCTTCTATATAATCCCAGATTATTCAAGAGTGCGAGTTGTGCGTCATCGGTGGATTATCGGGAAGCGACCCATGAGATCCCCGGATAAGTTGGCAGTAAATACGGTCGTCGGAGTATCCGAATCACGTACGTACCAAGTACTACGTTCTACCGATTTACGAGACAAGGTTGACTCCTAGCAAAGCACCAAGTCTACCTAATTCTCCGGACATATCCATTTAAGAATATTAATATCTGTATCAAGCGTAGTATACCAATGTATTGTGTATTGTGCATATCGGCCCAGTATCGGATAGTCACGTGCTAGGGCTGGGGCTGGATAAGTGTCTGCCCCGTCCGAAACACATATCGGATGTCTGGTAACATAGTCTCTATAATCGGATATTCATGACCTGGTCACAATATCTCTATTGGTTGCGCAACACTCAAGAGCACTAGTACCGTATCCTGCGTGACATCATCTCCACTATGACTGAAGTGATACTTCCGTCTTGACATCACACCCAATACACTACGACTCTCTGATAAACCCATAAGTGGTGTACGCAGAACCGATAAAGCCCTGTACCACCAACCAAAGTCTACCGATTATCGTAAGTATTAGCGATGCAAGTCTCAGGTTAAGACTATACACACCTACCTTGATTTCGACCTCCCATAGACACATAGTCAAAATACCAATGGGATTCCGAAGGGTCTATCCAGAGCGAAGCTGTTTCCCGTACCATCGGTGAAACACGACCTCCTATCGTACTTGCATAAGTATCCAATACTTATATATATGAGAACTATACCGTTGTGCCCTCACAACGCACACAAGTGCAATACTAGCCTATTCCGCATTATCGATGTCCAGTCTCGATAATACTCCGGCTAGGGATATTTAATGATTAATCCTTCGAGGATTGATACTGTCTCATATCATTCTCAATCCAGGAACTAATCATAGGGACCTCTCTTCATTTATATATCTATGGTGATCTAATCACAAATGATGAGAGTGCAATTTCCTTGTCACATAGTTAATTTGCTACAACAACACAATGATCTGTGCAAATAGTGACACTATGGGTCATTTTGTCCAACAGGGTGAACCTCCCTACCACCTTCGCAAGTCTCGTAGTGTGCTAGCACTTGCAGTTTTTGCCACAAAAACCCAACTCTTGCTTCCCTTATTCACGCCTAAATTGGTTCAAAACCAGTCCACTTTTTCAGTTTGGGCGTGAGCTATGGAGAAAGAAATGGAGAGATGAAAGATGTGTTAAGTTGAATTTGATTTGCATTTGAAGTATATCTTTATACTTGAGTGAATTTCAAATGAATTTCACTTGAATTTGCATTTAAAAGGTCAAATAATAAAGGCAAACACTATGCACATCATGTCCATCACTATTCACATCAACTTTATAAAAGTGACATGTTGTCAAGTCACATCACTCAAAGTGACAAGTGATTTGACGCTTGATGCGACTAATGATTTGACGCTTGATGCGACTTGCGACGCCGCACTCGAATTCGAAATACGAATGCGCTCGCAATCACATTCGGGCTCGGGTTTGTTAATTCCAAATTAACGATTTTTCCGTCGCGTCGTAATTAAATGATTACGCCTAGCAAATTCACTATTCACGTCGCTAACGAATTAATTCTAAATTAATTCGTTCGCCCGAATTAAAATCTAATCTAATTCCGCGTCGAAATCTAATTTCGTTTAATATATCGAATATATTAATTTAATCGATTAATTCCAAATAATCGTTATCTCTCTCTAGACGATATTTTATCCTAGATAAAATATCTCCGTAATTAATCCTAGATTAATTTTCTCTCTCTTCTATATAATCCCAGATTATTTAAGAGTGCGAGTTATGCGTCATCGGTGGATTATCGGGAAGCGACCCATGAGATCTCCGGATATATTGGCAGTAAATACGGTCATCGGTGTATCTGAATCACGTACGTACCAAGTACTACATTCTACCGATTTACGAGACAAGGTCGACTCCTAGCAAAGCACCAAGTCTACCCAATTCTCCGGACATATCCATTTAAGAATATTAAGATCTGTATCAAGCGTAGTATACCATTGTATTGTGCATATCGGCCCAGTATCGGATAGTCACGTGCTAGGGCTGGGGCTGGATAAGTGTCTGCCCCGTCCGAAACACATATCAGATGTCTGGTAACATAGTCTCTATAATCGGATATCATGACCTGGTCACAATATCCCGATTGGATGCGCATCACTCAAGAGCACTAGTACCTTATCCTGCGTGACATCATCTCCACTATGACTGAAGTGATACTTCCGTCTCGACATCACACCCAATACACTACGACTCTCTGATAAACCCAGAAGTGGTGTACGCAGAACCGGTTAAAGCCCTGTACCACCAAGACCAAAGTCTACCGATTATCGCAAGTATTAGCGATGTAAGTCTCAGGTTAAGACTATACACACCTACCTTGATTTCGGCCTCCCATAGACACATTGTCATAATACCAATGGGATTCCGAGGGGTCTATCCAGAGCGAAGCTGTTTCCCGTACTATCGGTGAAACACGACCTCCTATCGCACTTGCATAAGTATCCGATACTTATATATATGAGAACTATGCCGTTGTGCCCTCACAACGCACACAAGTGCAATACCATCCTATTCCGCATTATCGATGTCCAGTCTCGATAATACTCCGGCTAGGGATATTAATGATTAATCCTTCGGGGACTGATATTGTCTCATATCATTCTCAATCCAGGAACTAATCATAGGGACCTCTCTTCATTTATATATCTATGGTGATCTAATCACAAATGATGAGAGTACAATTTCCTTGTCACATAGTTAATTTGCTACAACAACACAATGATCTGTGCAAATAGTGACGCTATGGGTCATTTTGTCCAACATTCGGTTCGCCCTAGATAGTACAATAAAAATTCCTCCAATGTACCCAAGCCACCTGGCAAATCAATAAAAGCATCAGCATGGTTAATCATTTCTACCAATCGTTCAGACATACCTGGCACGATCAGTTCCTCTCCGTTAGATGGTTCAATAAGATTTGCCTCAGCCAAGGGTTTTGGGATGATTCCCAAAACGTGACTGCCTCCTTCCTGTACGGCATTTGAAACGATCCCATTAATCCAAGATTGCCTCCGCCATATATTAAGTGCATATTCCTTGCAGCTAAGACTAGACCCAACTCCTGTGCTGCTTCTACATATTGTGGTTTAGTACCAACACTACTACCGCAAAACACACAAATGTTTTCAACTCGCCTTCTTGAAGCGGATTCCATGTTTTACTCTGGATGTCTTTAAAAGTGCAATGATGAGTTGAATTTATAATACCTGAAAAGGGTGAGTAAAAATAGCACAAGTATCTTCCAAAGGACGATTAGTAGCAAAATAGTAAAATAGATCGTGATAGTCAAAAAGGTATGGATCCTATCGGAGAAAATAAAAGAAAACAACAAAACAAATCACAATTTTTAGGAAAAGACAAAGAGATATAATAAATACAAGAATTTACAACTTGATTGACGTCTATGCGTCAGGGACAAGCTTCCCATCCAATTTTCTTATAAATTGGCAAACATGATCTTTTTGAGTCAGATTCCCAAGACTTAACTATTGTCTTTCTTTTTGAAATTGTGTATGTAATTTGCGAAAGGCTATGTGAACATATCCACTAGGATGTGTCTCAAGAGTCGAAGATATATCATCTAAAGACTCCTTACTCAAGCCATCCCTAATGAATTTAATTTTGTCTTCGCGATTATCAGACATCATTCTTAAAGAACGACAACGAGTATTGCAATTCCAACGTGCATATTTGTAAAAAAAAAAACCCATTTGTTTAGCTCTTCGTTTCTTTGCATAGGTGCTTCTTCCAAAACCAGGCAGATGTGAAATAAAAGAGTCAGAAGATTCATCTGCCAATCAGACTCGTGCTTCAATTACCCAACGAATGTCATTGGGAACACCATGGATCGTCAGTAATCTCATCCGTTCCAAGCGAGCTTTGTAAACTTTTATTAGAGATTTTTGAGGGAGAGAAGGAAATTGCTTGTGAAGATTTGCGAGAGCTTCTTCCATCCTGAAATGTCTTAATCTGCAAAAACTAAACACACAAAATTAAATCACACCAAATCACAATATATACAAAAATTGCATGGGTTGCCTCCCTGCGAGCGCTAAATTTAATCGTCGTCAGCTAGACGTGACTTCTTGAATGTTTATGCTGGATCTGAAAGCGTGACACTTTCTTTTTGTCGCTCAAATGATTCTCCCCAGTAGTGTTTGACACGCTGACTGTTAACTTTGAATGTGTTTTTGGTATTGGGATCCAGTAACTCAACAGCTCCGTATGGTAAAACCTGAGTGATCACAAATGGTCCAGACAACCTAGATTTCAATTTTCCAGGGAAAAGTTTCAACCTCGAGTTGTACAACAACACCTGCTGCCTTGGTTCCAACTGTCTGTGCACTATTTTTCGGTCATGCCATTTTTTGGTCTTTCCTTGTATAATCTGGCATTCTCATAAGCCTGTAGACGAAATTCCTCCAATTCATTGAGTTGGTGAAGTCTTTTCTCTCCTGCAGCTTGTGAATCAAGATTCAACTTCTTCAGTGCCCAGTACGCCTTGTGTTCAAGTTCAACTGACAGATGGCATGCTTTCCCAAACACCAATCGATATGGGGACATACCAATGGGTGTCTTGTAAGCTGTTCGGTAGGCCCATAATGCGTCATCTAGTTTTGTAGACCAGTCCCTCCTTATTGATCCAACGATTCTTTCTAGGATTCTTTTGATTTCCCTGTTTGAAACCCATTTGAATGTGGATGGTAAGCTGTGGAAATCTTGTGAGTAACTCCGTATTTGGATAGGAGTGAATCAAAGTATCTGTTGCAGAAATGTGAGCCACCATCGCTGATAATTGCCCGAGGTGTTCCGAATTGAGTGAAAATGTTCTTTTTAAGAATTTGATCACCACTTTTGAATCCTTGGATGGTAATGCAATTGCTTCAACCCATTTGGAGACATAGTCTACAGCAATCAGGATGTACAGGTTTCCAAATGATGGAATTGTTTTGCAACAGTCCTTCATTTCTTATACCTTTTCCAGTAAAAGGTCTCTTGGTCATTTTTCCTTCTAAACAGGATTCACAAATTGGTAAAGTTCCGAGCTTTAATTGGTTTAAGGCTCCATTCTTTATTAATCTGTTTATCCGGTCAAGGTTGATGTGACCAAGTCTAAGATGCCATAGATAGGTGTCATCATGAGAAATCTTTGGCCGTTTAGTTTTAGGTTTCTCAACCTTAAATATTTCAGTGTTGAGCAGTGACCTATTTATTAAAGGTCTTAACACATACAAGTTATTTTTTGAGTTTCATGTGCATATAGTTAATCCATTTATACCAATAATAACCAAATTGCTATTAAAAGAAACTGAATAACCATCATCCAAAAGTTTAGAAACAGAAATCAAATTCCTGCGAAAACCAGGAATGAATAACACATTGTTCAAATTTAAATAACAATTATTGATAAAATTTAAACTGGAAACTCCCACTGCTCTTGCTAAAATGGCATCTCCTGTCCCGACTCTCATGGTGTAGTCACCTTCAGCAAGGTCCCTCCATGAATCAAGTAGCTGCAAAGAAGAACAAACATGGTTAGTGGCTCCAGAATCAACAATCCAAGAGGATTTATCATCCTCCACTAATAGAGATTCAATAACGAGTAAATCATATTACCTGTTTCCTTTTTCTCTTTCAGCTCAGCAAGGTATTTAGGACAGTTCATTTTCCAATGCCCATTCTTGTCGCAGTGGAAACATTTTCCCTTTGGCTTGATATCCTTGGAGCCTTTCTTGTTCTTCTTCTTCATGGGCTTTCCCTTAGCCTTCCCGATGCTTTTCTTCTTCTTTTTTTTCAGATTTAGAAGACTCGGCAACATTTTCCTCTGCTCTGGACTTACGAGGGTCTACAAGCATGGACTCACAATGGGTGAGCTCATTTAGCAGTTGGGTCAAAGTAAAAGACAACTTGTTCATAACATAGTTGCTTTTAAACTACAGGAAACTCTTCGGAAGAGTTTCCATCATCATGGTCACCTGGCTACGCTCGTCAATGCGAGCTCCATGGGTTTCAGCAGTGTTGAGATAAGTTATCATCCTTAAGACATGCTCTCGGACTGATGTCCCATCCTTCATCCTTGCAGTCATCGCTGAGACCATGGCCTCATGGCGTTGACGCTCCGAAGGCTGCCCAAACATGCCCTGCAATGACTCCATCATCTGAGATGCTAGAGCCATAGGTTCGTGCTTTGCAGCAAGAACCTCAGACATCCCTGCTAGCAAGTAGTAGCGGGCTTTCTCATTTGCTGTGACCCATTTCTGGTAGGTATCGCGCACAGCTTGGCCAGTATTTCTGGCCGGCTCGGGAGGACGTTCCTCCGTCAAGACAAACTTATGGTCTTCACAGACCAGGATATCATTCATGTTACTTTTCCACTTAACATAGTTTTCTCTGGTTAATTTGTCATTTAAGAGTATGGAAATAATTGGAGAAATCATGGCTGAAAATAAAATAAACATGCATTTAACATTCATTCATCGCATATTAAAATCATCAAAGAATTTTGGCATAAAATTAAACATGATGCATGAACCATGAGTAATGAATAAGAAACCTAAAAGAATTACTATGCCATGAAGATCTATCATCCCACAAGTAAGTGTCGCCATAGGGTAGGTCAAGTACTCGTATGATAGATTGAGACAATCTCAGTTGTTTAATATATGCGGGAATAACTCTTATTCCTATATGAAACAACTACTGTTTTATTTGATCAAGGAATTTCATTAACAGTTAATTATTCCTTTGTGAGTGTAACCCGCCGTTTCAGGATTCTTTGACTTAACAAGTGAAGTGCCACCGTAGGGTAGGTCAGTTCACAAGATACATCTAGAATCCCTATCCTCTCGGAACCCAAACTTGATATTGACAAAAAATGGACACCATCCGTAGGGGACGGAAAGAAAGCCGTCTTGAGGCGCCTTTTGAATCTCACATTTTTTGACTAACAATTGAGATCGCGGTATGTACTGTCGTATATCCCTCTCCCACTCACTATTTTAAACTTAAGGTTTCTATCTAAAATATCTAATATTTTATCCTAACTAGTGTGGATAAACTTATGGCGGCTAAAGCATAATTTATTTACACTAGTCTGTCATAAGTGAGCTAATCAATTTTAACTATTAAAATTGTGTCACTAATATCCTATTAGTCTCTATTAAACTAATTTAATTAGAGTGGTATAAGTGAGCTACAATATTTTAACTCTTAAAATACTAGTCACTTAAAGGTCTAAAATCATGAAATTCTAAATGGTCAAAATTTTAATTAAACATTTTAATAAATCTTAGTGCGTCATAAAATCCAATGGTACGTGGAATTGTATCTCGAGTGCAGACCACATTTCCGTCCATACGAAATCGGCTATGGAATTTATGTCCGGGTTTCCATCCTATATACCAATGGAATTTATTATACACTAATTAAGCCCAATATATTAGAATTCAAATTTTAAACTATAAATCTAATTAATCTAATTAATTGATTTTTATGCATATCATTTTTAACTTAAACATTTTAAATTGCATAAAATCATAATTTTATGTCTATAATGATAATGCATCTATGACATGTTATGGCAAGTAAAATGCATGAGTGGGCACCCTAAGCTATATGACATGTTATTCAAACAATTCGAAATAAACATACATATAACATAAGAAAATATTTTGCATTGACCGGGATCTTATTTTTCCTATACTAATCTAATTAGTACATAAGATATACCAAGGCATTCCTTGGTCTTCAAATCCCGCTCCAAAGTGGTGTTGGCTCCTTTTGCGACTTCGGTGCTCCAAATTACAAAAATTGAAACTTTACATTGAAAATTGAAATTACAACAAATGTAAACAATGGCCTTATGGCCTTACATCCCAAAAACAAAACCAACTACAAAAATAAGAGCCGGAAAGATTTACGACCAATGCAAAATCCATTCATCACATGAAATAACAAAACCATTCATCATATGAATATCACAATGTGCCTACTCATCTAAACATGCATATCATATTTATAACTCATATAAATATATTAAAAACAGAAACTTTAAATGAAAAAGTGAAGGGTTAAGAACACTTTTCAACCACGCTCTTGATGCCAATTGTAGGAAACGCCTTCCTCGCGCAGCGGAAGCGATTAGGCTCACAGATCGAACTTGAAAATTTGTTCTGCTTTGCCCTTCCTTTGGCCGAATCTGACCAGCAGCTATACTAAAATTTTGCCTCTGTTTCGGACAAGATTTCAGCCCCGGAATAGCCCCGAAACAGTCCCCGAACAGCCCCCGAAACTGTAGTGAATTATTGGACTGTTTTGGACCCGTTACACAACCGAACTACACACAAATTGCCTACTGTTTTACGTGTCCTGCTGCAGTGGTTAAGGTCTGATTTTAGCACTCAAAAACAGTCCCAACTCAGCCCCAAAAGTCCCCAAGGTGTTTCCCAAAAACCCGAATTAAAACGAAACAAAACAAGCCCCGAAACAAGAGGCAATGGTGCGGCAATAACCCAAAATAAGGGCTCACTGCCGTGACCAATAAGAGAAGAGGAATAAGATAATTTTTTCTTCACCACAAAGTCTTCCGAGCTATATCTCGTTACCAACGGAGAGTAGTGTGGGCTACACTCATAAAACAAATCCCTAAATGATTTAGAGATATCAAACACACTTGATTTTATTTTGTTTTCTTCTTCTTGTTCTTCAATGGAGTTTCTAAACTTTTGAGAGAATAATGGAGAAGAAGAAGTTGCCTAGGGTTCCAAGAATGGGAGAGCGTACAAAAGAAAATCAAATCTTCTTTTTATACCTAGGGTTTATTGTTTCCAAAAACAAACAAATCCTTAGCCTCCCCTTAGTGCAATTTTCGGCCAAGGTAGGAAGTCAATATTAATTTTTGTAACATCAATCAAGTATTGAATGATTAAATCAATTACAAATATTAATTATGTAATTTGCCTTTTCAAATTTTTGATAACTTCCAAAGCCATCAAAACTTCCTTTTAATTTCTTGACAAAATCGGCAATGGCACATTTATTTTCATTAATTTTGTAACAATTGTATTAACTTTCCATAAAGAAAATATGTGTTACAAAATTGAATATATTACATGCACTTAAAAAGGTGTAACTTCCAAAATAATATCAAGGGTTTCCAAAACCTTTTAATTTGGAAATTACAACTTTAGGCTTCATTAAATTATATCATATATATATTTAATTATTAATAATAAATAATTATCATATAATCATTTATTATATTATTCATATATTAACATTTAATATATTGTCCCAAGTGTGACTTAATTATTAATCATATTAATAATATTTATTCTTTTGTAAGTATATAATTGGACTATCCAATTATATTAAATCCGCTATAGTGAATCAAGCTAGCACGGGGACCAAATGGACCTACGGTTCCGAGCTCCAATAATCTCGAAATATTAATTAATCTCTTAATTAAATATTCCGAATTATTAACTTCGGGTTATTCCACTAAAAACTCGAAGTTGCATTCTCGTTACCGTAGATGATATATTAAGCCGAACCAAGTCGGTGTCCACCGATATAGTCATTACATATGAATTGACCATTCACGAGTATCTCGTAATTAGAGCGGGTCATAATGTCTGTTATACCCCTCTAATTATTTTTACCTTAAGTACCATTGATTCTCTAATGAACGATTTATTCATAACTATTATGAATATTAATCTTTCTATTCGTAATACAAAGACTTGAGCGCTCAAATTGTTCAAGTACCGAATCAACCCTTAAGAAAGATACTCATCTACTTCTCGCAAGAAGGAGTGAACTCCATGTCTATGTAAAATGTTCCCCGCTACAAAACAAACTGTGCCCCCAAAGTACGTAGCTATTGGTCGGGACTGCTACACCAACCTCACCTTGGTAAATCAAAGGACACAACCTGTCATGCAGGAGTTCGTAGTACACTCAGGATTAAGATCAACCCATATATGACCATCAAGTAGATTGAAATGACTTTCTTTGCTAAACGGATATTATAAGAATGTCATTTCTATCTGGGTCCAGTCCTATATGATCGCATCATACAAGGTGCCTCCATTCTCATGTCTCCACATGAACGATCCGGATCAAGATCGCCATATAAATATAGAATGGACTGCAGTTATAGATAAACCGCAAACAAAGTACCCGCTTTGTTTGCTCTCTATGGACTATTTAAGATTACTAACTTCAAACTTAAATCCTCTTGTATATGACATTCATACACTAAGTCTGAAGGTACATAAGTAATCTAGGGTATTTAAGAAGATATATAATATGCGAAAATTAAACAAACAATTTGATAAATGAATAATGCATCGTTTTATTTCAAAACATACGAGGCCGTTTACATCACATGTAGCTCTAGGGCATACATTCCAACATATAGCCCTTTAATTAGGTAAATACACATTTATCACATGCTAAAATCATGTAAAATCCATTCCTAATTAGAAGAAATCTCCTAGATCCCTTTCCTAATCAAATTCAATCATCATCCTAAATTAGGAGATATTTTCCTAGTGAGATACAAAGTAGGAGATGTCACCATCAATAGAAATCCTATTCCTAGTCGGATTAGGAAAGCCTCCTCTCCTTTGCCTATAAAAAAGACCCTTCACCACCATTCACAACCCAGCACACATATCTCACAAATCACGCCCAAGACACTCTTCTAAGTCCTCTCTTGCACGCCTAAGCCTCCTTCCAAGCCTTATTGCCGCATCCCCTAAGCCTTCTCCAATTGCCGTGAGCCATCCCCTTCCCTTTACACCATTCACGCCCTAGCCATCACAAGGCCCTATTGCCGCACCTTTAACCCACTGCACTGCCCATAAATCACGCCCAAACCAACCTGAAAACGGCCCCAAACACTGCCCCAAAGTACCGCAAATCAGCCCCACACACAGCCCCTCAATTCACGCCCAAACCGAGCCTAAAACACTCACTGCACTGCACTAAATTGTCGCACCTTACTGCCCCTGACCTGATCAGTTTAGCTGCGATTTTAACCCATAAAACAGCCCCAAAACCAACTAAAAACTGCACCAAAAACCTGCACAAAGTTCCCCCTAAAAGCCCTTAAAACTGCAAGCCAATTAGCCTCCGAAATCACCCAAAACAGTCCACAAAAAGACAAAAATAGTGACCTGAAACGTAGCAATGAAACAGCAGTGAAACGGACCTAAAACAGCAGCCCAAGCATCAAAACAATGAGGAAAGAAGTTGAGTAGACAAATCGGAAAAGTATCAGATCAATTACCCTTCCAACGGACGTGTAACTGATGAGTGGTAAATCTATCACTATTTCCCACTCATTTAACCTAATATTTCGTATAGTTTCTCGAGTTTTGTGAATGTTTTGATGTATTTTGTGTTATTTTGCAGATAAATAAAGTTTCGAAAGCATTGGAGGCAATTTGGGCCAAAAACGGACAAACATGCGTCAACAGGGATATTTTGGTCTTTAGCGCGTCGCGCCGCCAAGCCTTCCGCGTCGCGACGTCTAAAATGCGCCGAACAGTGCTAACGTGCGCCGGGTCCACAAATCAGAATCTGAGAAAAGTTTGACTTTGCTAAAATGCGCCGTGCCACGTGTCACCATCACAGCCGATCTGCTAACATGCGCCGTGCCACGTGTCAGCATCCGACGGTGCCGACAGTCATCATCGCCACGTGTCACTCCAGGTCATCTCCATGTCATCAGCCACGTCAGCAAGTCAACAAGTCAACATTGCCACCTCACCGCCACGTCATCATCAGCCAATCAGAAGCTGCCACATGTCGCAATTCTATGGTGCCGACAGTCTCTTTCCCACGTGTCGCCACGTCACCGCCCGTCAGCATCAATTATTGGATACCCTATCCTTATCTGACACGTGGCGGATAAGAATCTCAGTGACCAATCAGAAGCCGCCACTTGTCACAATAATTGAAGACCAACCACCGCGCCACGTGTCACCTTATCACCTTATCCGAAATCTGCAACCGACGAACCAGAAGCTGCCACGTCGACTGATCTGGCGTCGCGACGCTGGCTGGGCGTCGCGACGCTGGACCTTATCGACCCCTATAAATAGAGCTCGAAATTTCAGATTTCAGTGCACCACTCTCTCTCTTATAATCTTCTAAAGAGAGAGTTTCTCTCTCTACTTTCTTTTAATTTTTAGTTTTTAGTTTTGTAATTAATTTTAATTACGTTTTGTTAATATAGTTTTTACTTTTTACTTTTTACAGTTTTTATTTACCATGAGGAGGTAACTCCCCCAGCTAGGGTGAAAGGTAATTCGTTTACTGTTACTATTTAGATTAATCTCCCTTAAAAATAATATATTCACTATTTAAAACCTGACTAATAAAGGATACCGCCAGATTGGTCGGTTGGTAATTTAATTTTGATTCCGCCTTTATGGCTGGTTGGACATAATTTGACTTAATCAGGTTACCGCCTATATGGCTGGTTGGAAAAAAAATCACAAGTTTATATATTATTTTATGGGAGATATCTAAATTAGTAGTAGTAAAAGTAATTCCTTTTACCTTAGCATTTTATTTTATTGTAATTTACTTTTCAGTATTTACTTTACCACATTTTTACTTTATGTCTTTTATTTTCAAGTTTTTACTAGCCCTAGTTATGTGTTGTAACTAAATTAGTTATCTGTTGTTGTGATGAAATCCAATATCACCATTTTATAAGGGTTAGATTATAGTTTGGGTAATATAAAAGTTTATTTATTGAGTCTTAAACTTAATGCTTTTTCATTAACTGGCCATTAATAAAATTGATCTGGTAAATCTAAAATGAACTAGACATAGGGATTTTAGGTTTCAGCCTTAGACTCAATAGCCCACGATCTTCCTTGAGGATAGATAACCCTTTAATAGATTTCCTTACAGGATAGGAATATACCTGTCGGGCGGGGGTAGCCATAATTGGGACTTAAACTTAATGAATCCAGATAATTTGGTTGACATAGACATATGGTTCAATTGGATTAAACTGGGTATTTGTGTCTGACCATCGACAGAGGCTTACACATAATTTAGTGTTCCAGGTTAATAAATCAATATATTACCCAACTTTAAGATAACCACTTCATCTTTAAAATGATATTGGAAGAAATCACAACCCTAGATAGTTTTTAATATTGAATTTTCTTAAAACTTATTTTCGACAAATTTATTTACTTGCTTTTAAATTTAGAATCGTCACCATTTCAAATCAATCAATCAACTTGTTAGATATTAGTAATCATTTGACCTTATAAAATTAATAGTTTAGATATTAAGTCCTCGTGGGATCGATATTTTTATACTACTTGAACGATACGTGCGCTTGCGTTATACGTGTGTGTTTACACCGGTCAAGTTTTTGGCGCATTTGCCGGGGACTTATTTATCTTTTACTATTAGTTTAGGGGTTAGATACCTTTACTTGTATCTAATTTTCTTTTTACTTATTGTTTTTGTTTTCTTGTGTTTCAGGTTCTCAGAAACTTCATGAGACGAACCAGAAGCTTTGAACTTCGACCGCTTGACCCAGAAATTGAAAAAACCATCAGACAGTTGAGAAGGGAAAGGCGAGAAGGCCAAGAAGCAATCATTAACATGGAATCTGAACCTTTGATCGTTGCACCACCAATTCCCATTCGAGACAGAACCATTCCGGTGATTGACAGACTCATTTCATGTATTGTACTTCCTCCCTTACCTGCAAATGCGTGTGACATCAAAACATGCATTCAGATGATTTAGCAGTTAGTTCAGTTTGGGGGGAATGCAACTGAAGATCCGAATTCCCATATCAGTAACTTCCTGGAAGTTTGTGGCACTTTAATTACAACCGAGAAGCGGAAGAAGTAATGAGACTGCGAGTTTTTCCATACTCCTTGAAGGACAGAGCTAAAGCTTGGTTACATTCACTACCAGCAGGTTCCATCACAACTTGGAACACTTTAGCCACCAAATTTCTTGTAAAGTACTTTCCACCAGCCAGAACCAAAAAGCTGAGGAATGACATCACATCCTTTGTACAACAAGATTCAGAATCCCTCTGCGAAGCTTGGGAAAGGTACAAAGATTTGCTCCGGAAATGTCCTCACCATGAGATTCCAAAATGGCTTCAAGTCCAAACATTCTATAATGGGCTTTCTGGAATAATGAGAACCACAATCGATGCTGCTGCTGGAGGAGCCTTGATGGCAAAAGGAGAAGATCAAGCCTGGGACCTAATCGAAGAAATGGCCAACAATAATTCTTGTGGCCAACAGAAAGGAGCATGATCCAAAGAATTGCAGGAATTTATGAAGTTGGAGCAAACACAGCAGTGAATACCAGGCTGGATCAGATATGCAAATATCTAGAAACACTTAGCACGCAAGTTGTGAACATCGCTGGAACCACAAGTTCACTATATGGAGGAGCACCAGAACCAAAACAACATGAAGAAATGGTGAATTATGTCAGCAATTTCAACAGATAAGGGAACAATACATATTCCAACACCTACAATCCAGGGTGGAGGAATCATCCCAATTTATCATGGAGCAACAATTCAGGCCAACAGCAGAACTATCCACCACCTGAATTCCAGCAACAGAACAAAAGCCAGGAGCAGGCAAATGAACCAGGAATAACAGAAGTGTTGACCCACTTGAAAAAGTTAGAAGCAAAACACGACTCTCAAGCAGCAAGATATGGTACTATGTTTCAATCCCAAGCATCATTATTCAAAGTCAATCTGCTTCTATTAAAGCACTGGAGAATCAAATGGGACAACTGGAAAATGCTCAGAGTTACAGACCGCCAGGTACCCTTCCAGCAACACATAGCCAAATCCAAGAAACAAGGGGAATGAGCAATGTCATGTCATCATGTTAAAAAGCGGTACTGAAATCAACAAAGATGTTGGAGTCAATTCAACTGCTGAGGAAGTTCAAAAAGAAACAAAGCAACAGATGGAGGAAAAAAGAAGCAAAGGAAAAAGAACAGATCACTCCACCTCCACCTTTTCCTCAACTTCTTCAGAAGACAAATTGGACAAACAGTTTTCTTGGTTCCTGGAAATCTTCAAAAAGCTACATATCAACATTCCATTTGCAGAAGCGTTGGAACAATTCCCACCTATGCCAAATTCATGAAAGATATTCTTTCACGAAAACGGAGGTTGGGAGATTACGAGACAGTAGCATTAACAGAAGAATGTAGTGCTATCATTCAGAGGAAACTTCCCCCGAAGTTGAAAGATCCTGGCAGTTTCATTGTTCCTTGCGTCATAGGAGAACATAACTTTGGTAAGGCTCTGTGTGATTTAGGTGCGAGTGTTAACTTGATGCCTTTTTCTATTTTCAGGAAATTACAGATTGGAGAAACAATGCCAACTTCAGTCTTACTGCAACTTGCTGATAGAACGCTCGTATTTCCAAGAGGCGTAGTTGAGGATGTGCTGGTCAAGGTTGACAAATTCATTTTCCAGCAGATTTTATTGTCCTTGATATGGAGGAAGACACAGACGTGCTAATCATCTTTGGGAGACCATTCTTGGCTACAGGTCGAACCATTATTGATGTACAAAAAGGAGAATTAACCATGAGGGTACAAGACCAAGAAGTAACATTCAATGTTTTCAAGGCCATGAATTCCCAGATGATGAAAAGAATGAGGAATGTTTCAAACTCGATGTGATACACAGTACCATTCAGAACTCTGATGAAAGACAAAGTTCTACTGACAAACTTAAAACATGTCAATTTCCTGTGGAGTGGCGTGATATTTTTGTATCGTACCGCAAGTATACGGTGTCAAGTTTTAGTATGAATGAGTAGAGTGTCGAACCCACAAGGATTGAAATCCAAATTACATTAAGTACTATAATTATTAACCTTAGCCCTATCTAGAAGCACAAAAATCAGATTTGAAATTGATAGATGAACTAAGACAATGCTAATTAAAATGAAAATATTGAGAAGAAACTAAATTACACAGAAGGAGAATGAATCCTAGAGTTTGATTTCACCTAGCCATCCACTATGTAATTATGTATACATGCATCTCATAACAATTCCAAGTTTATAAGCCAAAATCATAAATTTCTCCACTCTTTCTCTCGAATATCAATGAAGGTATTTCTAAATGTCAAAGTTCAATATCTCTACAGACTCCAACATTTAACAATTGATTAAGAACAGTGATTTTATTAACTTCTTTCAAGGGTTATAAATTCTCTCGAACCCTATAACATTCTTGATTATATTTCTCAATTCCTACTCAAATCTCCTCTCTCGAGTGACAGATCTAAGTATAATATCATTACAATTGTGGCCAGCAAATATAAAGCGTTAAGCATAGAGATAAAATAAATAAACTTTCAGAGAATTATTATGAGATTCAATTGGTACTTAATACATAGTTTCAGGCAATAGGATACATCAAACCCTAGAATAAGAGTATTAGCTCATGGCTATTTCAAAACAAAATAACAATCTTAAGGAATACATCACAATAATAATGAGAATCTAAGGAGAAGAAAATAGAAGAATGGAACCCGGGACAGATTCCTTGTAATATCTGAAGTTGACGCCTTCTACTTTATTCTCAGATCTCCAAATCCCCTCTTGAATATTTGATGTCTCCTTTTGTTTCTTTTTAGGGTTTTTTTCCCGTTCTATGTTGTGTAATGAGTCTTATTTTTAATCTTCCAGTTTCCCAGTCACGCTCCAACTCTATGTCCTTGCGTGACTTCTTTCAATTTTCTTTCTAACTGGCGCCGCGGCGCCATATGCTCTGGATTTAGTATGGAAACTTGGCGCCGCGGCGCAAGTCTTCTTTTCAGATCCTTGAAGGCGCCGTGGCGCCTTATTGAGACACAGGTTAGGTGCCGCGACGCTTTTGCTATGGTTACTTCTCTCGGCGCCACGGCGCCTAACTCACTGGAAATTGTATGGCTTTCTGGCGCCATGGCGCCAGGTCTTCTTGTATGCCGAATCTCAGTTTTGACCATTTTGTGCTTGCATCCAATTATTCCCGAAAAGAACCTGAATCTTCCTGTTCTTGTTTCCTGTCATCACAACACTAAACAACTCCAAAAGCAACATTAAATAATACGGAATCTAACAAAATGATAAGCTGAAGATATCGAATTGGTGTGTAAATTCCACACTTATCAAATACCCCCAAACTTATGATTTTGCTAGTCCCGAGCAAAAGATAAAATAAACAAATAAAGATTACTAAATTAACTAAGCCACTTTCGTAGGGATCACGATTGCATTTAGCGTATGCAACAAGCCTTTAAACCCCTAGGCGGCCCTAGTGGACGAGTTATAGTCTCGTGAGGGCTTACAGAAACGACACCCACAAACGTTTTAAACAAATCTCACATACTCAATAAACTTTAACCCAATTATTGTACACAAAGCGATCTAGAGTCATGGGATATCTGGTGCTTGGCGTGTCCTCAGGGGATGCCTAATGTTGAGAATAAAGAAACCTTCAAAGCGAATAAATCAACTTGGATCACATTTCTCGAATACAATATCGAATTCAGACTCGGAAAGTGCGTGTGTGCTAAAGGTTGATAACAGCTCGAATCCTAAAGAGTCTAGCTGAGTGAGGTCGTCAATGAAATTTGTATCCAAAGGGTCAAACCAACCTAGATATCTGAAAAATCACTCCATATTTGCCTTTTCTTGAGTTTGATATGATATGCAAATTTATTTATTTATTTTATTTTATTTTTATTTTTTTTATTTTTTTTATTTTTTTTTTTTGCAAAACCTACCCTTTAAGGTAGCATTTCTCCTCATGGTGGTCCTAATACTCGCCCATGGGTAGCTTCACGCTTATCGGTTATAGGTTTTTTTTTTTTTTGCATCTCATATAGTAAGATTGATTGCAAACGGAGATGGATATCTACGCAAACGGTCATTCATCTTCAACTAATTTCATCAGCTTGTCACCTTGCTATAGTCTTAGGGTCGTACTGTCAGAACCTCAATATTATGTGCTTATGAGTCTGAATTAGATATGATACTCGAGGCATTAGATAAAAGGTGTTTACATGCTTATCGTTTTCTATGTTCTCATATAGTGCATCTAGTTTCCTCATTGAACTAGCAACCAATACTCCCAGACTCTATTTTTTTTTTTTTTAACACAAACATAAAGAAACTAATCATAACTTGAAACTAACACATAACACTACAGTAACACCCCCAAACTTAAAAACAAGCAATGTCCACAATGCGTAATACAAAAGAGCGAAAGAATAAAAATTAAAGATTAAAGTACGTACCCGGAAGGGTGGCCCTCAGTCTTCATCCTCTTCAGTGGGGTCAGCTGGATAAGGCGGAAATGCTTGGTGGTGAAGGGAATTGGACAGCATTAGCTCCTGAGTTTAATCCACAGCGTGCGAACATTTCCACTAAGGCGTTGTTGAAATCAACAGCATAGGCCATGTAATTATCCACTCGGTCCTGAAAATTTGCTCTACCTGATGGTTTCGTTGTGTCATCGTCTCTGGCAAGGATAACCGGATTTCCACGTTGGAAGGAATTGTAGGTGCAGTGGGTTGTTGTGGATGTGCCGAGTCAGGACCATGGGAGGGGCTGGCTACTTGATTTGGATCTGCCTCTCGGTTAGTGTCATCATCCCTTATTTGATAACGGGCCAGGATACCCGCATCAATTGGTGCTTGAGCAGGAAGTATTTCTTCTCCTTTTTCCCAGACAACTCCTACTCTGTGGCACAGGTCGGTTATGAGCGAAGGGTGAGGGAGACCACGTGTGGTAGTGCTCCTCGCCGTACCAAGAATGGACTCCTGAATAATCTGACCTACGTTGATGGATTTTCCTGATATAATAGCATATGTCAGCGCTGCCCGGTCTGTGGTGATCTGAGAAGTGTGACTAGTCGGTAAGAGCTTGGCAGATACGAAGTAGAACCAAGCTTTAGCATACTTTTCCATGTGATTCCTGTTGAAATGCACCGGGTGACCTTGACTAGTGTTCCAACTAGCTCCTGCGTTACATAATGCGGCAAGAATCGTGTCATAGTTGAGAGCGGTGGCGAGGTAAGTTGTGTATTCATCATCCTCAATGTCAGGTAGGTTGTACAAAGCATTGATGGTGCGATGATCGAATGGAACCATTTTGCCGCGAACTAGCACCGTCATATTTTCATGTCGCACCTGGAGATTTGCGTAGAATTCACGAACAATTGGTATCACGGCATCTGCAGGCGGTTGAGTGAATGCTTGCCACCCTCTACTCTGAATGATCTCATAGATGTCGGGGTCATGGGCAGTTGAGACTCGTATACCCCGTTCCCGAATAAAATTCTTTGATAGAAGAAGCAGTGTAATTTAGGTAAGCTTCGTCATTCCAAAAATGAGTCGGATCATAAGATAGCACAGGGGCAGGTCGTCGTCTCTTTGGGGCCATGGGAGCACTTGTTGTGATACGGCAGGGTGTAGAGGGAGTTCTCAGTCAAGAAATTTAGGATTTCTCTTTGAGGCAATTTATCAAACAGTTGGTGGGCAAGGTTGAGATTGGCTGACAATAAGTGGAGTTGATGCTGCCAAAATGCCCACAATTACCAACAAAAGCGACAATCCAACACAAACGAGAAGATGAATTACAGAGCTAACAAATTGGTGGTTGCGTGTGGGTTGGGAAGGTTGTGGTGTGCTGAAGGCATAAGGAGGTGTTGTGTGGCAGTTAAGTGCGTAAGGGGGGTGATGGGGATCAGGCGCTGAGGCGCCCAATATATACGCCCAGGGCAGGCGCCGTGGCGCCTAATCCTCGGCTCCTTGTATTGGATATTGGCGCCGCGGCGCCTGAAGGTTTTTTTTGTTTTTTTTTTTGTTTTTTTTTTTTTTTTTTTTGAACTTTCAAATGATGGGCTGCCTCCCAATGAGCGCTTG
This sequence comes from Zanthoxylum bungeanum, assembly GCA_019454045.1. Taxonomy (NCBI): domain Eukaryota; kingdom Viridiplantae; phylum Streptophyta; class Magnoliopsida; order Sapindales; family Rutaceae; genus Zanthoxylum; species Zanthoxylum bungeanum. The sequence goes on along the minus strand of SKCR01017049.1, from coordinate 139,600 downwards.
TTTTATTGTCTTCAGCCAGACAGAAAGCCCTTATTTATTTTGGATCAGTGATGATAAGATGGTCTTTCGATCGCGTCTCAGTGCCGTAATAGTGCTTCAAACGCTGACCATTGACTTTGAATACCGAACCATCCTTACACTGTACTTCAATTGCGCCATAGGGGAATACTTCCTTTACAGTGAACGGGCCGGACCATCTCGATTTCAGTTTTCCAGGAAACAATTTCAGAGCGCGAATTAAATAACAGTACTTGCTGGCCAGGTTGAAATTCTCGCTGAAGTATTTGTTTATCGTGCCATTGTTTTGTTCGAGCTTTGTAGATCTTAGCATTTTCGTATGCATCATTACGGAATTCCATCATTTCATTTAGCTGAAGAAGGCGGTGCTCTCCTGCTACTTTGATATCGAAGTTCAATTTTTTTACAGCCCAGAAGGCACGATGTTCCAGCTCAATTGGCAAGTGACATGCTTTTCCAAATACTAGTCGGTATGGTGACATCCCAATAGGTGTTTTGAAAGCCGTTCGATATGCCCATAAGGCGTCATCGAGTTTTTGAGCCCAATCCTTTCGGTTTGTGTTTACCGTTTTCTCCAGGATTTGTTTGATCTCCCGATTCGAAGTTTCGGCCTGGCCATTTGTTTGTGGGTGATATCCTAACGCGACTTTATGCTTCACACCATATTTAGCAAGAAGAGCGTTGAAAAGTCTATTACAAAAATGTGTGCCTTCATCGCTCAAAATGGCTCTGGGGGTGCCAAACCTGGTAAAGATGTATTTTCGGACAAACTTAATGACAACTTTCGCATCATTGGTAGTTGTGGCTATCGCTTCCACCCATTTGGATACGTAGTCAACTGCTAGTAGAATATATGTTTGGCCAAATGAAGGAGGAAATGGCCCCATAAAGTCAATTCCCCAGACATCAAAGAGCTCAACCTCTTGAATAGAGTTCAAAGGCATTTCATGACGCCTGGAAATATTTCCCAGTCGTTGGCAACGATCACATGTTTTGACCAGTTGGTAGCTATCTCGGAATAATGTGGGCCAAAAGAATCCAGATTGAAGTACTTTGGCTGCGGTTCGTGTTGCTCCAAAGTGTCCTCCATAAGGTGCGGCATGGCATTGGTCAAGGATTTCGTGAGTTTCCTCATCAGGAACGCATCTACGAATTATCTGATCCGGACATCTTTTGAAAAGTAAAGGTTCATCCCAGATGTAAAATTTACATCATGAAGGAATTTCTTCTTTTGTTGGTATGAAATGTCCGGTGGTAGTTCTCCACAAGCTAAGTAGTTTGCATAGTCAGCAAACCACGGAACTCTGGCAAATACCTCAAAAAGTTGTTCATCTGGAAAGACCTCTTGGATAGTTCCCTCTCTGGGCTCATCAGATTCAATTCGAGATAAATGGTCAGCGACCACATTCTCGCTGCCCTTCTTGTCCCTTATTTCAAGATCAAATTCTTGTAATAAGAGTACCCATCGTATCAGGCGAGGTTTGGCATCCTTCTTTGCAAAAAGATAACGTATGGCTGCATGATCGGTATAGACGATTACTTTCGTCCCAATCAGATAAGACCGAAATTTATCAAATGCAAACACGACTGCTAACATTTCTTTTTCGGTGGTGGTGTAGTTTTGCTGGGCACTATCTAATGTTCTACTTGCGTAGTATATCGCTCTGAAAAGCTTGTCGCGCTTCTGACCCAAGACTGCACCGATTGCCTGATCGCTGGCGTCACACATTACTTCAAACGGTTCATCCCAATTTGGGGTTATCATGATCGGAGCAGAGATCAATGCTTGTTTGATCTTTTGAAAAGCTTGTAAACAGTTCTCATCCATCACAAAAAGAGTGTCCTTTTCTAAGAGATTGCACAATGGTTTAGCAATTTTAGAAAAGTTCAATATGAATCGACGATAAAAACCGGCATGACCAAGGAAACTTCGAACTCCTTTGACGTTTATTGGCGGCGGGAGTTTTTCTATCACAGCTATCTTAGCTCTATCAACTTCCACTCCTTTTGAAGATATTTTGTGGCCCAGCACAATGCCTTCTTGGACCATAAAATGACACTTTTCCCAATTCAACACCAAACTCTTTTCCTCACATCTTTGTAGAACTAAGGATAAATTATGTAGACAGTGATCAAAACTTGATCCGAATACGGAGAAGTCATCCATAAAAATTTCTACAATCTCTTCCACCATGTCAGAGAATATAGCCATCATACATCGCTGGAAAGTTGCAGGGGCATTACACAACCCAAATGGCATTCGTCGGAAAGCATAAGTACCATAAGGGCAGGTAAAGGTTGTCTTCTCTTGATCTTCTGGTGCTATGGCGATTTGGTTATACCCCGAATAACCGTCGAGGAAACAGTAATACTCAAAACCGGCCAATCGGTCTAACATTTGGTCAATGAAAGGAAGGGGAAAATGGTCTTTCCTGGTCGCCTTGTTAAGTTTCCTGTAGTCTATACAGACACGCCATCCAGTGACAGTCCTGGTGGAAATGAGTTCATTTTGATCATTTTTTACTACGGTCATTCCTCCCTTTTTAGGTACCACTTGAACTGGTGCTACCCACGGGCTGTCAGAGATTGCATAGATAATTCCAGCTTTTAGCCATTTCAGCACTTCAGCTCTCACAACTTCTTTCATGGCTGGATTCAACCTTCTCTGGTGTTCAATGGATGGTTTATAAGTATCTTCCATCAGAATCCTATGCATGCATACAGACGGATTAATTCCCTTTATGTCTGCAATCGACCACCCCAGAGCAGATTTATACTTTCGTAAAATCCTCAGTAATTTCTCCTCTTCTACTGTAGATAGTGTGGAAGAGATAATCACTGGCAATGTTGAGTTTTCGCCTAAAAAAGCATAGCGGAGATGCTCCGGTAGTGTTTTCAATTCCGCTGTATCTTTTTGTTCTTCCAAAGATGGTGGGGCTTGCAATGTTTCAAACTGGGCTCGTGCCACCGTTTCTTTTGGCAAACTATCGAGTGCTAAGGTCATTTGTTTAAGGTCCTGATCGTCAAATGGCGTTTCTCTATCAATAACTGAGTTGATCAAACATCGCTCTAAAGGGTCAGCAGACTCATTCTCCAGACTTATCTCTTGTGTACAGATGTCTGTAACATCCACCCGGTTACAAGTGTGGGTTTCTTCGGGGTAATTTAGAGTTTGGTAGATGTCAAATGTTACATCTTCATCTCCTACTCTCAAAGTTAGTCTCCCTTTTTGTACATCAATTAAAGCCTTCCCAGTTGCCAAGAATGGCCGTCCCAAAATCAATGGTATTTCTTGGTCTTCCTCCATATCCAAGACTACGAAATCTGCGGGAAAGATGAACTTATCCACTTTTACTAACACATCTTCGATGACTCCTTTAGGGTATGTTAGGGACCTGTCTGCCAGTTGCAGTGTGATAGTTGTGGGCTTGGTGTCTCCAAGGCCCAATTTTCGGAAAACCGAGAGAGGCATCAAATTAATGCTTGCTCCCAGATCACACAATGCTTTAGTGAAAGTAGACCCTCCAATATTGCATGGTATGGTGAAACTTCCTGGGTCTTTGAGCTTTTGAGGCAATTTCTTTTGAATTATAGCACTGCATTCTTCTGTGAGTTTCACAGTTTCAAAATCCTCCAACCTTCGCTTTTTAGACATAATCTCCTTCATGAACTTTACATAATGGGGCATTTGAGCTAAAGCTTCAGCAAAGGGAATGTTAATGTGGATTTTTTTGAAAATTTCCAAAAATTTAGCAAATTGGGCATCTAACTTCTTCTTTTGGAAACGTTGAGGATATGGAAGAGATGGCTTTGGAATCTGAGGTTTCGCGACTAAAGACGGGATGTCGCTCTGATCTTTAGTCATTACTGGCTCTTCCTGTACCTCTACTTCCTTATCTAGGCTACTTTCATTAGGGGTATGTCCGACTTGTCTTCCGTTCCGAAGGGTGATAGCTTGACACTGTTCCTTAGGGTTTATTTCGGTATTGCTAGGAAATGCCCCTTTTTGTGGTTGCCTAATCGATGAGGCAAGCTGACCAATCTGGGTTTCTAATGATTTCATCGTAGCTCCCATGTTTCCCATGTAGGTCTCTATTTCTAATGATGGTTTCTGTTCCGACATTTGGTTGCTGAAACCAGGTGGGGGCATCAAGGTATTCTTTGTGTTTGCATAAGAAAAATTTTCATGATGCCTGAGTCCCGGATGATATTGGTTCGATGCAGGATTTCCCCTATAATTGTTGAAATTTCTGTTGTTCACATATTGAACTTGCTCAAAGCTCGGGATTCCTTCCACTAATTGCATATTCACAGCTGCAGCAGATTCGATAGATGGTTGCACATGTTGATTTCTTAAGGCTGCCACACATGAGAAGAGAGGGTTGAAATCTGAGCTGTTAGTGCAACTAGCGGGTCTACTTCATGTATGCCCGCCACTTTGGTCACCGTAGTTCGCTCAGTTGGCCATTGGAAGTGATTAATGGCCATTCCGTTCAGTAATGTATATGCTTCTTCTGCAGACTTCTTGGACATAGCACCTCATGCAGCTGTGTCAACCATGGTTCTATTCGGGCCATTAAGCCCATTATAGAACAGCTGAATTTGGACCCAATCCGCATAATTATGTTGTGGGCATCTTCGGAGCAGGTCCTTAAACCGCTCCCATGCTTCATATAAATTTTCTGTCTCTAACTGTTTAAATATGCTTATTTCAGTTCGTAATTGGGCAGTTTTACAGGTGGAAAGAACTTTTCTAAGAATAGTACAGCCATATCTTCCCAAGTTTGGATGCTACCTACAGGTATGGATTGCATCCAACCTCTAGCTTGGTCTCTCAAGGAAAATGGAAATAGTCTCAACCTAATCGTTTCTTTGGGTACACCATTCATCTTAATGGTGTCAGCTATCTCTAGGAACATCCTTAAATGAATGTTGGGATCCTCGACAGCTGATCCCCCATATTGGTTTTGTTGGACCATGTTAATAAGAGAAGGTTTCAATTCAAAATTATTGGCATCAATTGGTTGATATGCAATTCCAGAATAATTATCCTCAATGACAGGTTTAAAATGATCGCAAATTGGTACCTGTCGTGGGACATTTTCTCTGTTTTCATCTGCAATTGGTACTTGCCGTGGGTTATTCCCTCTATTTGCTTCTGCCATTGTCGTTACTTCACTCCTTGCTTCCTTTCTGAGTCTCCTTGCAGTGCGTTCTATTTCAGGATCAAATAATAGTGAGTCAAGGCTAACTTTTTGTCTCATTCACTACAAAGTATTAAATAAGATCAAACAGGAACACAGTGAACTTAAATAAAAAGACTAAAAAAGTAAACTTCTAAATTAACGCTAAGCTATTTGGTAATAGTATCAATGTGATCTAAACAATCAATCCCCGGCAACGGCGCCAAAAACTTGGTGTGATATTTTTGTATCGTACCGCAAGTATACGGTGTCAAGTTTTAGTATGAATGAGTAGAGTGTCGAACCCACAAGGATTGAAATCCAAATTACACTAAGTACTATAATTATTAACCTTAGCCCTATCTAGAAGCACAAAAATCAGATTTGAAATTGATAGATGAACTAACACAATGCTAATTAAAATGAAAATATTGAGAAGAAACTAAATAACACAGAAGGAGAATGAATCCTAGAGTTTGATTTCACCTAGCCATCCACTATGTAATTATGTATACATGCATCTCATAAAATTCCAAGTTTATAAGCCAAGCCAAAATCATAAATTTCTCCACTCTTTCTCTCGAATATCAATGGAGGTATTTCTAAATGTCAAAGTTCAATATCTCTATAGACTCTAACATTTAACAATTGATTAAGAACAGTGATTTTTATTAACTGCTTTCAAGGGTTATAAATTCTCTCGAACCCTATAACATTCTTGATTATATTTCTCAATTCCTACTCAAATCTCCTCTCTCGAGTGACAGATCTAAGTATAATATCATTACAATTGTGGCCAGCAATATAAAGCGTTAAGCATAGAGATAAAATAAATAAACTTTCAGAGAATTATTATGAGATTCAATTGGTACTTAATACATAGTTTCAGGCAATAGGATACATCAAACCCTAGAATAAGAGTATTAGCTCATGGCTATTTCAAAACAAAATAACAATCTTAAGGAATACATCACAATAATAATGAGAATCTAAGGAGAAGAAAATAGAAGAATGGAACCCGGGACAGATTCCTTGTAATATCTGAAGTTAACGCCTTCTACTTTATTCTCAGATCTCCAATCCCCTCTTGAATATTTGATGTCTCCTTTTGTTTCTTTTAGGGTTTTCTTCCCGTTCTATGTTGTGTAATGAGTCTTATTTATAATCTTCCAGTTTCCCAGTCACGCTCCAACTCTATGTCCTCGCGTGACTTCTTTCAATTTTCTTTCTAACTGGCGCCGCGGCGCCATATGCTCTGGATTTAGTATGGAAACATGGCGCCGCGGCGCAAGTCTTCTTTTCAGATCCTTGAAGGTGTCGTGGCGCCTTATTGAGACACAGGTTAGGCGCCGCGGCGCTTTTGCTATGGTTACTTCTCTCGGCGCCGCAGCGCCTAACTCACTGGAAATTCTTCTTGTATGCCGAATCTCAGTTCTGACCATTTTGTGCTTGCATCCAATTATTCCCGAAAAGAACCTGAATTTTCCTGTTCCTGTTTCCTGTCATCACAACACTAAACAACTCCAAAAGCAACATTAAATAATACGGAATCTAACAAAATGATAAGCTGAAGATACCGAATTGGTGTGTAAATTCCACACTTATCATGGAGCCTAAAGATAAAGCATATTTTGCACTGAAATAGCCAATTCTTGCTCTACAAGCAACAGAAGAGAAAAAGTTCCACCAGCTCAACGAATTGGAGGAATTTCACAATCAGCCTTTTGAAGATGCCAAATTGTACAAAGAAAAGGGCAAGAAAAGACATGATGAGAAGTTAGTGCGCATAAAACTGGAACCAGGGCAGAAGGTACTGTTAAACAAATCAAGGGTGAAATTCTTCCCATGGAAGCCAAAATCACGGTGGTCAGGTCCATTTGTGATCACCAAAGTTTTACCAAATAGAGCCGTTGAGATACATGATCCTGACGCTAACAAAACTTTCAAGGTTAAAAACAAGCGTGTCAAGCACTACTGGGGAGAATCATTTGAGTGACAAAAAGAAAGTGTCACACTTTCAGATCCAGCTTAACGTTCGATAAGTCAAGTCTGGCTGACGACTTTAAACTTAGCGCTAGCAGGGAGGCAACCCATGCAATTTGTGTATATATTTGATTTTGTGTGTGTTTTATTTTTGTGTGTTTAATTTTTGCAGGTTTAGTCATTTCAAGATGGAAGAAGCTCTCGCAAATCTTCACAAGCAATTTCCTTCTCTCCCTCCAAAATCTCTGATGAAAGTATACAAAGCTCTCTTGGAACGAATGAGGTTATTGACAATCCATTGTATTCCTAATGATATTCGTTGGGTAATTGAAGCACGAGTCCGATTGGCAGGTGAGTCTTCTGACTCTTTTATTTCACATCTGCCTGGTTTTGGAAGAAGCACCTATGCAAAGAAACGTGGAGCTAAGCAAATGGGTGTTTGTTTCAAATGTGCACGATTTAATTGCAACACTCGTTGTCGTTCTTTAGGAATGGTGTCTGATAATCGCGAAGAAAAAATTAACTTCATTAGGGATGGCTTGAGTAAGGAGTCTTTAGATGACATATCTTTAACTCTTGAGACGCATCCCAGTGGATATGTTCACATAGCCATTCGCAAATTACATACACAATTCCAAAAAGAAAGACAACAGTTAAGTCTCGGGAATCTGACTCAAAAAGACCCTGTTTGCCAATTTATAAGAAAATTAGATGGGAAGCTTGTCCCTGACGCATAGACGTCAATCAAGCCGTTACTTTTCTTGTAAATATTATATCTCTTTGTCTTTTCTTAATAATTATGATTTTTTTTGTTGTTTTCTTTTCATTTTCTCCGACAGGATCCAGACCTTTTTGACTATCACGATATTATTTCGCTACTAATCGTCCTCTGGAAGATACTTGTGCTATTTTTACTCACCCTTTTCAGGTACTATAAATTCAGCCCGTCATTGCACTTTTGAAGGCATCCAGAGTTGAGAAAGAAATACATATAAAAAAAAATGGAAGCTACTTCAAGAAGACGAGTTGAAAACATCTGTGTGTTTTGCGGTAGTAGTGTTGGAACTAAGCCACAATACATAGAAGCAGCACAGGAATTGGGTCGAGTCTTAGCTGCAAGGAATATGCACTTAATATATGACGGAGGAAATCTTGGACTTATGGGGATCTTTTCAAAGGCTGTACAGGAAGGAGGCAGTCATGTTTTGGGAATCATCCCAAAACCCTTGGCAGAGGCAAATCTTATTGGATCATCAAACGGAGAGGAACTGATTGTGCCAGGTATGTCTGAATGACTGGTAGAAATGATTAACCGTGCTGATGCTTTTATCGCTTTGCCAGGTGGCTTGGGCACATTGGAGGAAATTTTTATAGTTCTATCTTGGGCGAACCTGAACATACACCAGAAACCGCTTGGACTGCTTAACGTTGATGGATTTTATGATTTTCTTTGTGTGTTTTTTGATGATGCTCGGAGAAATGGGTTCGTGTCAAAACCTATGAAAGAACTCACCTTCGCTGCCAGAACTGATCCGGATCTAATAGACCAACTCATAGCCTATGAACCACAAGTTGACCCTATCCTTTCAAAGATAAATTGGTCCGAGGACGATCATGGTAAGAAGCGTCGAATTAATGTGGATCTTAACCTTTAATTTCCTGTAGATTTCAGCTAACCAGGTACGACCTTCTTAACTCTTCTTCTACTGTTTAAGACATTGGGGACAATGTCTCATTTAGGTTTGGGGGAGGGAATTAGTTGATCAGTACCTTATTTTTAGTTTGTGTGTTATTTTTTATTTTTAGTCCAAATTTTTTTTCGAAAATACAAAAAAATTGAAAATTTTTTAAAAAATTACAAAAATATTTTACGTTTTTGTGTTTTTATTTTGACTAAAAAGGTGAAATTGGTAAGAGATAGCTGAGTAATGAGTTTCCACTCCTGAGACGTATCTCGAACCTATTTTGAAACAAGTTAATTTTTGTTTATTTCATTTTGAATTATTTAATTTGTGAATTCTCTTTAAAACGGACTAAAAAAGATCTTCATATGCTCAGTTGACAGTTATTATCAACATATATAGTAACATACGGACATGAGCTAAATTGAAAAGTTTGTAATATTCAGTGCTCTAGTTTAATTGGAGAAAGCATCTCAAAAAGCAATGGAGTAAAAAAAAATTAAAAAAAAATAAAAAAAAAACGTCCGAGATCCGGGTTATTAAGTCTGTAAGGGTGTTTTAACACCTAGTGCTCTAAAACCAACTGGTTTGGGAGTCACTGACCCAAAGCTCGCTAAATGGATCAAAGATGCTGCAAAAATATATATATCTGAAGTCTGAGTAATTAAGTCCGTAGGGGTGTCTTAACACCTGGTGCCCTAAAGCCAACTGGTTTGGGAGCCATCGACCCAACACTCGTTACATAGATGGAAGATATTGTATATAAATAAATAATAATAAAAATCAAGAAAAAAATCTGAAAAATTATTCCATTGCTACAAAAAGGTGTGAAATCTGATAGAACTTTAGGACAAAATATTACTCTCTTATCAACTGCACTTATGACTGTTGTGGGCAAAAATGAGTTGTTTAATATTTTGTTGGCTGTGTTTATGAAGAATGGTAAAAATGATCGGAGAATTTACTTATTCAATAATTTAGAATAAAACAAAACAACTAGTAACTTGGAGTAGAAGTTTCAGTTGATTAGTCACTAACATCTTTATTCTCTTTTCGCTTGTCTTTTTGCTTTTGTGTGCATTAGTTTTACTAACTTTTTACTTTTGTAAAAATGTTTGTGGGTATCATTGCTGTAAACCCTCACGAGACTACAACTCGTCCACTAGGGACACCTAGGGGTTTAAAGGCTTGTTGCATACGCTAAATGCAATCGTGATCCCTACGAAAATGGCTTAGTTAATTTTATTTTCATGTTATTTTATTTTATGTTTTGCTCGAGGACTAGCAAAATGTTAGGTTTGGGGGTGTGATGAGTGGTAAATCTATCACTATTTCCCACTCATTTAACCTAATATTTCGTATAGTTTCTCGAGTTTTGTGAATGTTTTGATGTATTTTGTGTTATTTTGCAGATAAATAAAGTTTGGAAAGCATTGGAGGCAATTTGGGGCAAAAACGAACAAAAATGCGTTAACAAGGATATTTTGGTCTTTAGCGCATCGCGCCGCCAAGCCTCCGCGCCGCGACGTCTAAAATGCGCCGAACAGTGCTAACGTGCGCCGGGTCCACAAATCAGAATCTGAGAAAAGTTTGACTTTGCTAAAATGCGACGTGCCATGTGTCACCATCACAGCCGATCTGCTAACATGCGCTGTGCCACGTGTCAGCATCCTACGGTGCTGACAGTCATCATCGCCACGTGTCACTCCAGGTCATCTCCATGTCATCAGCCACGTCAGCAAGTCAACAAGTCAACATTGCCACCTCACCGCCACGTCATCATCAGCCAATCAAAAGCTGCCACATGTCGCAATTCTATGGTGCCGACAGTCTCTTTCCCACGTGTCGCCACGTCACCGCCACATCACCGCCATGTCAGCGCCACATCAGCATCAATTATTGGATATCCTATCCTTATCTGACACGTGGCAGATAAGAATCTCAGCGACCAATCAGAAGCCACCACGTGTCACAATAATTGAAGACCAACCACCGCGCCACGTGTCACCTTATCACCTTATCCAGAATCTGCAACCGATGAACCAGAAGCTGTCACGTCGACTAATCTAGCGTCACGACGCTGGCTGGGCGTCGCTACGCTGGACCCTTATCAACCCCTATAAATAGAGCTCGAAATTTCAGATTTCAGTGCACCGCTCTCTCTCTTATAATCTTTCTAAAGATTGAGTTTCTCTCTCTACTTTCTTTTAATTTTTAGTTTTTTAGTTTTTAGTTTTGTAATTAATTTTAATTACGTTTTGTTAATATAGTTTTTACTTTTTACTTTTTACAGATTTTATTTACCATGAGGAGGTAACTCCCCCAGCTATGGTGAAAGGTAATTCTTTTACTGTTACTATTTAGATTAATCTCCCTTAAAAATAATATATTCACTATTTAAAACCTGACTAATAAAGGATACCGCCAGATTGGTCGGTTGGTAATTTAATTTAGATTCCGCCTTTATGGCTAGTTGGACTTAATTTGACTTAATCAGGTTACCGCCTATATGGCTGGTTGGAAAAAGAATCACAAGTTTATATATTATTTTATGGGAGATATCTAAATTAGTAGTAGTAAAAGTAATTTCTTTTACCTTAGCATTTTATTTTATTGTAATTTACTTTTCAGTATTTACTTTACCGCATTTTTACTTTATGTCTTTTATTTTCAAGTTTTTACTAGCCTTAGTTATGTGTTGTAACTAAATTAGTTATCTGGGGTTGTGATGAAATCCAATATCACCGTTTTGTAAGGGTTAGATTATAGTTTGGGTAATATAAAAGTTTATTTATTGAGTCTTAAACTTAATGCTTTTTCATTAACTGGCCATTAATAAAATTGATCTGGTAAATCTAAAATGAACTAGACATAGGGATTTTAGGTTTCAGCCTTAGACTCAATAGCCCACGATCTTCCTTGAGGATAGATAACCCTTTAATAGATTTCCTTACAGGATAGGAATATACCTGTCGGGCGGGGGTAGCCATAATTGGGACTTAAACTTAATGAATCCAGATAATTTGGTTGACATAGACATATGGTTCAATTGGGTTAAACTGGGTATTTGTGTCTGACCATCGACAGAGGCTTACACATAATTTAGTGTTCCAGGTTAATAAATCAATATATTACCAACTTAAGATAACCACTTCATCTTTGAAATGATATTGGAAGAAATCACAACCCTAGATAGTTTTTAATATTGAATTTTCTTAAAACTTATTTTCGACAAATTTATTTACTTGCTTTTAAATTTAGAATCGTCACCATTTCAAATTAATCAATCAACTTGTTAGATATTAGTAATCATTTGACCTTATAAAATTAATAGTTTAGATATTAAGTCCTCGTGGGATCGATATTTTTATACTACTTGAACGATACGTGCGCTTGCGTTATACGTGTGTGTTTACGCCGGTCAGTAACGCCCTTTCTTGAGACGACAAAAAGGTTAGACCTGAGGGCACTTTGTTATCCATTATCTTCATTTATTTTATTATTTTAAGATATTATCACATAAGAGTCGTTTGAGGCATGATTTGATTGTTGGATGAGCGGATATGTGTCCCCTTTTGTGGTATATAGGATGGAACCTCGGATATAAATTCCGTAGCCGAATCTGAATGGACAGTAATATGGTTTGCACTCGGGATACAACACCACGTACCACTTAAGAAACACATATTTCGTCTCATCCAGACTTGTATTTGAGCATGTTATAGTTTATAGGTTGTTTATTCATTGTTTAAAGAATGATTTAATTTAGTTTGTTATTTAATTTTCAAGGCATGATTATATTATTCTTTATGCATGATGTTTAATTTAGTTTATATTAATGTTTAAGTAGTTATTTGTTAATGAGATTTAATGGTTCAATATGCTCATCGTGTGATATAGTGTTTGTCATTTAAAGACTTATTTCTAAGTATGCAAACTTAGATTAGGACTTATTTAGTGAATGCATATTAGATCTAAGTACCATTGAGCATGTTTATTGAGTAGATTCGGTTAGTTTATTGCACAAGTTATATCATCACAAGTGACATAAGTAAGGGACCATTCTGAACCCAACGGTTTGAGGTCTTCCCTTGCGAGGGGTGAGTGCGGCCTTAAATCTTTGTCCCGGGTGGCGACTCCATTATTCTCTGGTTTAGTTCCCCGCGGACTATTTCGTACTCCCAACTAGTGCCACGAGCCTAGAACAGCATGCGTCGCCCAAGTTCTGTGTCCTACAGTATTCATTTAGCAGCTGAGCTAGGCTACAACATAGGTCTCATCAAAGATCCAAGTATGTACTTCAAACTTTTCATATGATTCGTCGGATCATACTTTGTGGCGATGTAATGATTGAATAAATCGCATCAGATGATAACCTTTTAAATCCACTGACGACAGCTGTTTCTCAGCAGAAGTTTAAGCGATCCGTACATAGTTCAAGTGTAGGATACTTAAGTGATTGGCTATAGGCCAAATGGGAGATTGTTTGACAATTATGAGCCATAGCATCACTATTTATACATAACATGGTGTTTTGTACAAATTAACTATGTGACAAAGGAAATTGCTCTTTTATCACTTGTAATTGGATTACCGGGATATAAATGATAAAAGTCAATATGATTAGTTCCTGATTAATAACATATGAGACAATATTAATCCACTAAGGTTTAATCATAAAATATCCCTAGTCGTAGTATTATCGAGACTAGACATCGATAATACGGAATTGACTAATATTGCACTTGTGCGTGTTATGGAGCGTAACATCATAGTTCTCATATATTTGAGTAAAGGATACTCATGTAAGTGTAATAGGATGTTCTGTTTACTGATGGTACGGAAACAGATTCGGTCTGGATAGACCCCTCAGAATCTCATTGGTAGTATGACTATGTGTTTATGGGAGTCCGAATCAGGGTAGGTGTATTTGGTCTTAACTTGAGACTTGCATCGCTAATACTTGCGACAATTGGTATACTTTGGTTTTGGTCGTCCGGGACTTTAACAAGTTCTGTGTACTCCTCTTCTGGGCTTACTAAGAATCGTAGTGTATTGGGTGTGATGTCAAGACGGAAGTATCACTTCAGTCATATGGAGATGATGATCACGTAGGATACGTAACTAGTACTCTTAAGTACTACAGTCATCGGGATAATATAACTATGTCATGATTATCCGATTATAGAGATTAGTTACCAGAGATCCGATATGTGCTTCGTACGGGGCAGACACAATTCCAACATCAGGCCTAGCATGTGACATCCGATACTCGATCACAATACGCAATACTACGTATACTATGCTTGACAAAGATTACATATTCTTTAAAAGAATATTTCTGTAGAATTGTGTAGGCACGGTGCTTTGCTAGAAGCCAACCATTTCTTGTAAATCGGTAAGAACGTGGTACTAGGTACGCACGTATTCGGATACTCCGATGACCGTATTTACTGCCAACATATCCAGGGATCTCATGAGTCGCTTCCCGAAGATTCACCGATGACGTATGACTCGAACATAATTAATCTGGTATTAATTATAAGAGAGAGAAGTTTAATTAGGATTAATTATGGAGAAATTTTATATGGGATAAAATACTATTTGAAGAGAGAGAACGATTAATTCGAAATTAATCGATAAAATAATATATTCGATATATTATATGAAATTACATTTCATTACAGAATTAAAATTGGATTTTAATTCAGGCGAACGATTTAATTTAGAATTAAATCGCGAGCGATCTGAATAGTAATTTTGCTAGGCATAATTATTTAATTAAATTTGATTTAATTCGTCTCAACAGAAAATTCGTTAATTCAAAATTAGTGAACCCGAGCCCGAGATGTGTTCGCAGGGCCCACTCGGATTTTGAATCAAGTGGGGCCCATACATGTCACATCACCGAGTCTATCTCATCAACTTTTGGTTAATGGAAGTAGTTGGGTTGTTGGAAACTTGTTTTACACACTAGCTTGTTTTGTATGTGACTATTACCAAACATTGATTTTGGTATATGTCTTTTATTTTTGGAAAATAAAAATACAAGTCAACACTTAACATAAAATATCTATTTCTCTCCTCACCAAGGCCGAAACTTCCTCTCCATTTTCTCTCAAAATGGTGTGAATTAAGGGTTCACATTTGATGATTTTGATTCAAAATCTTAGATGCTAGCACATTAAAGGAGTCTTACAAAGGTGTTAGGGACATTAATCCGTGAATTTGGAATTCAAGGACATGTTTGGAAGCTCAACATACATCAAAGGAGAAGCTTGGACCAACTTCAATGGAGGAAAAAGTTTTGTTGTCTACACATCCTTAGCCGATCAAAGTGAGTACTTTCCGCTATCTTAAATTGATGTATTCACACGATTTCTTGCTTAATTTGATCTTGGTTTGACCTAGAAAACCCAACATACCGATGGTACAGAAACAGCTTCGCTCTGGATAGACCCATCGGAATCTCATTGGTAGTATGACTATGAGTCTATGGGAATCCGAATCATGGTAGGTGTATTTGGTCTTAACCTGAGACTTGCATCGCTAATACTTGCGACAATCAATATACTTTGGTTTTGGTCGTCCAGGGCTTTAACAGGTTCTGTGTACGCGTCTTCTGGGTATATTGAGAATCGTAGTGTATTGGGTGTGATGTCAAGATGGAAGTATCACTTCAGTCATATGGAGATGATGATCACGCGTGGATACAGAACTGGTACTCTAAGTGCTATAGCCATCGGGGAAGTATGACTAGGTCATGACTTTCCGATCATAAAGAGACTAGTTGCTAGTGATTCGATATATGCTTCATACAGGGCAGACACAACTCCAGCCCCAGGCCTAGCATGTGACATCCGATATTGGATCGTAATACGTAATACTGCGTATACTACGCCTGACAAAGATCATGTATTCCGTAGCAGAATATTTCTGGAGAATTGGGTAGGCACAGTGCTTTGCTAAAAGCTAACAATGTCTTGTAAATCGGTAAAGACGTGGTACTGGGTACGCACGTGTTCAGATAGTCCGATCACTGTATTTACTACCAACATATCCTGGGATCTTTTGGGTCAAATCCCAAATATTCACCGATGATATTTGACTCGAACAATATTAATCTGGGATGAATTAAGATAGACAAAAATTAATCTGAGATTAATTATGACAAGAATTAATATGGGATTAATTATCAGAGCGAATTAATCTGGGATTAATTGCGTCAAGAATTTATCTGGGATTAAATTCATCGAGAGGAGAGAACGCGATTAATTTGGAATTAATCGGTAAAATAAATTAATAGTTAAATTAGACTTTACTATTTAATTTATTTAATTGGGGTAAATAATATATTAGATATATTAATTGAAATTGGATTTCAACGGGAAATTAAATTGGATTTTAATTATGCAGCGACGAAAATTCGTTTAATCGGATTGAAAGAATCCGAGCACGAAATGTGATGAGCAAGCACACTTGAATTTTGAATTTAAAGTAGGGACCACTTCACTTACATCATTAGTCACCTTTGGTGATTGATATGAGTGATGGATTTTGGTGTAATCTTGTAAATCACTCAACACATTTAATTTTGGAAATTAATATCTCTCTCCCTAGCATTAAGGCCGAATGGCCTTGATTGAGAGAAGGCCGAATGGCCTTGAATGCAATAAATGGCCGAATGTAAGAAAAATCAATATTGTTTGTTTTTTTTATTGCCACTGCCTCTGATTCATTATTTATATATATATATATGCCAAAAGCAACATTTGCTTTTGACTTTTAAAAACGCCACTGCTTTCTCATTTATTGGTTGAAAAATTGCTTTTGCTTTTCTTCAGAACCAAAGCAATATGGCCGAATGAAAATGGCCTCTACAATTTTTTGAAAATGCAAAAGGGCAAATGGCCTTTGTCTTCTTGGAAGCAAGGCCGAATGGCCTTTACTTTGCTTTGGCCGATTGATTCTGTTTTGAAGCTTGGCCGAATGGCCTTATTTCAAATTTGGGGATCACTCATCTCTTTTGGACAAATTTATTTCTCCTGGGGAGATAAAATTTGTTCCATTTGTTCTTGCTAGCACATATGGGAGTGAAAAGATGGTTATATGGATACTCACCCATGAGCTTGGGAGCCTCAACATCCATGAAAGTTTTGAACCCAACCGATCAATGTAAGTCCTCCGCAACTTATTTTTGATTTTATTCACACACGAATCACGCTTAGAGATTCTGTGGCATGTCTAGGATACTAACAGTGGTATCAGAGTGATATAAGCATGATTTGGATTCTACGGTTTGTAAACTTTAATTTGGGATTTTATACTTGGAGTATGTATTTGCCTAAATTGATGATTTGGTTGAGTTTATATAATGTTGAATTAGATTTATATATCATTGGATTTGTGATGAATTGATTAGATCAAAATCTCAAAAATCCATGCTTGGCCGAAAATTACCCTAGGAAGCTCATGGTTAATTTTTGAATTACACAATTGGATATGTTGATTCACATGAAATTGAATGTTAATTGTTGATTTAATTAGATTGAAATCAAAATTGGATGTTAATTTCATCTATTGCCATGAGTATGAAGCATGTTGGAATGGATTGATTGTTCTTTAATTTGTGTTGGACATAAATTAAAATGTTAAGTATAATTAATTAAATTAATTAGTATTTTGAAAATATTAGATTAATTGATTAATTGCACTAATTACACTTTAATTGAATTAATATGTAATTTGGAATAATATATTAATTTAATTTGTTGCATTTGGGCTAATGGGCTTGGTTGGGCCAAATTTTAATCTTGGATTATATTTGGGCCTAAACCATTTCCATAAAGTCCAAAATATGACTATTGGGCCTTTAATAATTTAATTCGGCCTAATGGGCCAAAATTGATTTTATGGCATAGGGTGATTCCTATTGGGCCTAGGCATTATGGGTTAGATCCATTTTGGCCAAAATCCCAAGCCTAAAGAATTAATTAAAAACTCATTGGACTTTAATTGAATATTATTGGATACTAATTGGGTCTTTGGGATCCATTAAGATTGGATTTGAGATCCAAGTCTTTAAGGCGCATAAATAAGTGTGATTATTTAATTTGGAATTAAATATGAATTAGTATTGGATACAATTTAAATTGGATTTAAAATTATAGTTCGATATAATTCAAGAATACTTACTTTGAGTATTTATTCTTAAATGAGTTTGACTCGAGCAAATCAAATCGTTGTATGAACATTGGATGGTCATTAATCAAAGATTAATTAATTGGATTAGATTGATTGAATAACATGCTTTGTGTGAATACTTGGATGTATGTATGAATAATGTATATCAGATGGATATTAGAAGGGTGAGGGCAATTTTGGAAATTATTGTAATAAATTTAGAGTTTATTAAATTGGACCTGCGTGTCCAACATATTACCTCTTTTCTCATTGTATTTCTCTCCTCACCAATTCCCCTCAATGTAAATGAGGTTTTTTTAGAATTGTTATGCAATTGGGTAGAAGTAAGAATAGTGCTAGCGGGAGAGAGGAAGAGAGAGATTTGTTCTAGAAACAAATTGTGTTATATATCTATCCGCATATCATTATTAATTTTATCGCGCCTTATTATGCTTTTAGAATGCATGCTTAAGGGTGTATAATGAGACCTAATCAAAGATAATAAATTGGTTACCAATTACACGAAAAACCATCAACAAATATTAAGCGATTTCCTTCCATTGAGTGATTCATTCTCAAGATCCAAGATTGGCACTGGTTTGTTGGCCAAAGTCAAGACCTTTGTCCATCGCGGATGTGTTTGAATCATGAAGGCTTTGTTCCATATCGCATGTCTTGTCCAAGTTATGATTTGTTGGCCAAAGTCAATACCACTTCTTGTTCATCGACATCGATTACGAAGCTTTCCAAAGTCAATGGGTCCCGCTTAACTGGAATCATTAAGCTTATTGTGCCAAAGCCAAGGCTTAGTTGATTCAGACGAAAAGGTTAGGGAATATATTGGATATATTGGCATATATTGGATATATGTTTCGGACTTGGAGGTCCACCTACTGGATCTAGGAATTGGATGAGATCCAATTGATATTAGAGATCTACCTAGTTAAATTTTATACAACTTGTTGGCCAAAGTCAAGGTTGTGTATCTTTTAACAAGATCATAGCCCACTAGGAAACTAGGTTTCCCGAGTACTCCACAGTAGGTTAGAGGCTCGCCGAAAAATAGTGGGAGGCAAGTATTAACTTTGCAATTTCATTTAGATACTTGCCAATACGCGCTCATTTCATTTTTCGTCATTATATTAAATTGTTGTTTTAATTAAACAGTTGGACTGTATTGAAACTACTTCATTTGTAGTTGGTTATATAATTCGATTATAGTAATCAATACATTTGAATGTAATTAATCAATTGTAGTTGATTATATAGTTAAACTATAGTAATCATTATATTTGATTGTACCCAAAATCGTTGATTGGATAGTTGGACTATTGGAATCAAGATAACTGAAAGATTAGCGTTTAAAACATAATCCTAGGTGAAAATGTCTTTAAGTGGCTTCAATTTTCAGATAGGGAATAGAACTTCTTGATAGTCCTGTGAGCTGAGAAGTTATTCTATTTGATAGAGAAACCTCTCAAGCATGAGCCCGGAGTTGAGCAAATAGTAGAGCATGAGCTTATGAAGACTCATTGTGATGATAACTTTAGTGATCAATCCATTATGCATAGCTAGAGCTTCTTAAAAGGTCATATCCCAAGTTATCTGCCTAAACTGTGGCAAACGGGGTCACTAGAAGTGTGACTGCCTATGGACAAGAGAGACATGAAAGAAGTGAAGGCGGGACAAGGTTCCGGCTTCAAGAATATTTGTTATAAACTTGTTCACTACTGGTTTTAAAATTAGATTTTTGATACTAGATGTGGTACATGAATATATATGCTGATGTGCGGGATCTGCTGATAAGTAGGAAACTGGCTTCAGATGAGATCAACCTACAAGTCAAAAATAGGATGAGAGTCACTGTTATGGCCGTAGGAACCTAAGTTTTAGAACTGCACTTTGGGCATGTAGTTAAATTATGAGACTGTTATAATGTATCTAGTTTCACTAGAAACATTATCTCTGTATCTAGTTTAACCCGTTGCGGGTATACCTTTATATTCCAAAACACCGGGTGTTTTTCTTTATAAAGATGATATCAAGATATCTACATCAGATGTGAATAACATTATTTATATTTAGAATATAAATGAATCTCAAACATATAATATGACAAACAAATAGCTCAAATTGAGTAAATCAAATGAGACTTATTTATGGCATTGTCATCTGGGATGCATTAACAAGACTCGTATATCCACACTTTCGAAGAGTGGATACTAGGACAGATTTGATTCTAATTCAAATGATGTCTACGAATCTAGTTTAATTAGGCGAAGTGCCTAAAACATCTTTTACTTGGTAAAAGTGCAAGTGCCACTGATCTGTTAGCCCTAGTTCATAGTGACGTAAGTGGGCCCATGTCTAGCTAGGCTAGGGGTGGATATGAATACTCCGTAACCTTTACGGATGTGGCATCGTGTTCCAGTTATGTGTATCATATGAAACACAAGTCATAAACTTTTGAGTAATTCAAAGAGTTTCGACACGAAGTAAGAAAATAGAACGACTAAGTATTAAAAACATTATGGTTGGACCATAGTGTAAAATACTTAAACATATGAGTCGCTCTGAGCTACCAATTTCCTACATGAGATATGCATTAAGTAGTGCAATACTTATTTTGAATAAGGTTCCATGAAAATCTGTTAGACAGACTTCATATTAGATATGAACAGGAAAGAAACTATGGTTTTCTCATTCCTGAATATTTTGGAATGCTGGGCATATATTTGGATGATACCAAACTAGAACTCAAATCGGATAAGTGCCTAATTTGTAGGTTGTCCTAGGGAAACCAAAGTATAGTACTTATACAACTCACAAGAGAACAATTTAATTGTTGCTCTCTATGCGGTTTTCCTAAGAGGAATTCCTATATGCAGTGGTAAGTGGGAGGAAAGTAAAACTCGATGAAAATCGGAGTAATATTATTCCAAGCACCGAGTCCTAACGGAACATAAATAGTTCATCAGAGATGAAATTGTACGACAATCTTCGAATACACAAGAACCGCGTAACTCGGAGAGAGTCAGAAAACAATGTGAGAGGTATGGGTTTCTGATCTCACCTCATGAAGATGTCAATCTTGTTGAGGAAAATGAACCGACTACGTATGAGGAAGTGATACAAGGTATCGACTCCTTTTATGGCAAAATGTCATGAAGTCCGAAATGGATTCCATGTATACCAACCAAGTTTGGATACTAGTTGATGTACCAGAAGGCATTGTGCCTATTGGTACTATATGAGTCTTCAAGGAAGACATACATGGATGGCAACATACAAATGTACACAGCTAGGCTTGTACAGAAAGGGTATCATCAAAGACATAGTGTCGACTATGACGAAACTTTTTTACTTGTTGCCATTATTAAATCCATTCAGATAATACTTGTTATAACTGTATATTTCGTTTATGAAATATGACAGCTGGATGCCAAAATCGCTTTCCTTAACGGAAACCTTTTGGAGGATGTTTGTATGTAACATCCTGACGGTTTTGTCGTGCCAAAACATGCAAACAAGGTTTGCAAGATAAATCGATCCATTTATGGATTGAAGCAAGCATTGCATTCTTGGAATCAGCATTTTGATGTAATCATAATGGTATATGATTCAAAACGAAGATGATTCTTGTGTATATATGAAGGTTAGTGGGAACGCACTGACAATGAATGCTCTATACATTTATGATGTATTGCTTCTTAGAAATAATATTCCAATAATATAATCGGTGAAAGCTTAGCTTTCATTAAAATTCTCCGTAGACTACTTGGGAGAGGCAACCTTTATTCTAGGAATAAGGATCTATTGGATATATCTAAAATTTGTTGGCACTCTCCGAGAACTCGTACATTGAAAGATATGTACATTACCTGGTGTCTCATATGCTTTGAGCATATGGAGTCACAATCAGGCCAATCCAGGTGATAGTCACCGGATTGATGTTAAGAACGTCCTTGAGTATCTTAGACGAACTAAGGATGTTTTCTTAAGCTATGGAGAATGAGAACTTGAAGTGACTAGGTTCACCGTTGCAAGATTCCAAACCGATAAGAACGACTGTAAGTCATAATAAGGGTACTATATAGCTTGAATAACGGAACAGTGAGCTGGAAATCTTCCAAGCAAGATACTATTGCCGAAAGGGAATATTGTTGCAGCAGAGGCGGCAAATAGAAGCATTTTGGATCTTTATAATCCTAGTTGGATTATGTATAGTTCTATTAGCAGCTGAGCTATGCTACAGCACAGACTAAAGAATTAATGGTCTCATTAATGATCCAAGTATGTACTTCGAATTATTCATCTGATTCGTTCAATCATACATCATGGCGATGTGATGATCGAATAAATCGCATCAGATGATAACCTTGTAAATCCGTAGACGAAAACTGTTTCTTAGCAGAAGTTTAAGCGACCCGTACATAGTTCATGTGTAGGATACTTGAGTGATTGGCTATAGGCCAAGTAGGAGATTGTTGGACAATTATGACCCACAGCATCACTATTTGTACATAACATTGAGGTGTTGTACAAATTAACTATGTGACAAAGGAAATTGCTCTATTATCATTTGTAATTGGATTACCTGGATATATAAATGATAAAAGTCCATAAGATTAGTACCGGATTAATAAGATATGAGACATCATTAATCCACAAAGTTTTAATCATTAAATATCCTTAGTTGTAGTATTATCGAGATTGGACATCGATAATGCATAATAGACTAGTATTACACTTGTACGTGTTATGGAAGCGTAACGACGTATTTCTCATATATTTGGGTATTGGATACTCATGCAAGTGTAATAGGAGGTTCTGTTTACCGATGGTATGGAAACAGCTTCGCTCTGGATAGACCCCTCAGAATCCCATTGGTAGTATGACAATGTGTCTATGGGAATCGGAATCAGGGTAGGTGTATTTGGTCATAACCTGAGACTTGCATCGCTAATACTTACGACAATCAATATACTTTGGTTTTGGTCATCCAAGGCTTTAACATGTTCTGTGTATGCCTTTTCTGGGTATATTGAGAATCATAGTGTATTGGGTGTGATGTCAAGATGAAAGTATCACTTCAGTCATATGGAGATGATGATCAAGCATGGATACGGAACTGGTACTCTAAGTGTTATAGCCATCGGGGAAGTATGATTAGGTCATGACTTTTCGATCATAAAGAGACTAGTTGCTAGTGATCCGATATATGCTTCGTACGGGGCAGACACAACTCCAGCCCCATGCCTAGCACGTGACATCTGATACTGGATCGTAATACGTAATACTACGTATACTACGTCTGACAAAGATCATGTATTCCGTAGCAGAATATTTCTGGAGAATTGGGTAGACACGGTGTTTTGCTAGAAGCCAACCATGTCTTGTAAATCGGTAAATACGTGGTACTGGGTACGCACCTGTTTGGATAGTCTGATGATTGTATTTACTGCCAACATATCCAGGGATCTCTTGGGTCGCATCGCAAAGATTCACCGATGATATTTGACTCGAACAATATTAATCTAGGATTAATTAAGAGAGCGAAAATTAATTTGAGATTAATTAAGAGAGAAAATTAATCTGGGATTAATTACTGTAAGAATTAATCTGGGATTAATTATCAGAGAAAAAATTAATCTGTGATTAATTGCGTCGAGAATTTATCTGGGATTAAATTCGTCGAGAGGAGAGAACGCGATTAATTTGGAATTAATCGGTAAAATAAATTTAATAGTTAAATTAGATTTTACTATTTAATTTATTTAATTGGGCTAAATAATATATTAGATATATTAATTGAAATTGGATTTCAACGGCAAATTAAATTGTATTTTAATTATGCCGTGACGAAAATTCGTTTAATCGAATTTAACGAATCCGAGCCCGAAATTTATTGAGCAAGCAGACTTGAATTTTGAATTTAAAGTGGGGACCACTTCACATATATCATTAGTCACCTTTGGTGATTGATATGAGTGATAAGTTTTGGTGGAATCTTATAAATCACTCAACACATTTAATTTTGGAAATTAATATCTCTCTCTAGCATTTAGGCCGAATGGCCTTGATTGAGAAAATGCTGAATGGCCTTGAATGCAATAAATGGCCGAATGTAAGAAAAAGCAATATTGTTTGTTTTTTTATTAGCCACTGCCTCTGATTCATTATTTATATATATATATATATATGCCAAAGCAACATTTGCTTTTGACTTTTAAAAAGGCCAATGCTTTCTCATTTATTGGTTGAAAAATATTATTTTGCTTTTCTTGAGAACCAAAGCAATATGGCCGAATGAAAATGGCCTCTGCAATTTTTTGAAAATGTAAAAGGGCAAATGGCCTCTGTCTTCTTGGAAGCAAGGCCGAATGGCCTTTACTTTGCTTTGGCTGATTGATTCTGTTTTGAAACTTGGCCGAATGGCCTTGTTTTAAATTTGGGGATCACTCATCTCTCTCTCGAGAACAAATTTATTTCTCCTGGGAAGATAAAATTTGTTCCAATTGTTATTGCTAGCATATATGGGAGTCAAAAGATGGTGATATGGATACTCACCCATGAGCTTGGGAGCCTCAACATCCATGAAAAGTTTTGAACTCAACCGATTAATGTAAGTCCTCCGTAACTTATTTTTGATTTTATTCACACACGAATCACGCTTAGAGATCCCGTGGCATGACGATGACACAAACACGTAGTTCTAGAATAGGTTCTAGAAAGATAGTAGACTTAGATATTATTAGATTAGTTTAAACCATCGGGAATTGTTGCTCCAATTTGTTGAAAATCGAGATGGTTTGTGACTTAGTTTCTAAGTCATGATTAGGTAATCTAAAATGATATATGTGTTTAGGATATAATATCTAGTTAGAATTATTTCTTGTGCAATAAGAATTGACACAAATTAGTTCATGTCTCGAGATTCTTGACTGACATTAAGAAAACTTCTTTAGTATTTGTTTGTCTTATAATAACATTTCTTAACTTTAGTGACTTTTTAAAGTCAAGTGTCTGACACAGTTTGCTAGTCAATCATTTGCAATTATTGCGAATAATTGAACGCAAATTATAAAGCTCAAGAAAGGAGATGTGTGTAGTTATGTATAGATAATATTGATTCTCATAATATGACAAATATAGGTATTGGATACCAGATCTCCCGTATGGTTTTTTGAAATAATATTGAATAATTATTTTGATATTTGATATCAGAACTTGTGACTATTGGATAATTACTTGTTTTATATAAACAGTTGTTACATATTTTAAAGTGACTAGTAGTGTCATTAATAAAAGATAAACAAACATTAAGAAATATATTAGGTTAACTAAATAACTTAGAACTGTATTTTATGAGTTTTTATCACAGAAGCATAAGATGTCTGTTCCTTATGGTAAATGATGGTCTGATATGAGATCACACCATATATCTTTATCCATTTAATGAGTATTATATATAGATTGTGATTAAATCTTATTTAACCAATGATTATCATTGGACCAAAAGATTTATTAAACTAATACATTGGATATATGTGGTTTAATGAATTAGAAATTGACATAGATAGTTTTCTTTATTTCGTAACTTAGTTAATGAATTGTCATTACTTAGTTACATGTTTCTAATAGAGAACATGTTGAATGTCTTGAATTGTTCAAGAAATGTTAATATGTTTCTAATGAAACGTGGATAGAATATTTTGAATGGTTCAAAGATATTCTATTTGAAGTGTTGAAAGCTATAAAATTCATTGCGCATCTTTGAATTGTTCGAAAATGTTTGATATGATAAAACGTATGAATTTAAAGGTAATTAGTTCTAAAGTTATTTAATGAATATGATTCTTACTTAATATTATACTTCCGCGATTCCATTTTGATGGAATTGGTCAGTATAAGTAATCGAATCTTATATGATTTGATTCGTAGATATTGAGTGTTACCGAATTAGTTTTCAATACTCTTGGGGTTATGCTCCAGTAACATTAATTCATCTCTTTAATTAAGGTTCCATTTGTTTCTACAGATACATATATGATATGTATAGTAGAAAATTCATAACTTAAAAAGTTTGAGATTTGAAACTTTCTTGTGTATAATGGTTATATAATTGAAAAATATTTTACCTCGGAGGTACAAGTAAGGTTTATCATTTATTCTATTTGATAGAATATCTTTTCTAGGATCCCGAATAATAAAATTATTTTATTAATTAGTGGTTAACATTGGATGTTAATGATTGTAGAAAAGATTTGACTTTTTGAAGTCAAATGTGAGAATGATAAACTATTAGTGGAACTACATAGTTAATAAGATGAAAAGGCCTTTAGAAAACTTCCGCAAAAGTACAATAGGATGTCAGAATCATTTACAAAGTATTTGATACTTAATGATTCTGTTGTTTTCTTAATGAAGAAAATTATCCTAAAACTTATAGTGGGAGTGATATGTGATATCGATTCCGGAAATTACATTTGAACCATAGATCTAAGATTTTTCATGGCTTACTGTGATCAAGTTTTGAACTTGATTAGGCTTTCATTATGAATAGTTCATAAAATATGCAAACTATTTACGTAGCAAAAGCAAAGTGAGCTCGATAAAGTTTTTACATTTATAGTATGACAGTGAGAAAGGTTATACTCAGAAGCCTTTTGTAGATTCTAAGAAAACTTATCTCTAGTCGTACTAACTGAACAATTAAAGATCTGTAGGTTAATATTGATATTAAACTATGTATTTAGGCTAAAGAATGCAAAGTGGTGTTCTTGAGTAATTTCTTCGAATGAGAGATCCGCCGTGATTTCTTTGTTTGAAGAGTTCATTCTAGAATGGCCCTAGAGTTTGTATTCTGCTAAGATCACAGTTTGATATACTCGCTTATAGAGCCTATTGTAGACTCAAATAAGCTTTCCTAAAATTAGTGTTCTCTGATTTTATCAAAGTATAAAGAATACATATTTATCAGTAGAGTCAGTGGGAACGTATAAATTTCTTTCTAGTATTTTATATACTTAACCCTTTTTTTCTCCGTGTTTACAGTGGGAGTAGTCTCTGTTATATTTGATATAAAGTTTCATATATGATATAAAATTAAGAGACTTGTGAGATACTCTCATTAGTCGCATATTAGATATGATCTAGTAAAAGACATATCAAGACTATCTGTATGACAGTTAGTATAACCGTTTGACAGTTAATGTGTCTTTTATATATATGATATTCATCTTTCATAGAGGATGATTCCTTTGTCGAAAGAAAAATTGATTAGAATGTCTAGTCAATATTATGTATCATTGGATGATAGCGTAATGAATACTGTATTTTGTATGATTAAATATATCAATTTAATCATAATTGTTACGAGTTATTTTGATATATTGTAGACCATAGGATGTGTCTTGAAACATGTTCTTTATGATCTTTGAGATATAAAGAACAAGTTTTTTATTCATGAAGAATTTAGTCAGCAACCATAAGGTCAGATTAGTTTTGATCCTAATTATGACATTAGATGGTCTATGTCATATAAAGTCAGAAAAGATACAGTGGGAGTGTCACCATTGATTCTACGGAACTAGTGGAATTAGTTTCAAATTTTGAAGTATTGACTTATGAAGCTGCAAAATGACATCAAATATTAGAAGTTTTGATATTGGTTCTGTGCCTACGGTTGTCTTATAGTATTTTGGATTTGATCTATATATACTTATACAACACGGTAGCTATAACAAATTACTAATATAGCATCTGAGTCATATTGATGTGTAATTTGGATTTTACAAAATATGAATGATGCTGGCTTAGGAAAACTGTTGGATTTGTTGGACAGACTCGATTTGTTAAAGCAGGCTTATTTGTTGTTGCCTACCTCTTGAGTGCTAGTAAGCTCTTGAAGGCCATGAGTATGCGATACACATTAAGATGTGTCTAGGATACCATGGATTGGCACTAGAACAAGTGAGAGAAATTGTTAGGGTTGGTGCTCGGAGTGCCAATCTGGATCGTATTTATGTCCGATCCATAAATACGAGCAATTCTATTTTCAATAATATTACTTAATTTAATGGTAGCACATTTGTCTTTTATACACTTATTCGATCTGATTATGATTAGATCAAAACTAAATCTGGTTTAGTGATACGTGTATATTAGACAAAGACCCTACAATTTACAATATAGTGCGCAGTTACAACGTAGTTTGTAATTGACATTGGTGATGAGTGGTATTTATATCACTATTTCCCACTCATTTAACCTAATATTTTGTATAGTTTCTCGAGTTTTGTGAACGTTTTGATGTGTTTTTGTTTATTTTGCAGATAAAAATAATATTGGGACTTAATGGAATAAACTCGGGGCTAAAACGATGCAATCCGGGGGAACAATGGTCAAAAATGAAAATTTACTATATGCGTCACAAAGTGCAGTCCGAAATTCCACTTTGGTGCAAGTTTCGTATTTTAGCCATAACGTTTTCATCTGATATCTGATTGAGCTGATTCAAGTTGAAGATTGAAGAAGCCTCGAATATCTACAACTTTGAAAGTCAAAATAATTTCGAATTCTGACATTTTCATGACCAAAATTGATGAACAATACATTAAATTTTGTGTAACTACTATAGTCATTTACAAAATATAAAATAAAATTAATAAAATAAAAAAATAAAAATTTTCAAACTTCCATCAAACATGCTTACATGTTTGGTGCCATGTTTGATGCCATGTATGGTGCCATGTTTGGTGGAGCAATCGGTGGAGAAATTGGGGGAAGCCTTTAGGTTTTTCTATAAATACCAAGCCATTTCATTTGTAATTCTCATGCTTTCCTTAAGTTTTTGTAAGGAATTTAAGGATTGCATCTTGTGTGTTTATTTTTATTAATTTAATTTATGCGTTTTTATTTTCAGTAATAGTAGTAGTTTATTTTCTTCTTTCTTTCTTTTCTTTTATGTTCAGTAGTTAGATTTTCCACTGGGGGAAGGGTGAAGCTTTTATTATTTTAATTTAGATTAATCTCCCTTAATTATAATATGGAAATTATAATTCAAATTAAAAGGATTACAGACTTAATGGCTGGTTTTATTTATTTGGCATAATATAACACCGCCTATATGGCCGGTCTTTAGGTGACAGATAATTACCGCCTATATGGCTGGTATATAGACAAATAATAATACTGCCTTTATGGCTGGTCGGACTTAATTAAAATCTAATTTAATGAGGATACCGCCTTTATGGCTGGTCGGTAATATCATGTTTAATTTCTGTATTATAGTAAGGGAGATGTCTAAATTATAAATAGTAAAAGTGGATCCCCCAACACCAGTGTTTTATTTTTAGTCTAGGGTAGTGATGATACACAATATCCACACACTTAATAATTGATTTTCTTATTATTGGTAGTTCTTTAGTTTTTTTATTGAGTCTTAAGCTTAATTCGTCTTGTTAACTGGCCATTAATAAGATTGATGGGGTAAACTTAAAATGAACTAGACATAGGGATTTTAAGTTTCAGCCTTAGATTCAATAGCTCACGATCTTCCTGGAGGATAGATAACCCTTTAATAGATTTCCTTACAGGATAGAAATATATCTATCGGACGAGGGTAGCCATAATTGGAACTTGGTCTTAATGAATGCAGGCAATATGGTTAACATAGGAATATGGTTCGATTGGGTTATACTGGGTATTTTCGTCTGATCATCGGAAGAGGCTTTTGCATAATTTCGTGTTCCAGGTTAGCAAATTATTTATTACACATAAATAAGAGAGTGAATTCAGCTTTAGGAAATATTGTGTGGAGTCACGATCCTTGATCTTTTGAGTCTTTTCTTTTATTTATTTTCCTTAGTATTTTCTTTTGTGTCTTTATTTTATTTTATTTAAAGAAAATCCACATTCAACCAACCAAAAGCAATCATTCACTTCTCCCTATAATTAGATACATGCAAATAAATAGTATGAATAATTAATAACAATAGTAGGAATTAAGTCCTCGTGGGATCGATATTTTTATACTACTTGAAAGATACGTGAGCTTGCGTTATACGCGTGTGAATGCACCGGTCAAGTTTTTGGCGCCGTTGCCAGGGACTTATATTTCTTGAGTTATTAATTTTGAAGCTATCTAATTTACTTGTATCTAATTTTCTTTATTATTATCTGTAATTTTTATTTCTTTCTTTTATTATCAGGTGGTTGAAAAATGGAACACTATTGGGAGATTGAGAGATTACGAGCCTTACAAGAAGATACACCCCAAATTTGGGAGCAACAGTCCGGTTTTCTAAGGCCTGTTGTCCAGCCTAACGATTATCACTGAATACCAGAACCAAACAATACTACATTTGCTCAACAGAACGCAATATGGAGATGTGACATATGTAGTGGTAACCACCCAATCGATTATTGTGAGTACAACAACAATCCATGGTGGCAGAGCTATCAAAATCCTTCATGGTATGAAGAGCCATCACATTTCACAGAACCACATTTTCCATCTTATCCGCCACCCACCTACTATGATCTTCACCAAGAACCAGAGCCATAAGAGGAAGAACAATTGGTTGACATGCTCGAAGATTTGTTCAAGAAACGAGATGAAAAGTTTGATACAATGCTTGAAACATATCAGAATCAACTTA
This sequence comes from Zanthoxylum bungeanum, assembly GCA_019454045.1. Taxonomy (NCBI): domain Eukaryota; kingdom Viridiplantae; phylum Streptophyta; class Magnoliopsida; order Sapindales; family Rutaceae; genus Zanthoxylum; species Zanthoxylum bungeanum. The sequence goes on along the minus strand of SKCR01017049.1, from coordinate 108,886 downwards.
AAATTATTCAGAGACAAACAAAATCCATACAGAGAATGACAGATCAAATAAGACAATTAACAGAAAACCAGAGCTACATACCTCAAGAACCATTTTCAGATGACACTGATGAAGCCTTCGAGTATCAATCAGATCACAATGACACTTTAGAATAGGAGAAGGCCGAGCAGTATCAACAACCAGAGGTATTAGTTCAGGAGCCCAAACCAGCGAAGTCTCTATTTGATTTTTATTATTCGGATTTTGACGATGATGAAGCTGAGCTCTTTGTACCAACTGCGCCAACAACGGAGGATCAAACTTTCAATCCTTAAAATGAAGATCTTGGAGCATGTTTTACCATGATGTTTGATAAAGATCTACCTTAACCATCCATTCCAGCAGTATCAGAGGATGAAGACCTAATGTCAGAAACATCTTTATATCCTCAAGCAGAAAATTATGGAGCATTCATTTCACAGATGACAGATGAAGGACAGAACGCGGAAATCCTAGAATACATCTGTAAAGAAAAGGTGGAGCAAGAAGTAGAGCAGATGGAGGAGCAAATGCCTGGCCTTATTGAAGATCCAGTGCCTGACCTTATTGAAGATCCAGTGCATTCATGGGAGACATCGTTGTCTTGGGGAGTACAATTTAGAGACATCAACAGAAGCTTGACAGAATGGAACTTCCATTCAAAGTCAGCACAATATCGTTTGTGATGGCTGAGTAAGGAATGAATTCTTGAGAAGCATCCTAATGAATTTATACTAAGCGAGTGGCGTATTGCGTACACAATTTCGTTGCCTTAATAATTGCTTTGGTTTGCTTTTCTATTTTATTTTCGTTATTTTTACCGACAAGATCTAAACTTTTTGACTTTTCACGATTTATTATAACGTTCATCTAATAATTATAATTTGGCAGATACTAGTGCAATTATTACTTACCCATTTTCAGGTTCTATAAATTCAGTTCTATATTTCTCTCTTCAACACATCCAGTTAAACATCCAAATAAGAGAGAAAAAATGAAAGCAATTTCACAGCAGCGAATCAAGCGAATTATATTTTCTGTGGATTCAATTATGGTAATAAACCAGAATTCATTGAGGCTGTAAAGGAATTGGGGCGAGTCATAGCAGAACGAAATATGCACCTAGTATACGGCGGTGGCAATCTTGGATTAATGGGAAGCATTTCAAAAATCGTTCAGGAGGGTGGCGGTCATGTTTTGGGAATCATTCCAAAACCTTTGGCGGACGAGCACTTAATTGGACAAACAAACGGAGATGAGCGCATTGTATCGGGTATGTCTGAACAACTCAAAGAAAAAGTCAATACTGCTGATGCATTTATTGCTATACTAGGAGGGCTCGAAACTTTTGAAGAGATATTCACAGTGGCATCATGGGCGCACTTAAATATTCATCGGAAGCCCATTGGTTTACTGAACATTGAGCATTTCATCGATTTTCTATTTGTATTTCTTGCGGAAGATAAAAGACAGGAATTCGTCACCAAATCAGTACAAGACATTTTCCTGACTGCAACCAAGGCCGAGGATTTAATTGAATAAATTCTAGCCTTTGAGCCAAAAATCGACCCCATTCTTTCCAAGTTGGACTGGACATAAAGCGATCGTCGTAAGAAGCATAAACTGGACATAGATCTTAATCGGTAGTTCAGCTAACCAGGTATGATTTTCTAAACTCTTCTTCTATTGTTTAAGACATTGGGGACAATGTCTCATTTAGGTTTGGGGGAGGAGAATAGTTAATTTGTATCTTGTTTTTCGTTTGTTTATTTTTAGTCCAAAATTTTTCGAAAAATACAAAAAAATTGAAAAATTACAAAAATATTTTCCATTTTTGTGTTTTTATTTTGACTAAAAAAATGAAATTGGTGTAAGAGATGGCCAAGTAAGAAATTTCCACTCCTGAGACGTATCTCACAACCTTTTTCAAAACAAGTTAATTTTTGTTTATTTCCTTTTAAATTATTTAATTTGTGAATTCTCCATAAAACTGACTAAAACAAATCTTCATATGCTCAGTTGGCAAGTATTATCAATATGCATAGTAACATACGGACATGAGTTGTAATTGAAAAGTTTGTAATATTCAGTGCTCTAGTTTAATTGGAGGAAGCATCTATAAATGGAAATGAGAGTAAAAAGAAAAAAGAAAAAAAAAAAAGAAAAAAAGAAAAAAAGAAAAAAAGAAAAAAAATGGTCACAGATCCGAGTTATTAAGTCCGTAGGGGTGTTTTAACACCTAGTGCCCTAAAATCAACTGGTTTGGGAGTCACTGGCCTAAATCTCGCTACATGGATCGAAGATGTTGGAAAAAAAAATATATATATCTGATGTCTGAGTAATTAAGTCTGTATGGGTTGTCTTAATACCTGGTGCCCTAAAGCCAACTGGTTTGGAAGCCACCGACCCAAAGTTCGCTACATAGACGGAAGATATTGTATATAAATAAAAAAATCAAATCAGAAAAAAGAAAGAAAAAATCCGAAAAATTATTCTATTGCTACAAAAAGGTGTGAAATCTGATAGAACTTTAGGACAAAAATATTACTCTCTTATCAACTGCACTTGTGACTGTTGTGGGCAAAAAAGAGTTGAGTAAATTTTTGTTGGCTGTGTATATGGAGAATGGTAAATATAATCGGAGAATTTACTTATTCGGTAGTTTAAAAAGAAAAAAACAACTACTAACTTGGAGTAGAAGTTTCACTTGACTAGTCATTAGCTTCTTTATTATATTTTCTCTTGTATTTTTGCTTAGGTGTGCATTAGTTTTACTATCTTTTTTACTTTTATAAGTGTAGGCACTGTATTTTTGCATGTGAAACCCGATGATGAGCCTCATTTGGAGGCACTATCTTTTAAGTCGCGGAAATCGCGGGAAACGGACGTCGGAAGGGAAGAGTCAAGAATTGACGGTTTTGTCGGATTTAGTTCACGTGTTTAGCTTTGGGTTCGCTGTTGGATCTCCGTTTTAAAAACTTAACCTTAGCCCAAGCCCATTAAATCACATCCAAAGAAATAATTAATATATGTCACAAATCAAATAATTAAAACATTTAAAATATATGTCACAAATTTTAAATTAAATTCACAAACTAATTAAAATAAAATCTTAATTAAATTAAATTCACAAATTAAAATTAATTAACTCACAAATATAAACTAAATTGAAATTAAATAATCAATTAATTGAATTAAATGTTAAATCTAAATTACAAACCAATTAAATTAATAAATTAAATTAATTGCAATTAAAACTAAATCAAATAAAATCAAAAATCAAATACCAAAATTAAATAATTTACTTCCAATTAAAATTAAATCATTCCAAAATTAAAGATATCAATCACCTAATTTAATATTATTCACCTAAAATACACATATTCCTTGCCTAAAATAATCAAATTAAAATACACCTAATAATTGATTTACTTCCTAATTAAGCCATGCAAACCCTAATCCCTCTCATCTCCCTCAGCCGCACACTTCAAACAATGAATAAACCCTGAGTAGCCTGCCACCCTCACGGCCACACGCCAAATAGCTATACACTTCATTCACCCCTTAAGCCACAAACTACTCAGACTTTCTCTCGGCAGACCACAACAAAGCAAACCCTAAGAACCCAAACGAACTCTGGACGCAGACCCTCTCTCCATTACCTCTCTCGCCACTCTGGGCCTCACCAAAATAGCGACAACACCCACCTTCAGGCTTCACGCTTCACGCTTCAGGCTTCAGGTCAGGTCTCCATCTCTCCTCATCTTGACAAACCAATAAACATTAACACACTGCCCTTTCACCACCTAAACCCTTCACGTACATTGCCATACACCCATGCCATAAGCCTCTGCCTTCTTCATGTAACAAGCCCCCTCCTTCACGATAAAACCCCACAAATCTGCCCCTTTAGTTCACGCCCATTCCTCCTTCACAACTCACAGCTCACAAACCCTATCTCCACCAGTCATACCCCATGTTCACGTAGAGACTGCCCTAATAACAGCCTGCCTTCCTTCACATCTCCTTCTCATCTCACTCAGCAACCAACAAAACACCAAGCCACGCCATTCATCAGCCCTAATCATATGCACACACAAAGATGAGCCACGCACCACCTTAACGCATGCAGCCCCCTTACAAACGGACAACAAACAAAAAATAGCGTGACAATCCCCTAGCAAGCATCAACGTAGCAGCCCCTTCGCCCTCACACCTTCAGATTGCCCCCTAATCCAGCAACCAACCTTACGCACCAGCCCCCATTCACGCCTAGCCTTCATCAGCCCCACAGACCCCTCAACACGTTCAGCCATCCCACGCACATATTCACCTCCACTACACGCACTAAACCAGCCCCCCCACTGCCTTGACTCACGCCTCGCCACCATAAATCCACTCACGTCTAGCCACCTAAAAGCCACTCACGTATCACGCAAACTACCCTCCATTCACGTCCTCAACACAGCCCACATATTGCCCTCTTTCTCGCCAACAAACAGCCCGCATATTCCCCCCTGAAACAGCCCCCTAACTGCACGCATATTCCCCCCTGAAACAGCCCCTTAATTGCCCACATAAGCCCCCTCAAACACTTCACGTAACAGGCCCCAAATCTCTGAAAACTGTCCCAAAACTGCACCTAAAAACTGCCCAGAAACTGCCGCAAAACACCACCCAAAACCGCACCTAAAACACCCAAAACAGTAGCATAATAGACCTGAAACAGTGACCAGAAAATACCCTCAAAACAGTAGAGAAGCGGGGTGAAAACAGCAGCCCGAACAGCGAAACAGCGAGGAAAGATGTTGGATTAGTGAACCAGAAAAGTTGCGGAGCAACAACTCTTCCGACGGCCGTGTAACGCGCTTTCGTGAGACGAAAAAAGAGGTTAGACCTGAGGGCACCTTTTTATTTATATCTTTCGTTTTATTTTATTTATTTTAAAAATATTATTGCATGAGAGTCGTTTGAGGCATGATATGATTGTTGGATGAGCGGGATATGTGTTCCCTTTTTGTGGTATATCGGATGGAAACCCGGACGTAAATTTCGTAGCCGATTCCGAATGGACGGTAGTATGGTCTGCACTTGGGATACAACGCCACGTACCACTTAAGATACACGTATCTCATCTTATCCAAATTTGTATTTGAGCATGTCATAGTTCTAGGCCGTTTATTTATTTTTAAGTATGATTTAATTTAGTCTTGTTATTTAATTTTCAAAGCATGATTGTGTTATTTAGGCATGTTGTTTCTTCATTCTTTATGCATGATGTTTCCTTTAGTTTATGTTTATGTTTAATTAGTTATTGTTTACTTTGGTTTAATGGTTCAATATGCTCGTTGAGTTATATTGCGTGGAGTTATTGGATGAAAGCATGTTAGATCTAAGTACCATTGAGCATGATTATTGAGTAGACTCGGTTGATTAATTGCACAAATCATATCATCACAAGTGACATAAGTAAGGGACCATTCCGAACCCAACGGTTTGAGGTCTTCCCTTGCGAGGGGTGAGTGCGGCCTTAAATCTTTGTCCCGGTTCACACCGGGTGGCGACTCCATGTTATTTCGTACTCCCAACTAGGCCGCGAGCCTAGAACAGCGTCGCCTAGGTTCTGTTGTCTACAGTCTGGCGACTCCACTGGGGACAATGAGAATTGGCCCCGAAATATTGTCTTGTAATGAGGGGATTTATGTTTTAATTGGCCATGTCTATAGTGGATAAGTGAGGGTTTAATCAAGGGCACTTTGAGGCTAGGTAATGGTTTTGTGTCTTCCTTCACTCACTACCTTTCTAGAAGGAAAAGCTGTTAGGATACCTACATGACCATCTACTCGTAGCCTTTGTGATGGACTAATTTGGAGGACTCGTTGTTTATTCCTGACACCAAGCGATAAGAGCCTAAGAGGCTTGGGTATTTAAGTGAGCCTCGCTCCACCTTCCCTCTGGGGAATCTACAACGGGAAATCCATTTGACAGTCCGTCACACACCCTAGCTCATTGGCACGTACCTTAGTGTATAAAAAGGGATACGCTCACTTGGTCGCCTGAACCCTTGAGTGGGGAGACCTAGTTGTGGGCTATCCTTCGCCGGTGAGAGCCTTTGTCCATACTCTTGCAAATCCACCCATAGACCGGTTTGTATGGTTAAAGTAACAATTATTTCCTTGAGTATGTGCTTATGGACCATCCTCATTTGGATGCAGTTGGACTATTATTAGAAATGCGGGCTTGCTGGGCCATTTAAACTGGGGCAAGTTCGTACCGTATGACTATTAGGCCCAAAGCTTCTGAAATGTTGATGGGCCATTATGTAAAAAAATTGTTGTGTTATGTTTGCATTATCTCTCTTCTATGCTTGTGTTTGGGAACATCATCGTTTGGATTCATTTGGACTATTTGTCATAAGATATGGGCTTGTTGGGCCATTTAAACTGGGACAAGAACGTATTTTATGACGATTGGGCCGAAGGCTTCTAAGTGTTGATGAGCCACCTTGTGCTTGTGTTCGGAATGCTACCATTTGGATTTAGTTGGGCTCTTTGCCATAAGACATGAACTCGTTGGGCCATTTAAACTGGGACGGGTTCACTCTTATGACGATTGTCCCAAAAGTTTCTAAAATGATAATAGGCCGATTTGTTTGAGAATTTTAATTGATTTAGTATGTTATATATGTTACATGCATCTCACGCACCTCATGCATACACGCATCATGTACCTAACCCATCGGAATAGGAATGCATTCATGCATACATGCATACATGGCATCGGTTCTGCCGGGTATGGCACTCCAGGTATGGAGATACAGCATCGGTTCCGCTGGGTATGGCGCTCCGGGTATGGATATACATCATCGGTTTTGCCGGGTATGGCACTCTGGGGGCGAGGCCCACGTCAGTATCAGTTCAGGGCCGAGGCCCACATCATCTTTAGCTTGGGGGCGAGGCCCATGTCAGCTCGGGGGCGAGGCCCATATCAGTTTAAGGGCGAGGCCCATATCAGTATCAGATCAAGGGCGAGGCTCATATCAGTTCAGGAAGAAAGCCTATATTTGGTTCAGCTCGGGAATAAAGCCTACATTCGGTACAATCCAGGAGCAAAGCCTCGTGTCAGTATAGTTCGGGAATAAAGCTTAAGGGGAAGAAATCCTCATGTCAGTATAGTTTGAGAACAAAGCTCAAGGGGAAGAAAGCATCATGTCAGTATAGTTTGAGAACAAAGCTCAAGGGGAAGAAAGCCTCATGTCAGTATAGTTTGAGAACAAAGCTCAAGGGGAAGAAAGCCTCATGTCAGTATAATTTGAGGGGAAGAAAGCCTCATGTCAGTATAGTTTGAGAACAAAGCTCAAGGGGAAGAAAGCCTCATATCAGTATAGTTTGAGAACAAAGCTCAAGGGGAAGAAAGCCTCATGTCAGTATAGTTTGAGAACAAAGCTCAAGGGGAAGAAAGCCTCATATCAGTATAGTTTGAGAACAAAGCTCAAGGGGAAGAAAGCCTCATATCAGTATAGTTTGAGAACAAAGCTCAAGGGGAAGAAAGCCTCATGTCAGTACAACTCGGGAATAAAGCCCACACTCAGTGCAGTTCAAGAAGAAAGCCTACATTTAGTTCAGTTCAGGAAGAAAGCCCGCATTCAATACAGTTCAAGAACAAAGCTCAAGGGGAAGAAAGCCTCATATCAGTATAGTTTGAGAACAAAGCTCAAGGGGAAGAAAGCCTCATGTCAGTACAGTTCGTGAACAAAGTCCACATTCAGTGCAGTTCGGGAATAAAGCCCACATTCAATACAATTCAGGAAGGAAGCCTACGTCCAGCAAACTCGGGAATAAAGCCCACATTCAGTTCAGTTCAGGAAAAAAGCCTGCATTCAGCTCAGTACGGGAATAAAGCCCACATCCAATGCAGTTCGGGAATAAAGCCCACACTCAGTGCAGTTCAGGAAGAAAGCCCACATTCAGTACAGTTCAGGAAGAAAGCCTACATTCAGCTCAGTTCGGGAACAAAGCCCACACTCAGTGCAGTTCAGGAAGAAAGCCCACATTCAACACAATTGAAGGAAGAAAGCCTAGAGGAATAAAGCCTCATCTCAACACAGTTCGAGAATGAACAAGCCGGGAATGACACTCCAAGAATGGAAGCACAGTTCGAGAATGGACCACATCACAGCACGGTTCGGGAATGAACCAGGAGTCGCAGCACCTCACCACCCAAATCAACTCAAACACGTGGAAAGTCAAGTGGCAGTTGGCTAGCCAGGTAAGTGAAAATGCATTGCATAACTTTGATAGGATTGTCACTGTTACACATTACACAAGTTCCATCAAAGTGGGGGCGACTGTAGGCATTGTATTTTTGCATGTGAAACCCGATGATGAGCCTCATTTGGAGGCACTATCTTTTAAGTCGCGGAAATCGCGGGAACGGACGTCGGAAGGGAAGAGTCAAGAATGACGGTTTTGTCGGATTTAGTTCACGTGTTTAGCTTTGGGTTCGCTGTTGGATCTCCGTTTTAAAAACTTAACCTTAGCCCAAGCCCATTAAATCACATCCAAAGAAATAATTAATATATGTCACAAATCAAAATAATTAAAACATTTAAAATATATGTCACAAATTTTAAATTAAATTCACAAACTAATTAAAATAAAATCTTAATTAAATTAAATTCACAAATTAAAATTAATTAACTCACAAATATAAACTAAATTGAAATTAAATAATCAATTAATTGAATTAAATGTTAAATCTAAATTACAAACCAATTAAATTAATAAATTAAATTAATTGCAATTAAAACTAAATCAAATAAAATCAAAAATCAAATACCAAAATTAAATAATTTACTTCCAATTAAAATTAAATCATTCCAAAATTAAAGATATCAATCACCTAATTTAAATATTATTCACCTAAAATACACATATTCCTTGCCTAAAATAATCAAATAAAAATACACCTAATAATTGATTTACTTCCTAATTAAGCCATGCAAACCCTAATCCCTCTCATCTCCCTCAGCCGCACACTTCAAACAATGAATAAACCCTGAGCAGCCTGCCACCCTCACGGCCACACGCCACATAGCTATACACTTCATTCACCCCTTAAGCCACAAACTACTCAGACTTTCTCTCGGCAGACCACAACAAAGCAAACCCTAAGAACCCAAACGAACTCTGGACGCAGACCCTTTCTCCATTACCTCTCTCGCCACTCTGGGCCTCACCAAAATAGCGACAACACCCACCTTCAGGCTTCACGCTTCACGCTTCAGGCTTCAGGTCAGGTCTTCATCTCTCCTCATCTTGACAAACCAATAAACATTAACACACTGCCCTTTCACCACCTAAACCCTTCACGTACATTGCCATACACCCATGCCATAAGCCTCTGCCTTCTTCATGTAACAAGCCCCCTCCTTCACGATAAAACCCCACAAATCTGCCCCTTTAGTTCACGCCCATTCCTCCTTCACAACTCACAGCTCACAAACCCTATCTCCACTAGTCATACCCCATGTTCACGTAGAGACTGCCCTAATAACAGCCTGCCTTCCTTCACATCTCCTTCTCATCTCACTCAGCAACCAACAAAACACCAAGCCACGCCATTCATCAGCTCTAATCATATGCACACACAAAGATGAGCCACGCACCACCTTAACGCATGCAGCCCCCTTACAAACGGACAACAAACAAAAAATAGCGTGACAATCCCCTAGCAAGCATCAACGTAGCAGCCCCTTCGCCCTCACACCTTCAGATTGCCCCCTAATCCAGCAACCAACCTTACGCACCAGCCCCCATTCACGCCTAGCCTTCATCAGCCCCACAGACCCCTCAACACGTTCAGCCATCCCACGCACATATTCACCTCCACTACACGCACTAAACCAGCCCCCCACTGCCTTGACTCACGCCTCGCCACCATAAATCCACTCACGTCTAGCCACCTAAAAGCCACTCACGTATCACGCAAACTACCCTCCATTCACGTCCTCAACACAGCCCACATATTGCCCTCTTTCTCGCCAACAAACAGCCCGCATATTCCCCCCTGAAACAGCCCCCTAACTGCACGCATATTCCCCCTGAAACAGCCCCTTAATTGCCCACATAAGCCCCCTCAAACACTTCACGTAACAGTCCCCAAATCTCTGAAAACTGTCCCAAAACTGCACCTAAAAACTGCCCAGAAACTGCCGCAAAACACCACCCAAAAACCGCACCTAAAACCCCAAAACAGTAGCATAATAGACCTGAAACAGTGACCAGAAAATACCCTCAAAACAGTAGAGAAGCGGGGTGAAAACAGCAGCCCGAACAGCGAAACAGCGAGGAAAGACGTTGGATTAGTGAACCAGAAAAGTTGCGGAGCAACAACTCTTCCGACGGCCGTGTAACGCGCTTTCGTGAGACGACAAAAGAGGTTAGACCTGAGGGCACCTTTTTATTTATATCTTTCGTTTTATTTTATTTATTTTAAAAATATTATTGCATGAGAGTCGTTTGAGGCATGATATGATTGTTGGATGAGCGGGATATGTGTTCCCTTTTGTGGTATATCGGATGGAAAACCGGACGTAAATTCCGTAGCCGATTCCGAATGGACGGTAGTATGGTCTGCACTCGGGATACAACGCCACGTACCACTTAAGATACACGTATCTCATCTCATCCAAATTTGTATTTGAGCATGTCATAGTTCTAGGCCGTTTATTTATTATTTTAAGTATGATTTAATTTAGTCTTGTTATTTAATTTTCAAAGCATGATTGTGTTATTTAGGCATGTTGTTTCTTCATTCTTTATGCATGATGTTTCGTTTAGTTTATGTTTATGTTTAATTAGTTATTTGTTTACTTTGGTTTAATGGTTCAATATGCTCGTTGAGTTATATTGCGTGGAGTTATTTGGATGAAAGCATGTTAGATCTAAGTACCATTGAGCATGATTATTGAGTAGACTCGGTTGATTAATTGCACAAATCATATCATCACAAGTGACATAAGTAAGGGACCATTCCGAACCCAACGGTTTGAGGTCTTCCTTTGCGAGGGGTGAGTGCGGCCTTAAATCTTTGTCCCGGTTCACACCGGGTGGCGACTCCATGTTATTTCGTACTCCCAACTAGGCCGCGAGCCTAGAACAGCGTCGCCCAGGTTCTGTTGTCTACAATAAGACGTTTGTGGGTATCGTCGCTGTAAACCCTCACGAGACTACAACGTCCACTAGGGACACCTAGGGGTTTAAAGTCTTGTTGCATACGCTAAATGCAAACGTGATCCCTACAAAAGTGGCTTAGTTAATATTATTTTTGTGTTATTTTATTTTGTGTTTTGCTCGAGGACTAGCAAATGTTAGGTTTGGGGTGTGATGAGTGGTATTTATATCACTATTTCCCACTCATTTAACCTAATATTTTGTTTAGTTTCTCGGGTTCTGTGAACATTCGATGTGTTTTTATTTATTTTGCAGATAAAAAAATATTGGGACTTAGTGGAATCAACTCGGGGCTAAAACGAGGAAATCTGGAGGAAAAATGGTCAAAAACGAAATTTTACTATATGCGTCACGAAGTGTAGTCCGAAATTCCAATTTTGCGCAAGTTTCGTATTTTAGCCATAACGTTTTCATCTGATATTCGATTGAGCTAATTCAAGTTGCAGATTGAAGAAGACTCGAATATCTTCAACTTGGAAAGTCAAAATAATTTCGAATTCTGACGTTTTCATGACCGAAATTGATGAAAAATACAGTATATTTTGTGTAACTAATATAGTCATTTACAAAATATAAAATAAAATTAATAAAATAAAAAAATAAAAATGGTCAAAATTCCAACAAACATGCTTGCATGTTTGGTGCCATGTTTGGTGGAGCAATCGATGGAGCAATCGGTGGAGAAATTGATGGAAGCCTTTAGGTTTTTCTATAAATACCAAGCCATTTCATTTGTAATTCTCATGATTTCCTTAAGTTTTTGTAAGGAATTTAAGGATTGCATCTTGTGTGTTTATTTTTAGTAATTTAATTTATGCGTTTTTATTTTCAGTAATAGTAGTAGTTCTTTTATTCTTCATTCTTTTCTTTTATGTTCAGTAGTTAGATTTTCCACTGGGGGAAGGGTGAAGCTTTTATTATTTTAATTTAGATTAATAACCCTTAATTATAATATGGAAATTATAATTCAAATTAAAAGGATTACCGCCTTAATGGTTGGTTTTATTTATTTGGCATAATATAACACCGCCTATATGGCCGGTCTTTAGGTGACAGATAATTACCGCCTATATGGCTGGTTTATGGACAAATAATAATACCGCCTTTATGGCTGGTCGGACTTAATTAAAATCTAATTTAATGAGGATACCGCCTTTATGGCTGGTCGGTAATATCACGTTTAATTTCTGTATTATAGTAAGGGAGATGTCTAAATTATAAATAGTAAAAGTGGATCCCCCAACCCCAGTGTTTTATTTTTAGTCTGTGGTAGTGATGACACACAATATCCACACACATAATAATTGATTTTCTTTTTATGGGTAGTTCTTTAGTTTGTTTATTGAGTCTTAAGCTTAATGCGTCCTGTTAACTGGCCATTAATAAGATTGATGGGGTAAACTTAAAATGAACTAGACATAGGGATTTTAATTTTCAGCCTTAGATTCAATAGCTCACGATCTTCCTTGAGGATAGATAACCCTTTAATAGATTTCTTTACATGATAGAAATATACCTATCGGGCGGGGGTAGCCATAATTGGAACTTGGTCTTAATGAATCCAGGTAATGTGGTTGACATAGGAATATGGTTCAATTGGGTTATACTAGGTATTTGCGTCTGACCATCGGAAGAGGCTTTTGCATAATTTCGTGTTCCAGGTTAGCAAATTAATTTATTACACATAAATAAGAGAGTCAATTCATCTTTAGGAAAATATTGTATGCAGTCACGATCCTTGATCTTTTGAGTCTTTTCTTTTATTTATTTTCCTTAGTATTTCTTTCGTGTCTTTATTTTATTTTATTTAAAGCAAATCCACTTTCAACCAACCAAAAGCAATCATTCCCTTCTCCCTATAATTAGATACCTGTAAATAAATAGTATCAATAATTAATAACAATAGTAGGAATTAAGTATAACATCCCCGATCTGGGAGATGCTACCGGTAGGGGGTAGCTGTATTAACCCAATAAGCCTTTGACTAACTGACTGTACTCTATACTAGATGAATGTTATGCCATACATGAAATCCACGATTAAAACAATATAAAATACTTTTATTTCTCATAAATGTACACTCAGAAACACTTTTACAAATAACTAATAGACATTCATAATGACCATTTCAACACTAATGCAAATACGACTTTAACCGGACAAATACTTTTGGAATCTGGACTAATTTCCTATGCTGGTGGACTCCAACCCTGGTGACTGCATCAGTATCTGTCCTCTCGAGCTTGTCCTACCGGAATCCCTGCAAAATAACTAAAATCTGGTGGGGGGTTAGATCGCTATTCGATCTAAGTGAGTGGACTAAATCTTGAAAATTGAAAAGAGAACTTGACTTTTAAAACCACAGTCTCTAATAAAAACCTTTTGATACGAATAATTGTTCTGAAATCTTTATCTTTCTGGAAACTGTCATTAAAACACTAGTTCTGAAAACTTTTTACTAAAACCTGATTCTGAAATCTGAGTACTGAAAATCTGAAAGATTTCAAACTGTTTTGTTATAAACTTATTTCTGAAATATGTATACTGAAAATCTGAAAAACTATGTACTGAAGTCTGAAAACTGCTCTACGTCCAGGACCATAACTCAACTTGACGTCTCTCTACACCCAGGACCATAATCTCAACTGGACGTGCTCGATGCCCAGGACCATAACTCAACTGGGCATCTCTGAAAATCAGGATTTCGGGACCTTGTAGCCCCTAGTCCTGCTCGAGGATCTGGGAGCGTCCCCTTAGTCCTCCACATGTGCACATGCGTCTATAACGTCAAATCCAACTGTAATAGTTACATACTGGGGTGAGGTTTTACCTCATGACCCGAAAAATAAGAACATAAAACATGTACTGAAAAAATAAATCTTAAACTGAAACATCTATTTTTCCATAAAACTTCTCAAATCAAACTAAAACATATATGATGTGAAATAAATTTGGCTAACTCCCTAATTACTGAAAAGTAAGTTTGACTAAGAAGTGCAAAATGAAAATCAAGTAAATGGGAAAATGTCCACTCACTGAGTCTGGAATCCGAAAGAAACAATACCACTTTTGTCGAATGATATCGCGTTACCTGCAACGATCTGAAGGTGATAGTTTGATCAGATTCGAAAGTTACATGATGAATTCTAACACTAGACTAAACTTACTAGCTTGAGGTGTGTAATACTGTAATCTATTATATTATGTCGTACTAGCAAGGAAAACTAACTAAAGAACTGATTTAGGGCCTTAAGGGTGATCTTAACTATGTAGTGGTGGAACTGGATCTGACTAGAATCAATTTGGCTACCTGAAAAATCTGCCCAGAAATTGTGTCACGCGTCACGACGCCAAGCCTCTACGCGTCGCGACGCCAAGCTTATCCGAGTCGCGACGCCAAGCCTCTCCGCGTCGCGACGCTAGGTCAATTTCCAGATTTCTGGACTTCTGTACTTGTGCGAATTTTCTTCCCAACTTCTTCCTAATTCCCCATATCATTTCCAACATACAAACCAACCATCAACATCAATTACACACATTTTAAACTACCATATTATCATTATTAATCCTCCATTAATCCGCCAAATAACCATTTCCAAATAGCTTTCTAAACTTTCCCAACCTCAAACACTCAACTCCACAATCCATATCAATGACTCCAACTACAAACCACTATATCATACATCATCAAACACTCATTTATCAACTATACCACCTATTCCTCATTAAATCAATTTTAGCGTTTTACACACATTTACCCAATTATTTCAAAGCTTTAGAAATTTCAAAATTCTTTAACTTTCTATAGTTTTACTTGTCAACAACCATGCTACTCATCATCAAAATCAAGTCAATATCATAATATTGGTATTGATTTATCAAAATTTAAGTTTCAAAGAATGGGTCTAGAATTATCACCTCTTTTTCTTCTTGATTTTCTTCATCTTTCATTAAGCCCCAAGCTTCTTTCTTCTTTTCTTTTTCTTTTTCTTCTTCCTCTTCTTCTTCTTTCTTTCTCTTCTTTCTTTTCTCCCTCTTCTTCTTCCTCTTCTTCTTCTTCTTTTCCCTCATTTTTTCCTTCTCGGTTTTCCTTCTCTATTTTCTTCTCAAAATCGATTTTTTTTTAATAAGGAATAGTGACTCCTTTATATAGGGGGGCTTATTGGACATAAAACAATAAGGAAGTCTCTAGAAAAATGAAGAACTTTGGGGAATTATCTTTTAGGTCCGAATTTAGTATTCACTCAGATTTTGACTTGCATTTTTGACTTGATTCTTGTCTGAATTTGGAAAAATACTTGACACGGAAGTTGTAGGTCTCGGTCTAATCTTTCTGACGATATAAAATTCATAAAATTTTGAATTTTTATGAAAAAGTTATGCCTGCAATACTAAAGCGGTTCAAAAGAAAATACGGTACAGTCCCACCCCGGGACTTCGAGAAGTCTACCGATCATCCCTAGGTTCATTTTATAGATATACCTGGGTCCCATCAGAATTTATTTACATATCTTTATTTTTGCACAAGACGGTATTACCGAAGGCAGTAGTAAAACTATCGGTCGTTACATTAAGTCCTCATGGGATCGATATTTTTATACTACTTGAACGATACGTGCGCTTGCATTATACGCGTGTGAATGCACCGGTCAATTGGGAAGCGTAATATTAGTTGTATATCCTTAAATAAAGTTCCTGGTCAAGATTTACTAACACGGGATAGTTAGTAAAATCCGCTGATACTAGTACATATCGTATATCGTGACTTGGTCTGATGATTTATCCCAATAAACCATGAGTCTCGGGAGACTCATATAGACATTTAGGTATTTATTTGATAAGACAGTAGATGACTCACTGAGGATTTCCTAATATATGAAACACCAACATCAATAAGAATCTTCTCGAGTTGTGCGAGCATAATGGTCCTTCGACTTGAGATACTACAATGGGATATATGAGTTATCCTCAACACTTTGATGACAGTCACGTCACCGATCTATTTAAATCATACCTCCACCTGTTCGTTGGGTGTGTAATGATGCTCATGATATCCAGTGCGTATCAAGATAGGATTTGTCAGTCATGTGTACAAGGCATATGCATCCTCACGTGTTTACGATCTAGTAAATTCATGGCTGTGGAATAACTTATGAAAATCAGTTCGGAGTGTTATTTAGATATCGTAAATTGAAAGTCAACTATATTATACCGAAAAAATTTGACATTTTCATCTATATCCCTGGTATAATATGGATAGCCTGTGACGGAGGGATTATACGTATGCAATGACCTTACTTGCATAGTTGATTAGTGGTAAACTTATCACTATTTCCCACTCATTTAACCTAATATTTGTATAGTTTCTTGGGTTTTGTGAATATTTTGATGTGTTTTGTGTTATTTTATAAATAAATAAAGTTTCAGGACATTCTGGAGGTGATTTGGGGCAAAACAATGAAAAATTGGAAAAAGGGTATTTTCGTAATTTTCCAGCATCGCAACCCCGGAAACCTTGGCGTCGCGACCCCTAATGTGCATCGCCTTGCTAACTTGCGCCACGTGCCACGTGTCACAATCGTATGGTGCTGACCCATGTCATCATCTCAATGGATCTACTCAATCTGCGTGCCACGTGTCGATCTCCTATTTGACCGAATTTCCAGCCAACCAGATGTTGCCACGTGTTACCCATCTATTGAACCGAATTTCCATCCACTCACAGCACGACACGTGGCGAGCCCTCATTGCACCGACAGAAGACGCGTTGACCAAACGCGTGGACCTATTACTGTGTGGGGGTCGCGACGCCAAGTACTATAGGGTCGCGACTCCAAGCACTATAGGGTCGCGACGCCAAGCACTATAGGGTCGCGACGCCCGAGCCTAAATTATGCCTATAAATTCAAGGCCTCAGTTGCTAATTTGTCCTCGTGCTCTCCTTGGGGACTTTTCCCTGGTTTTATAGGAAGCATCTATTTTTGTATATAAATTGTATTTTTATTTTATGTATTTTAATTTTAATTAATAATAGTTCTCTTCTTCTACTCCTTTCTTTTAATGTTTGGTAGTTAAATTTCCGCTGGGGGGAGGGTGAAGCTTTTATAATTTTAATTTAGATTAATCTCCCTTAATTATAATATAAAATTTATTATTCACATTAAAAGGAATTACCGCCTTAATGGCTGGTTTTATGTATTTGGCATAATGTGGCACCGCCTATATGACAGGTCTTTAGGTGACAGATAATTACCGCCTATATGGCTGGTTTATGTTCAAATATTATTACCACCTTCATGGCTGGTTGGACTTCATTTAAATATGACTTAATAAGGAATACCACCTATATGGTCGGTTGGTTATCACCGTTAAATCTATATTATAGTAAGGGAGATTTCTAAATTATAAATAGTAAAAGTGGATCCCCCAACCCCTAGCATTTTATTTTTATTCTAGGGAAGTGATGACACACAATATCCACAATTAATAATTGATTTTCTTTTTATTGGTAATTCTTTAGGTTGTTTATTAAGTCTTAGTCTTAATGCTTCTTGTTTCCTGATCACCAATAGGATTGATGTGGTAAATCTAAAAGCCTTAGACTTAATAGCTCACGATCTTCATTGAGGATAGATAACTCTTTAATAGATTTCCATACAGAATAGACATATACATGTCGGGCGTGGGTAGCCGTAATTGGAACTTAATCTTTATGAATCCAGGGTAATGTGGTTGACATAGACATATGGTTCAATTGGGTTATACTGGGTATTTCCGTCTGACCATCGACAGAGGCTTTTGCATATTTTCGTGTTCCAGGCTAACAAACTAATTTATACACATAAACAAGAGAGTCAATTCATCTTTTTTAACAATATTATGTGGAGTCACGACCCTAGATCTTTGATTCATTTCTCTTATTTTCCTTAGTATTTTCTTTTGAGTCTTTATTTATTTTTTTTAGCAAATCCATATTCAACCATCCAATCAAAAGCATTCATTCCCTTATCCCTATAATTACATACCTGTGAATAAATGGATTCAATAATTAGTAACAACAGTAGGAATTAAGTCCTCGTGGGATCGATATTTTTATACTACTTGAACAATATATGCGCTTGCGTTATACGCGTGTGTTTGCACCGGTCACGTTTTTGGCGCCGTTGCCGGGGACTTATATTTCTTGAGTTATTAATTTTGAAGCTATCTAATTTAC
Organism: Zanthoxylum bungeanum; assembly: GCA_019454045.1. Taxonomy (NCBI): domain Eukaryota; kingdom Viridiplantae; phylum Streptophyta; class Magnoliopsida; order Sapindales; family Rutaceae; genus Zanthoxylum; species Zanthoxylum bungeanum. The sequence goes on along the minus strand of SKCR01017049.1, from coordinate 90,418 downwards.
TTGTATCTAATTTTCTTTATTTTTATCTGTAATTTTATTTATTTCTTTTATTTTTCAAATATTTGACATGGATCTCTACTGGGAGATTGAGAGATTACGAGCTTTACAAGAAGATACACCCCACATCTGGGAGCAGCAGTCCGGTTTTCTGAGGCCTGTTGTACAGCCCCATGACTATCACTGGATGCCAGAACCAAGCAATACTATATTTTCTCAACAAAATGAATTTGAGAGATGTGTAATTTGTGATGGTAACCACCCAAGCGATCAGTGTATATATCTTTCAGAGTGGTAGAATTATTGGAACCATTCAAGGTACGAAGAACCATCATACTTTCCATCTTATCCACCATCCACCTATGATTTTCATCAAAAACCAGAACCATCAGAGGAAGATTAAATACTTCACATTCTCAAGGATTGGTTCAAAGAACGGACAGCTCAAATTGATGCATAAATTCAGAGTCAAGCAGAATCCATATAGAGAATGACAGAACAGATCAGACAGTTAACAGAAAATCAGAGCTACATACCTCAAGGAGCATCTTCAGATGACACAGACGAAGCCTTCAAGTACCAAACATTTCACGATGACACTTTAGCAGAGGAGGAGGCTGAGGAGAATCAAGAACCAGAGGTATCAGTTCAGAAGCCCGAACCGACAAAGTCTCGATTTGATTTTTATTATTCAGACTCTGATGATGAAACTGAGTTGTTTGTACCAACTGCATCAACAATTGAGGATGGAATTTTGTATCCTCAAAATGAAGATCTTGGAGATTCCATTGCGCAAATGTTTGAAGAAGATATACCTGAACCAATCATTTCACTCAGATCAGAGGATGAAGACCTAATGTTAGACACATATTTACATCCTCAGGTTGAGACTTACGGAGCATACATTTCACAGATGACAGATGAAGAATTGAACGTGGAGATCCTGAAATACATATGTGAAGAAAATGTGGAACAAGAAACCGAGCAAATGAAGGAGCAAGTGACAGAAAAAATAGAAGATCTAGTGCATTCATGGGAAACATCGCTGTATTGGGGAGTATTGATCAAAGACATTGCCCAGAAGCTTGACAGAATGGAACTTCCATTCCAAGTCAAGCACCATACGAGACCTCCTGATTTTCTTTCTTTCTTTTCAGGTACCACTGGAGCGACAAAGATTAAAAAGGTGGCACGAGAACCGAATGGAACAAATTTCATTGTGCCACTTTACCATTGGGAGAGACTCTTCAAAAGCAACGCTCATGGGATTGTCTTTAATCGGACATCCAAAACGACGCTGAAACCTCATTGACAGACAGATTTCAGTCACGTCTGGCTGAAGATGATAAATTTAGCGCTAGTAGGGAGGCAACCCATGTAATTTGTTGTTTTCATATTTTGTGTATACATATTGTAGAGTTTGTAGGGAAAAACACAAACGGAGCATTTTAAGACAGAATGAATGATGTTTGGCAATCAAAAAGAAGATAGATAATTCATTTGTGGTGGCTGAGTAAAGAATGGATTCTTGAGACGCATCCTAGTGAATTTATACGAAGCGAGTGACGTATTGCGTACATAATTCCGTTGCCTTAATAATTGCTTTAGTTTGCTTTTCTAATTTATTTCCATGATTTTTGTAAACAGGATCCAGATTTTTTTACCTTTCATGATTTATTTTATTGATTAGCTAACAAGCGTCCGTTGGAAGATATTATTGCTATTATTACTCACCCTTTTTCAGGTACTATAAATTCAGCCCGTCATTGCACTTTGAAGGCATCAATATTTTAGAGAAATAAAATACATAAAGAAATAAATGGAGGCCACCTCAAGAAGACGAGTCGAAAACATCTGTGTGTTTTGTGGTACCAGTGTTGGTACTAAGCCAGTATTCGTAGCAGCAGCACATGAATTGGGTCGAGTCATTGCTGAACGAAATATGCACTTGATATACGGCGGAGGCAATCTTCACTAATTGGAACTTAATCTTAATGAATCCAGGGTAATGTGGTTGACATAGACATATGGTTCAATTGGGTTATACTGGGTATTTGCGTCTGACCATCGACATAGGCTTTTGCATATTTTCGTGTTCCAGGTTAACAAACTAATTTATTACACATAAACAAGAGAGTCAATTCATCTTTTTTTCAATATCGTGTGGAGTCACGACCCTAGATCTTTGAGTAATTTCTCTTATTTTCCTTAGTATTTTCTTTTGAGTCTTTATTTATTTTATTTAGCAAATCCACATTCAACCATCCAATCAAAAGTAATCATTCCATTCTCCCTATAATTAGATACCTGTAAATAAATAGATTCAATAATTAGTAATAACAGTAGGAATTAAGTCCTCGTGGGATCGATATTTTTATACTACTTGAACGATACGTGCGCTTGCGTTATACGCTAGTGTTTGCACCGGTCAATAGTTTAGCGAGATTATCTGTGGTCGTCATAATTCATGAGTGGGTGAATTATGGACACGAAATTGGATTACGCAACAGATAAATCTAAACTTAGAGAGTCCCACAATATGAAGAGTACTCGTTGAGCAGTTGGTCAACACGTTATGAATAATACAAATTATTCATAATAATTCATCGGATTAAGTGAGTTAATTCGAATCGTTTAAACGGTTAAACGATAACACATGCATTATGGGATTTTGGTTATTTAATAATTATTGTGTATTTGTATTTGATACATAATTTGATTAGATACATATTAATTAATTGTCAAATAAGATTTTGACACATGCCCTTAATATATGTATTTTTTATTTAATATAAATAACATGCCCTTAATATATGTATTTGTTATTTAATATAAATAAAATACATATATAATAATAATTATATTAATTAACTATTTAAATATTTAAATGTTAAATATTTGAATAATTAATTGATAAACTTTTTCATAATTGTTATGAAAATTTTTTAATTATTATTGGTGACACGTGGCATGATTTAATTAAACTTTATGTGTGCAAATATGATTTGTTATCATAAAGTTTGATTTATTTAATTGGATTAAATTTGAAAAATGAATAAAATACCCTTAAAAGTCGATTTTGGTCTTCCTTTTATTTTGAAAATTTTATTTTCTTCATTTAGAGACATCCATGGTCGAAAATGAACCCAAAAACACTCTCCAAATCATGTTTGATGATTCAAGGAAGAGAAAGAAGAAAATCAAGAAAAAAAAAATTAAAGGTAATCCTTCAAATACCTACGCTTGGAATTTTTTTTTCATGTTTCTTGATGATCTTATGTGATCCTAGAGTTTCTTATTTTTCATGAATTTGGGGCTTTGGATTGTGATGGATGGATATGGAAGTATAGATGCATGTGTGAAGTGAATTGGATGGAATTAGTGTAATTAGTATCCAATTTATTCATTTGATGATAAGTTGCTATACTAGAGTATTATGACCACTCTTATGGCAACTAGAATTGTTCTTAATTTGTTCATATTTGGTGACTTTGGTTGGGGATATGATTAAATTGATTAATTTTTAATTTTTGGATTTAAATCATGAAAATTCGATAATTTTGGTTTTCTGATCAGATTCTATAAAACTGGAAATTATGTAATGATTTTGATGTCATACGAATGTAATGGATGTGTTTTGGGAGTTGGCACAATTACCGAAAAGTGTTTCCGACTTTAAATAAACGAAAACGGCCAAGAACGTCGTTACCGGGTGGATTTTGAGCCAATCGGGTGACGGCTATCCAAACAGTGAATCCGTCACTATTTGGGCACCCCATGAACTGCCCCGACACTATTGGGGTTGACCTGGGTAGTCCTTATATGTGTTGGGTGGTCGTTTAGTCAAAAATGAGTTTTAGGCCATTTTGCAGAAAAAAAAAACCATTTTCGTAAAGGTTTCGGGTGTTTTCAACCTTATTAATGTTAATATTTGATATTGAATAAATAAGTTTATGTGAAATATGAATAAATTATTCATATTAGATATTGAATAATTTATTCGATATTTTAAAAAGGTTTTAAAATACGATTTCACTCGAATCGTGCTTCCGATGCGCCCAATCGCCCAAAATGTTGGACAATTGTGACCCATATCATCACTATTTGTAAAAGACATTGTGGTTTTTTTACAAATTAACTGTGTGACAAAGAAAATTGCTATTTTATCATTTTATAATTAGATTACTTGCATATATAAATGATAAAAGTCCTTATGATTAGTTCCAGATTAATAAGATATGAGACAGTATCAATCCACAATGATTTAATCATTAAATATCCATAGTCATAGTATTATCGAGACTGGACATCGATAATGCAGAATAGACTAGTATTGCACTTATGCGCGTTATGGAAGCATAACGACATAGTTCTCATATATTTAAGTATTTTATACTTATGCAAGTGTGATATGAGGTTGTGTTTGCAATTGGTATGGAAACAGCTTCGCTCTGGATAGACCCATCAGAATCCTATTAGTAGTATGACTATGTGTCTATGGGAATCCGAATCAGGGTAGGTGTCTTTGGTCTTAACCTAAGACTTACATCGCTAATACTTGCGACAATCAGTACGCTTTGGTTTTGGTCATCCGGGGCTTTAACAGGTTCTGTGTACGCCTCTTATGGGTTTATTGAGAATCGTAGTGTATTGGGCGTGATGTCAAGATAGAAGTATCACTTCAGTCATATGGAGATGATGATCACGCAGGGATACATAATTTGTACTCTAATATGTTGCAACTATCGGGATAATATGACAAGGTCATGATTATCCGATTAAAAAGACTAGTTGCTAGTGATCCGATATATGCTTCGTATGAGGCAGACACAATTCCAGTCCCAGGCCTAGCATGTGACATCCGATACTGGATCGTAATACGAAATACTTAGTATACTACGCCTAGTATAGATTATGTATTCCTTAAAATAATATTTCTGGAGAATTGGGTAGGCACGGTGCTTTGCTAGAAGCCAACCATGTCTTGTAAATCGGTAAGAACGTGGTACCGGGTACGCACGAATTCAGAAAGTCCGATGACCGAATTTACTGTCAATATATCCAGAGATCTCATGGGTTGCTTCCTAAAGATTCACCGATGACGTTTGACTCGAACAAAATTAATCTGGGATTAATTATGTGAGAGAGAGAATTAATCTAGGATTAATTATGGTAAGAATTTATCCGGGATAAAATTGGAATAGTAGAGAGAGAATGATTAATTTTGAATTAATCGGTTAAATAATATATTCGATATATTAATTGAAAATTAGATTTCAACATGGAATTAAAATTGCATTTTAATTCGGGCGAACGAATTAATTTAGAATTAATTCGTAAATGACTTTAATAATAATTTTACAATTCATAATTATTTAATTATGTCGCAACGGTAAATTCATTAATTTGAAATAAACAAAACTGAGCCCGAGTGACGTCGCGTGTTGGCTTGTTCGACTTAAATTCAAAATTTACAAGTGCTGGGACCCACTTGACTTACAATACTAGTTTGACTAGTGATGGAAGTGGTTAATAGTTCAGTGAAGACTTGGTTTAACTTGTTTTCCACTCAACCAAATTACAACACCCTTTGTCATTTTTTGAATGACATTTACCAACTTGAATTTTGGGTAATAGGTAATTGTTTTTGAAAAACCAATTAGACAACAAAAAAATTCAACTCTCTCCATTTCTTACATGAAATGACGTGAGATTCCTCTTCCAAGAAATAAATTTTGTTGTAATTTTTCTTCAAGCTAGCACTACTAAGGAGTCAGCCAAGGTGTTAGGGAAACTATTCCCAAGAGTTTGGAATTCAATTGAGAAGCTTGGAGCTCTTCAACAATATTAAAGTTTTGAAATCTCTACATCCTAGAAACCGATCAATGTAAGTGATTTTTCCACAAACTTCGTTGATTATTTACACAATATCATGACTTAGAAGATCCTTGGTATGTTCTAGGAACCCAATAATGGTATTATGGGCCAATTCTAAGCACGAAATGAACTTAGGGTTTATATACTTTAATTTAGGGTTTTTGTGAATTGAGCATGATTAATTCAAATTGATGGTTTGGTTAAGCTTGGATGATGATGAATTAGATTTTACATCTTAAAATTTGTTAAAATTTTGATTGGATAATTTTTCCCTAAATTCCTTGAGAAGGTCGAATATGAACCCTAATATAGATCACGGTATTTTTTTTATTTTAGACCATTGGATGTGTTTAAAGCATGATGAGTATATTGATTTGTGATTTAAATGGATTGAAATCAAAATTGGACATAAAATCATGCATATTGTCGTGACTTGATGAAGCATGTATAGATTGATTTTGCTTCAATTTATGTTGGACATGAGTTGATTAAATCAAGCATGATTAATTAGTTCAATTGGTGTTTTGGAAATATTGGTTTAACTAATTAATTATGGCTAATATACTTTAATTAAAATAATTGTGATATTTGGAATATTATAATTAAATAAATTAACCTTTAATTTTGAATTGGGTTAATATTGTTGTATTTGGGCATAATGGGCTTGGTTGGGCAAAGTTGGTTTAGAACAATTAGATTGGATCCAAATTGGGCCTAAAACCATACCATAAAGTTCAAATAGAATAATTGGGCCTTTAAATATTTAATTGGGCCTAATGGGCCAGAATTAATTTTATGGCAAATGGTGATTCCTTATTGGGCTTTGTTTTCCCAAATCCATGCCTTAAGAATTAATTAAAAGCCCATTGGACTTTAATTAAATTGACATTGTATGTTAATTGGGCCTTTGAAACCCATTTAGATTGGATTTATAATCTAAGTCTAAAAGGCACAAATATAAGTGTAATTATTTAATTTGAAATTAAATTAGAATTAGTATTGGATACAAATTAAATTGGATTTAAAATTGCAGTGCGATAAAATTCAAGAATATGCACTTTGAGTACTTATTCTTTAACGAGTTGGACTCGCACAAATCAAATCGTTGTTTGAACATTGGATGATCATTAATACAAAGAATAATTAATTGGATTAGATTGATTGAATAACATGCTTTGTGTGAATACATGGATGTATTGTATGAATAATGTATATCGGATGGATATTAGAAGGGTGAGGGCAATTTTGGAAATTATTGTAATAAATTTAGAATTTATTAAATTGGACCTGCGTGTCTAGACTTATATCTCTTGACTCTTTGTACTTCTCTTCTCACCAATTCCCCTCAATGTAAATGATGTTTCTTTAATGTATTATGTAATTGGGTAGAATTTAGAATAGTACTAGCCGGGGAGAGGAAAAAGAGAGATTTGTTCTAGGAATAATTTGTTGAATATCCATCCGTATATCATTATTAGTTATTTCACGCCTTATTATTCTTTTAAAATGCATGATTAAGGGTGTATGATGATACCTAATCAAAGATAATAAATTAGTTGCCAATTTACGCGAAAAACCCTCAACAAAATATTAAGCGATTTCCTTCCATTGAGTGGTTCTCTCTCAAGATCCAGGATTGGCATTGGTTTGTTAGCCCAAGTCAAGATCAATGTCCATCGCGGATGTGTTTAAACCATGAAAGCTTTGTTCCATATCGCATGTCTTGGGCAAGTTGTGGCTTGTTGGCCAAAATCAAGGTCACTTCATGTTCATCGACGTGGATTACGAAGCGTTCATACGGTCAATGGGTCCCGCTTAACTGGAATCATTAAACTTGTTGAGCCAAAGCTAAGGCTTAGTTGATTCAGAGGAAAATGTAAGGAAATATATTGGATATTTTGGCATATATATTGTATATATGTTTCGGACTTGCAGGTCCACCTATCGGATCTAGGAATTGGATGAGATCCAATTGATCTTAGAGATCTACCTAGTTAAGTATCATACATCTTGTTGGCCAAAGTCAAGGTTGTGTGTTATTTATGGGAATCCTAACCACTAAGAAATTAGGTTTCTCGAGTACTCAACAGAGGGTTAGATGCTCGTCGAAAAATAGTGGGAGGCCAATATTGAATTTTCAATTTCGTTCAAATACTTACCAAATACGCGCTTTCAAATTATTTAGTCATTTTATATATTTATTAGTTGGACTAATATTTTAGTATTTTCTTGTAACAGTTGGACTGTACCCAAAAATCGTTAATTGAATAGTTGGACTATTACAATTACGATGACTGGAAAGATCAACGTTAGGGACATTGTCATGGGTGAGAATGTCTTTAATGGTTCGGACTTTCCTGACTGGGATTTGAACCTCTGGATTGTCCTAGCGGCTGATAAGTTGCTCTATACGATAGAGAGACCTCTTGGGCCTAAGCCCGAAAATGAGTAACCAGTTGAACTTGAGCTTTGGAAGACTCATAGTAATGACAACTCAACCGCTCAATTTTTCATGCTCGCGATAATGACCCCTCAATTTCGTCATTAGAATAATGGATTGGATCCCTATACTATGATGTTGAAGTTGAAGGACCTTCATTGATCTAACCTTAGATCGCAGAAGTACGAATTGCAGAAGAAGCTCTTTCGTTCTCGCATGTCAGAGGGTACATCAATCGAGCACCATGTGTCGCAAATGATTGCTGACATCGAACAACTGGGTCAGCTAGGCATAACCTTTGAGGCCGAGACTTCTATAAATTTGATCTTACAGTCTATTATTGACAGTTGGAGCGGGTTCATCATGAACTACAATATGATGAACAAATAAAACACTCTTGGAAAGTTGATGTCAATGATGAAAGAGGCAGAAAAAAAGCTTTGAAAGGGCAAGAAGCGTGAGGCGCACTTCGTTTTAACACCTCACTCTGCCAAGGCTTGGCCGAAGGCTTCTGGAGGTGTGAAGAAGAAGAAGAAAAGAAAGGGCAAGGTCAAATCATCATAGTCTTCTGGGAAGGTAAAAGACAAATCCCAAGATGTCTGCCTACAATGTGGCAAACGGGGTCACTGTAAGCGTGACTGCCGTGAGTACAAGGTGCACATGAAGGAAATCAAAGCGGCAAGGCACCGGCTTCGGGTATGTTTGTTATTGAAATAATATGTTATTGGAGTTCGTGCTCGGCGCGTCAAATTTTGTTGTATTTATTGTAAATACAATGTATATTATATTTTACTATGAATAAAATTAAGTAATTTTTGTCAATATATTATTTATATGGTAAAGGTGTAAAAGACCTTAGAATGAATAGTTGTGACATAATTGAAAAAGCGAAGAAATTATTACTGAGAGATGTCACAATATGATTCATTCTTAAAATATTTCTACTCAAGGTTTACATACTTGGTCAGTTAGTAAACCCGTGAGACCGGTACGTGTCGTATATTAGAATTGTTCTAATGGTTTGTCTCAGTAAACCATGAGTTTTGGGAGACTCATATAGACACGTAGGTATTTATTGGATAAATACTGAACGACTCATTTAAAGATTCTTGATAGATGGTACACCAACGTCAATAGGAATCTTTACGAGTCGAATAACATATTAGCTCCTTTGACTTGAGATACCACTGTGGATATGTGAGATATCCTTCATACTTTGATGACAGTCACGTCAACGATCTTTTAAGATCAAACCTCCGCCGGTTCGTTGGGTATGGACTGATACTCACGATATCATGTTATGTATCCAGAGAGGATCTGTCAGTTCTGTGTACGGGATTTAGGAGTCCAATTTTTGATTCTTTGAAATCCTTGGCCGAGGTATGATTCAGAAACAAGTTCCGAATATTTTTTAAGAATCATAATTATGTCGCGACACATGAATTGTTCATAGCGGAGATTTGGCGTTTAATCTATATCTCCGGAACAATTCGGATACCTATGACAGAAAGATTATATATGCGATGACTTCGACTTGGATGGTTCAACTTGATTATTTGTGGTCCTCGTAATTTATGAGTTGATGAATTACGGACATGAAAATGGTTTCCATGACAGATAAACTTGAACCTAGAGAGTCCCACAATATAAAGTTTACACGTTGAGCACTTGGGCAATTAATTATGGATAATTCAGATTATTCATAATATACACATTTGTATTAAATAATGTGTATTTGTATACGATACGTAATTTAGATTAGATACACATTATTACCTTATTAAATTTTGTTACTTATTTTATTATTTTTATTAATTAATTAATTATTAATTAATTACTAATAATAATAAAATGAAAGAATATTCTTGGAATATTTTTCCATGTATTTATTTTGTTATTTTTGTTAATTAAAATAAATTAATTAATTACTTGTTAATTAATTAATTTATTAGATAAAGACTAACTTGAATATTCTTTATTTTTGGCAAATTTTTATTGGCCAAACCATGTGATTGGAACACATGGAATTGATTAACAAAAATCAAATAAATGCATTTTTGATAAGATCAAAATTTTTAACAAAATTATTGGCCAAATTAAAAGCAAAATTGACCAATTTTGCTTCTTGAATTTTCAGCCAAAGTGGGTCTTTTCTATATAAATTAAATTTGTTTCATTTTGAAGAGTTTAACCACTTTCTCATGTGTTGGGAAAATAAAGAAAATTTAGATTAAGGTTTCAAACAAATTCAATCAACATCAAAGGAGAAGAAATAAAAGAAATTGGAAGCTAGGAAATTAAGGTAATAAAAGTTCCCAATTTGTAATTTCTTAATTTTTTTTCTAAGCATAAAAATATGTATTTGATATGTATTTTACATGTCTTGAATTATATTTATCTTGGATATGTATATAGATTAAATTTGGTGTTGATTGTTTAAGAAAACCTTAATTATTTTCTTTATTTAGCATGTGTAATTAAATTAATTAGAGAATTAATATAAAAATTAAAATTGCCATTCTATAGTGATATTACCACTCTAATATTGCCTAGAATTGTTCTTGAGGCTTTATGTTGTGGTGATTTAATTTGATGTAAATTAATTGGAATTAATTTTGTGAATAAACTGAATTATGGCATGAAAATTGGAGAAAAATTATTTCAGGATCAGATCTGGTTTCATGGATTGAAACAGAATATTTTTCAAGTAAAAATATGTTATTTGGATGATATGGGATTTGTATTGGGTAGTGGATAAATTCCGGAAATTATTCCGGAGTAAGAAAGTGAGAAAACGGTGAAATTCACGTCGAAACGGGCTCCAAATATGCCGCCTGTGATCCCAGTGAACTGGGCACTGTTCAGGCAGCCCAAGGGCTGACCGAACACTGCCCAAGTGTCCGGGATGACTCAGCTCGGCGGTTGGTCAATCGGTTTGACCGTTTGCCTGTTACGCTTATTATTTGTCGAAAAACATTTTCGTAAAATAATTCGTCATGTAATGAAATATATGATGTTATTAAATGTTAATAAATAATATATTTAAACTTATTTGAGTGAATTATAAATATTTGATATTAATTAATTCGCTCGGGAAATTTTTTAAAATTTTTAAAAACCATTTTCGCCTTCCGCCGCACCCTTCCGTTGCGCACACCCCAAAAAAATTGGTATCAGAGCGTCTGGTCCCGCATCCAAAATAATTTTTCATGCCTTAAATATTTGATATTTATTTTATTTTATTTTACAAATTCTTGAGAATTAATTGATTGGATCGATTATTTTGATTGTTTGACTGTTTTGTAAAATCCACATAATATGGCTTTGTGTATTGTAATTGTATTATACACTAATGGGTCCATCTCGTCAATACAAATATAAATATTTTTCTTGAAATAGTGGTTGTGTCTTCCAAAGCAATGCAACTATTGTTAATAGAAATTTATTTATACCAGTAAAACTTATTTGATAAGAAACAAATTTGAGCGAACGTGCATACCAATAGATGCTAAAGTAATGAGGTGATGCATCAGTACCTTGGATATGTGCATTGACGGGTATTGCCTTGAATACGCCCCATACAATAGATGCAAAAGCAGTGAGGATCGGAAACGGTTCAGGACCTATTTTAAAGAGTCACATTGGATGTGATTGGTAATCGTTACCTACGTTCAAATATATTTGGGCACAATGTGCCAAAGCTGTGTGTTCAAATATATTTGTGAGGTCTACTTCCTACTATAGATTTAATTTAATTATTGAATTCTCATATTTTGTTCGGGGATTATCAATTTACGTAAAATAGTAGGAGGGCATCCTTATATTAAAAATCCATGATATGTTGGATGTTTTGTGATATTGATGAAATTACTGTTATATGCTAACTCATGTTTCTTTTGTAAAGTTTGTGATGGCAGCTACTACCTTTTTCTAATCCGTTTGCTCGTGTCCTGGACGCGAACAAATTGACTGGTCCTAAGAACTTTAGTGAATGGGAATTAGATCTCAAGACAGTATTGAGATCGAAGAAGTTGAGTTATGTGATGGATATTCCAATACCACAGGATATTGCACTGGATTCTACATCTGAAGAGAATGAGACATTTGAGAAATGGAAGGATGGTGATTTGAGAGTCAAGTCACTCATTCTCTGTTCTCTATCCTCCTGATCTAAAGAGGCAATATACTGATATGTCTGACTCTTATAACATTATAACTCAACTTTGGGAGCTGTTTCTAAACCAGGAGCAGACCCTAGTATATAAAATCTCTGTGGAATTGTTCCACGCTAGTTTGGCTAATGGCAAGCCTGTAAGTCCACATGTCCTGCACATGATGGATCTTATGGAGCAGCTTTGAAAGTATGACTTTCAGCTGATTGAGACTTTGGGCAGGAATTTGATTATTGGCTCACTCCCACCAGCGTATTCCCAGTTTATTATGAACTTCAACATGCATGGTATTCGTTGTTCCTAAAGTCAGTTGCATATGATGCTTCAGACAGTAGAGGAGGACATCAAGAATGATGTGCCGATACTCATTTCAAAGTCCTCTTTGCCTAGTTCTTCTTCTTTTCAATCTACGAGATAGGGAAAGAAGAAGAAGAAAAAGGCAAAGAAGATTGGCTCTGATATTCCTCATAAAGAAAAGGTTACGAAACCAAGCAAGAAGAAGAAGAAAGCTGCTGAGGAAAAATGTCACCAATGTGGCAAGATTGGACATTGGAGGCGGAATTGTCCATACTACATAGCTTCCATTAGACGGGAGAGAGCCTCCACATCAGGTATGTTTATTTTCCATATCATAGATATCTCTTTAGCTTGTGAAGCCATTAGTTTTGGATGGGTTTCAGATTCTGCTAGTCCAACTCACACTGCAATATGTTACATGGGCTGAGGGTCAGTAGGATGTTTAATCCAGGTGAGATGCAGCTACGTTTTGGAAATGGAGATTCCATATCTGGAGCAACCATTGGTGAATACGAGATTCAACTATCCAGTGGCAGAATCATTTTGACAGATTATATTTTTGTGCCTGGTTGTGTAGCTAATATTATCTCCATTTTTTGTATTAGATATAAAATGATATCATGTACATATTAAGAATCGTTCTATGTATATATATGATATGAATAATTTTTTGTTACACAAATGTTCAAATTCGCAAGGTCATTATATTTTGCATGCCATTATAGATGTTTATAAAATTGGGAATAATAAACGTAAAGATTTGAAATAACATATACTGAATTGTGGCATATACGGTTCGGTCATATAGGTGTACGACACCTAACACAGTTGGTTAAGAATGGTTTGATTGAGAATCTAACCATACAATCTTTTCCAACTTGTGAATCTTGTATTCAGGGTAAAATGACCAAAGCCCCATTTACTGGTGTTGGACATCGGGCCACTGACTTATTGGAGCTCGTACATAGTGATGTATGTGGTCCTACAAGTCACACTGCTCATAGTGGCTTTTCTTATTTCATAACTTTTACCGATAATTTGTAGCGGTATGGTTATGTTTATTTGATGAAATATAAATCGAAAACTTTTGAAAAGTTTAAAGAATTTCCAAATGAAGTAGAAAAGCAAACTGGTAAATTCATCAAATGTCTTCGATCAGATCGAGGTGGTGAATATATGAGTAGTGAATGCACCGAGTATCTTAAAGAGAATGGGATTCTCGCTCAATATACTCCTCCGGGTACTCCACAGCACAATGAAGTATCTGAAAGGAGAAATCAAACTTTATTGGATATGGTCCGATCGATGTTGAGTTTTTCAGATTTACCTTACTTTTTTGTGGGGGTATGCTCTTCTAATTGCTTCACATCTGCTTAATAGGGTTCCTTCTAAAGTTGTTCCCACCACTTCATACGAGATATGGGTTGGTAGAAAGCCAAACCTTAAATATATTAGGGTTTGGGGTTTTCCTACATATTTCAGAGTGACGCAACATGATAAACTTTTTACTCGGGACGAAAAGTTAGGTTTGTTGGATATCCTTCGAATTCTTAAGGATATCAATTCTATGATCCCCGAGCATCGAAACGTGTTCGTAGCTCATTTTGCCAGATTTCTTGAAGAAGAATTCTTAGCAGAAGGTGGTAATCATAGAAGGGTTGAACTTGATGAAGTTCAAACTATAGATGACGGACCGATAGAGGAATCAGAAGTTCAGACAGAAGTAGAAACTTCTAGTTCCACTCTTCGTAGGTCTACTAGGATATCAAAGCCTCCTGAGCGCTTGTATTTGATATAAGACAAGAGTCTCGATGTGCTTCTCATGGAAGAGATTGATCTATATACGTACAGAGAAGCAATGTTAGACATTGATTTCGTTAAATGGCAGGAAGCCATGAATTCTGAAATGGACTCTATACATCATAATCAAGTATGGGACTTGGTTCCGCTTCCTGGGGGAATTGTTCGTGTAGGTTGTAAATGGGTTTACAAAAGGAAGCGTGGGAATGATGGAAAGGTTGTAACCTTCAAGGCCCGACTGGTTGCTAAAGGATACACTTAAAGGCCATGTGTGGACTATGATGAAACATTTTCACCAGTAGCGATGCTAAAGTCTATTAGGATTCTATTGGCTATCGCTACTTACCATGACTATGATATTTTGCAAATGGATGCAAAACGGCTTTTCTTAATAGATTTCTTGATGAAGAAATCTATATGGAACAGTCGGAAGGTTTTGTCTCCAACCAAAATTATGGCATGGTGTATAAGCTTAAGAAGTTCATTTATGGACTGAAACAAGCTTCGTGGAGTTGGAATCTTAATTTTGATAACGTAATTAGATTGTCTGGTTTTCTCAAAAATGAAGAAGAACCTTGTGTTTATATGAAGGTTAGTGGGAGCATGATTGTGTTCTTGGTGCTTTATGTTTACGATATCCTGATAATTGGAAATGGTCTTGGAATGGTGCGGGGTGTTAAAACATACCTCTGTAAAAATTTCTCCATGAAAGAATTGGGTGAAGTTATCCTAGAAAGGTATAACTTTAGCAATTGTAAAGTTGCTAATATACATTTTCGACATGGCATTCATCTTTTGAAGAAGATGTGTCCTCAGACGGAAGATGAAAAGACTAGAATATTTAGTCAACCGTATGCATCATGCTTAGGAAGCATCATGTATGCCATGTTATATACTAGACCTGATATTAGTTATACAATAAGCGTTACTAGCAGATATCAGTCAAATCCAGGTAATGACCATTGGATGGACGTTAAACATATCCTAAAGTATCTGAAAGGTAGTAAGGATAAGTTTCTTATTTATGGAGAAGATGATTACAAATAAGAGGATATACAGATTCTGACTTTCAGTCAGATCATGATGATAGAAAGTCTACTTTGGGTTTTGTATTTACTCTTAATAATGCTGCAGTCAGTTGGAAATGTTCCAAACAGGGATCGACAGCTGATTCCACCACTGAGGCGGAATATATTGCGGCATCAGATGCTGCAAAAGAAGCTGTGTGGATTAGAAAATTTATCACTGAATTGGGAGTTGTCCCAAGCATCGAGGATTCAATCCCGTTGTTCTGTGATAACAGTGGTGCCGTTGCACAAGCAAAAGAACCCAGAGCGCATCAGAAATTGAAACATGTGGAATGAAAGTACCACATTATTCGTGAGATCATTGCTCGAGGAGATGTTGCCATATGTAAGATATCTGGAGAGGACAACATAACAGACCCGCTTATTAAGGCCTTGCCTCCGAGACTATATGATAGACATGTAGAGGCGATAGGTATTAGATACCATCAGATTTGGCACTAGAGAAAGTGGGAGAAAATGTTGGAGTTGGTGCTCGGCGAGCCAAATTTTGTTGTATTTATTGTAAATAAGATGTATATTATATTTTATTATGAATAAAATTAAGCAATTTTCATAAATATATTATTTATATGGTAAAGGCGTAAAAGACCTTAGAATGAATAGTTATGACATAATTGCAAAAGTGCCGCAATTCTTACTAAGAGATGTCACAATATGATTCATTCTTAAAATGTTCCTAGTCAAGGTTTACATACTTGGTCAGTTAGTAAACCCGTGAGATCGGTACGTGTCGTATATTAGAATTGTTCTAATGGTTTGTCTCAGATGACCATAAGTCATGCGTGACTCATATAGACACGTTGGTATTTATTGGATAAATACTGAATGACTCATTTAAAGATTCTTGATAGATGGTACAATAATGTCAATAGGAAGCTTTACGAGTCGAATAGCATATTAACTCCATTGACTTGAGATACCACTGTGGATATGTGAGATATCCTCCATACTTTGATGACAGTCACGTCAACGATCATTTAAGATCAGACCTCCGCCTGTTTGTTGGGTATGGACTGATAGTCATGGTATCATATGATATATCCAGAGAGGATCTGTCAGTTCCGTGTACGGGATTTAGGAGTCCAATTTGTGATTCTTTGAAATCCTTGGCCGAGGTATGATTCAAAAACGAGTTCCGAATATTTGTTAAGAATCATAATTATGTCGCAACACATGAATTGTTCATAGCGGAGATTTGACGTTTAATCTAAATCTCCGGAATAATTCGGATACCTATGACAGAAGGATTATATATGCGATGACTTCAACTTGGATGGTTCAACTTGATTATCTGTGGTCCTTGTAATTTATGAGTGGATGAATTACGGACATGGAAATGGTTTCCATGACAGATAAACTTGAACCTAGAGAGTCCCACAATATAAAGTTTACACGTTGAGCACTTGGGCAATTAATTATGGATAATTCAGATTATTCATAATATACACATTTGTATTAAATAATGTGTATTTGTATACGATACGTAATTTAGATTAGATACACATTATTACCTTATTAAATTTTGTTACTTATTTTATTATTTTTATTAATTAATTAATTATTAATTAATTACTAATAATAATAAAATGAAAGAATATTCTTGGAATATTTTTCCATGTATTTATTTTGTTATTTTTGTTAATTAAAATAAATAAATTAATTACTTGTTAATTAATTAATTTATTAGATATAGAATATCTTGAATATTCTTTATTTTTGGTAATTTTTTATTGGCTAAACATGTGATTGGAACACATGGAATTGATTAAAAAAAATCAAATAAATACATTTTTGATAAGATCAAAATTTGTAACAAAATTATTGGCCAAATTAAAAGCAAAATTGACCAATTTTGCTTCTTGAATTTTCGGCCAAAGGGGGTCTTTTCTATATAAATGAAATTTGTTTCACTTTGAAGAGTTTAACCACTTTCTCATGTGTTGAGAAAAAAAAATACATATTAAGGTTTCAAACAAATTCAATCAACATCAAAGGAGAAGAAATCAAAGAAATTGGAAGCTTGGAAATTAAGGTAATAAAAGTTCCCAACTTCTAATCATAAAAATATGTATTTGATATGTATTTTACATGTCTTGAATTGTATATATCTTGGATTTGTACATATATTAAATATGGTGTTGATTATTTAAGTAAACCTTAATTATTTTCTTTATTTAGCATGTGTAATTATATTACTTAGAGAATTAATCTAAAAATTAAAATTGTCATTCTAGAGTGATATTACCACTCTAATATCGTCTAGAATTGTTCTTGAGGCTTTATGTTGTGGTGATTTAATTTGTTTTAAATTAATTGGAATTAATTTTCTGAATAAACTGAATTATGGCATGAAAATTAGGTAAAATTGTTTCTGGATCAGATCTGATTTCATGGATTAAAACAGAATATTTTTTAAGTAAAAATATGTTATTTGGATGATATTGGATGTGTATTGGGTGGTGGATAAATTCCGGAAATTATTCCGGAGTAAAAACGCGAGAAAACGGCGAAATTAACGTTGAAGCGGGCTCCAAATATGCCGGCTGTGATCCCAGCGAACTGGGCACTGTTCGGGTAGCCCAAGGGCTGACCAAACACTGCCCAAGTGTTCGGGATGACTCGGCTCAGTGGTTGGTCAATCGGTTTGACCGTTTGCCCGTTACGCTTATTATTTGTCGAAAAACGTTTTCGTAAAATAATTCATCTTGTAATGAAATATATTATGTTATTAAATATTAATAAATAATATATTTAAACTTATTTCATTGAATTATAAATATTTGATATTAATTAATTCATTCGGAAAAATTTTTAAAATGTTTAAAAACCATTTTCGCCTTCCGCCGCACCCTTCCATTGCTCACACCCCAACACATGTCTACTTCTAATTTTAAAAATTGGATTTTTATTCTGGTTGTGGTTCTCATATATGTACTGATGTGCAGGATCTGCAGATTAGCAGAAGACTGACTTCAGGAGAGATTGCCCTCTGAGTTGGAAATGGGACTAGAGTCGCCGTTTTGGCTGTTGGAACCTATATTTTGGAACTGGCCTTAGGGCTTGTACTTAATTTATCAAACTGCTATTATGTACCTAGTTTGACTAGAAATATTATATTTGTATTTTGCTTAACCTAATGTGGGTATACTTTTGTAATCAGAAACACAATGTGTTTTGTTTATAAAAAAGATTTTGAGATATGCAGTGCTGATGTGAATAACGATCTTTATATTTTGAATATAAATCAATCTTAAACATATAACATGACAAACAAAAGGCTTAAATTAAGTAACAAAGATGAAACTTATATGTGGCATTGTCGTCTAGTACACATTAACAAGACTCGCATATCCATAATTTCGGAGAGTGGGTACTTGGACGGATATAATCCAAATTCATATGACGTCTACGAATCTTGTTTATTAGGAAAAATGCCTAAAACACCTTTTAACGGTAAAGTTGCACGTGCCACCAAACTGTTAGCCATCGTTCATAGTGACATATGTGGGCCCATGTCTAGTCAGGCTAGAGGTGGATATGAATACTTCGTAACCTTTACGGATGATGTATCGCGTTATGGTTATGTGTATCTTATGAGACACAAGTCAAAAACCTTTGAGAAATTCAAAGAGTTTCGACACGAAGTAGAAAAAAAGGCCGGCAAAAGTATTAAAATATTACGGTCGGACCGTAGTGAGCAATGAGTTTCTTGATTACTTGAAAGAGTATGGTATTCTTTCACCGTGGACCCTTGCCGGAACACCTCAATTAAACAGTGTCCGAACGGAGAAACTGAACTTTATTGGACATGATAAAGTCCATGATGAGTCGCACTGAGCTACCAATTTCCTTCTGGGGATATGCATTGAATAATGCAATACTTATTTTGAATAAAGTTATGTCAAAATCTGTTCAACAGACTCCATATGAAATATGGACAGGAAAGAAACCGGGTTTCTCATTCCTGAAGATTTGGGAATGCTGGGCATACGTTAAACATTTGGATGGTAGAAATCGGATAAGTGCCTATTTGTAGGTTATCCTAGGGAAACCAAAGGATATTACTTCTAGCATCCACAAGAGAACAAAGTATTTGTTGCTCTACATGCAGTTTTCCTAGAAAAGGAATTCCTAAATGCAGTGGTAAGTGGGAGGAAAGTAGAACTCAATGAAAATTGAAGTGATACTGTTCCAGGCACAGATTCCTTAACGGAACACGAACAGTTCATCAGGAATGAGACTGTACCAAAATCTTCTAATACACGAGAACCACATAGGTCGGAGAGAGTCAGAAAACAACCTAAGAGGTATGGGTTTCTGATCTCACCTCATGTGGATATTAATCTTATTGAGGATAATGAGCCAGCTACGTATGAAGAAGTGATACAAGATATCGACTCCGCTTTATGGTAATATGCCATGAAGTCCGAAATAGATTCCATGTACACCAACCAAGTTTGGACACTGGTTGATGCACCAGAAGGCATAAAGTCTATTGGTTGCAAATGGGTATTCAAGAAGAAGACCGACATGGATGGCAACATACAAACGTACAAAGCTAGGCTTGTAGCGAAAGGGTATCGTCAATGACATGGTGTCGATTACGACGAAACTTTTTCACATGTTGCCATGATTAAATCCATTCGGATAATGCTTGCTATTGCTGCATATTTAGATTATGAAATATGGCAAATGGACGTCAAAATTACTTTCCATAATGGAAACCTTTTGGAGGATGTTTTTATTTAACAGTCTGATGGTTTTTTCGAACCAAAACATGCAAACAAGGTTTGTAAGTTAAATCGATCCATTTATGGATTAAAGCAAGCATCGCGTTCTTAGAACCAATGTTTTGATGAGATCATAAAAGAATATGATTTCGTTAAAAATGAGGATGATCCTTGTATATAAGAAGGTTACTGGGAGAGCACTAACATTCATTGTCCTTTACATTGATGATGTATTGTTTATTGGCAATGACATTCCCATGCTACAATCGGTGAAAGCTTGGCTTTCATTAAAATTCTCCGTGAAAGATCTGAGAGAAGTAGCCTTTATTTTGGGAATAAAGATCTACCGGGATAGATCTAGAAAACTGCTTGGACTCTCCCAGAGCACGTACATTGATAAATTGTTGAAGAGATTCAACGTGGATCAGTCTAAGAGGGGACTGTTGCCAGTGTCATATGGCGTCACTCTATCTAAGGACATGTGTCCTAAAAATCAACATGAGAGAGACAACATGAGTTGGATCTCGTTCGCTTCTGTTGTCGGATCGATCATGTATGCCATGATATATAAGCGATCTGATGTCTCGTATGCTTTGAGCATGTGTAGTCGCTATCAGGCCGATCCAGGTGAAGGTCACTGGGCTGCGGTTAAGAACATCCTTAAGTATCTTAGACAAACTAAGGATGTTTTCTTAATCTATGGAGATGGAGAACTTGAGGTAATTGGGTTTACCGATGCAAGTTTCCAAATCGATAAAGAAGACTGTAAGTCCCAATCTGGGTACATATTTTGTTTGAACAATGGAGCAGTAAGCTGGAAATCATCCAAGCAAGAGACTGTTGCCGATTCAATAACAGAAGCGGAATATATTGCTGCAGCTGAAGAAGCAAAAGAGGCAATTTGGATCCGTAAATTCCTAATTGGATTAGGAGTAGTTCTGTTAGCAGCTGAGCCCGTTCCTTTGTATTTTGAAAATAACGGGGCTATAGCACAGGCTAAGGAATCGCGGTATCATCAACGATCCAAGCATGTACTTTGATGTTTCCATCTGATTTGTGAGATCATACATCGTGACGATGTGAAGATCGAGAAGATCACATCAGATGACAACATTACAGATCCGCTGACGAAGGCTATTTCTCAGTAAAGGTTTGAGTGACATGTACATAGTTCATGTGTTATATACTTGAGTGATTGGCTATAGGCCAAGTGGGAGATTGTTGGATAATTGTGACCGATAGCATCACTATTTGTAAAAGACATTGTGGTTTTTGTACAAATTAACTGTGTGACAAATGAAATTTCTATTTTATCATTTTGTAATTAGATTACTTGAATATATAAATGATAAAAGTCCTTTTGATTAGTTTCTGATTAATAATATATAAGAAAGTATCAATCCATAAAGATTTAATCATTAAATATCCTTAGTCGTAGTATTATCGAGACTGAACAATGATAATACATAATAGACTAGTATTGCACTTCTGCACATTATGGAAGTGTAACAACATAGTTCTTATATATTTAAGTATTGGATACTTATGCAAGTGTGATAGGAGATTGTGTTTGCCGATGATATGGGAACAGCTTCGCTCTGGATAGAACGCTCGGAATCCCATTGGTAGTATGACTATTTATCTATGGGAATCCGAATCAGGGTAGGTGTATTTAGTCTTAACCTGAGACTTACATCGCTAATACTTGCGACAATCAGTACGCTTTTGTTTTGGTCGTCAGGGGCTTTAACAGGTTATGTGTACGCCTCTTCTGGTTTATTGAGAATTATAGTGTATTGGGTGTGATGTCAAGATGAAAGTATCACTTCAATCATATGGAGATGATGATCACGCAGGGATACAGAATTAGTACTCTAATATGTTGCAACTATCAGGATAATATGACAAGGTCATGATTATCCGATTAAAGAGACTAGTTGATAGTGATCCGAAATATGCTTCGTACGGGGCAGACACAATTCTAGCCCCAGGCCTAGCATATGACATCCGATACTGGATCGTAATACGTAATACTTAGTATACTACGCCTGGTATAGATTATGTATTCCTTAAAAGAATATTCCTTGAGAATTGGGTAGGCACGGTGCTTTGCTAGAAGCCAACCATGTCTTGTAAATTGGTAAGAACGTGGTACCGGGTACACACGAATTCGGATAGTCCGATGACCGAATTTACTACCAACATATCCAGAGATCTCATGGGTCACTTCCCAAAGATTCACCAATGATGTTTGACTCAATTAGATTTAATCTGGGATTAATTATGAGAGAGAGAGAATTAATCTAGGATTAATTATGGCAAGAATTTATCCTGGATAAAATTCGAATAGTAGAGAGAGAACGATTAATTTAGAATTAATCAGTTAAATAATATATTCAATATATTAATTGAAAATTAGATTTCAACGTGGAATTAAAATTGGATTTTAATTCGAGCGAACAGATTAATATAGAATTAATTTGTAAGCGACTTTAATAATAATTTTGCAAGGCATAATTATTTAATTATGTCGCAACGGTAAATTCGTTAATTCGGAATAAACGAACCCAAGCCCGACGAAGTCGCGTGTTTGATTGTTCGACTTAAATTCAGAATTTACAAGTGGTGGGACCCACGTGACTTACATCACTAGTTTGACTAGTGATGTAAGTGGCTAATGGTTAAATGAAGACTTGGTTTAACTTGTTCTCCACTCAACCAAATTCCAACACTCTTTGTCAATTTTTGAATGACATTTACCAAATTGAATTTTGGGTAATGGGTAATTGTTTTTGAAAAACCAATTACACAACACAAAAATTCAACTCTCTCCATTTTTTACATGAAATGTCGTGAGCTTCCTCTTCCAAGAAAGAAATTTTGTTGCAATTTTTCTTCAAGCTCGCACTACTAAGGAGTCAACCAAGGTGTTAGGGAAACTATTCCCAAGAGTTTGGAATTCAATTGAGAAGCTTGGAACCCTTCAACAACATCAAAGTTTTGAAATCTCTACATCTTAGAAACTGATCAATGTAAGTGATTTTTCCGCAAACTTCGTTAATTATTCACACAATATCATGACTTAGAAGATCATTGGAAAATTCTATGAACCTAATGCAAAACCCTAACAGATTCAACAAAGAAAAATAAATTTAATCTTGGCACATGTGAAAACCCCAAAGAAATTTTAATTACAAGTGAGGTTACCTCTGATAAGGGAAAGAACTGGAGAGAATATTAATAAAATATGCAAAAGTATTCGCCTGATCCTATGAAGATATGCCAGGGGTGGACATGGGTATTGCCTAGGACACGATACCAACTTATTAGAATATGATACTAGTAAAACAGAAGCTCCGAGGAATGAGGCCAGAATTGGCCGAAAAAGTTAGGGAATAAGTCAGGAAGCAGATAGATGATAGAGCTGGTGAAGTACCCTGAGTGGTTAGCCAACATTGTGCCGGTACCGATGAAGGATGGAAATTTCAGAATATGTGTGGATTATAGGGACCTAACAAAGCTTGCCCAAAAGATGATTTTTCCATATCTCATAAAGACGTGTTGGTTGATAGCGCGACTTCATCTTCTATGTACTCATTCGTGGATGGATTCTCGTGATATAACCAAGTCCTCATGGCCGACGAAGACAAGCATAAGACTACCTTTGTCACTGGGTACATATTGTTACAAGGTGATGTCGTTTGGACTTAAGAATGCAGAAGCCGCTTATCAATGAATGGCCACTACACTATTCTATGACTTAATGCGTAAGGAGATTGAGGAATACGTGGATAGCATGATGGTTAAATCAGAGACGAGGGCCGAACATATAGAAGGGCTGGAGAAATTCCTTCAAGAGTCGATAAGTGATGTAGTTGGTGCTTGGAGTGCCAATCTGATTTGTACATTTTATTATTTATTAATAAAATAACTATATTTTTCATTTCATACCTTATTAATGGTAATGTTATTATGCGTATTAGATTGATGTATAGATATGTTAAGAATGACATCGACCTTAGAATAGTTTTAACACCTGGTATAAAATATTCTTAAAGTAAATATTCATAGTCATTGGTTTTGGGATACGGTCAAATTCCTTTAACCTAGAGGACTAGCACATGTCGTATATTGGAATTGGAGTTCCAATGGCTTAACACGATGTACCATGAGTTTTGGAAACTCGTATAGATATGTGGGTATTCATTGGAGCGAATATTGAATGACTCACAAGTGATTCCTAATAGTTGGAAGTACACACTACCGTAAATAGGAATCTTCTTAAGTCGAGTAGCATATGTAATCCTTTGACTATAGGATAGCATTGATTTTGTGTGAGATCCTCCACACTTAGATGCCATGTATGTCAAAAACCTTTCATGGTCTAGCCTCTAGATGTTCATTGGGTGTGGACCGATGCACTCAGTAATCAAGTGCGAAGTAAGATAGGATATGTTAGCCTGTATGTGTACCATAAGGGGTTTAGGTATCCATGTTAGTAAAGTCACAATTCTTAAATCTTTGGCCAAAGTCGATCACTTAGGGTGGATCGCATCAGTTATGAAGAATTGTGAACATGTCGACATGAGATGTGCACATCGGAAACTTGACAATATATTCTATGTTTCTAAGAACAACTCGGATAGCCTACGATGGAGGGATTATTAAACATATGTGATGGCCTCGACTTGTATAGTTCAGAAATGTCGTTCTTATTCTTCACGAATTCGGAGGTGGCCGAATTACTTACATATTAGTTAGGCTTATATGACGAATGTGTCTGAACTTAGAGAGTCCCAATATGAAGTGCACTCGTTGAGTACTTGGGTAGCCGACTATTTTTGATAAAAGATAATATTCGATATTATAATTATCAACCAAGATAATCAAGTGTTATTGGATAACATTGATTATTTACTTTGACCTAATTGGATTAATTGGATTAATTCAATAATTACACAAGGGCTTAATTGTAAAATCATAATTATCTCTTCCATTTGGGGATATTATGGTAATTGTAAGTAAGTAATAATAGGTGGTTTTGGCTTGATTTAATTGGATTAAATCAAGTTGGCAAACATTTAACTAATCCATTCCCTAATCCTTGGCTTGATTTAATTGGATTAAATTAAAGTGGGAGACAGTTGAGATTAGTCACACCTAATTATACATAGAAAAATTAGATTAAGCCCAAATAAAAGTTGATCACAACTTTTATTAATTAAAAATTGCCTAAGTATTGCTATAAATAACAAGCTTTACGAAGATTTTAATTACAAGTTCAAATACAAGTATAAGCAAATTCTTCAGAGATTAGCTTAAGTTAGATAAGTGTTTAGAGAAGCTTGTAAGGTCTCTAAAATATTTCATTAAGGAGAAATCAAGGTTGGATCTTGAACTGAAGCTTGGAAGCATTGGAAACAAGATTGGATCTTAGAGTCGAGCTTGCACACTTTGGAGGTTCTCCAACAATTTCAATAAGGAGAAGTAGATTGGATCTTGCATCAAGCTTACTAGGTAATATTTGATCTTCTCCTAAGCTATGCTTATTTGTGTATTAGATGTTGGGATGTATGCCATAGAACTACATATGATGTAAACGGTTTTAAGTGTTTTGAAATGAAACGATGCATTATTCATTTATCAAATTGTTTGTTTAATTTTCGCATATTATAAATCATCTTGAATACCCTAAATTACTTATGTGCCTTCAGATTTAGTGTATAAGTGTCATACTAAGAGGATTTAGTCTGAAGTTAGTAATCTTTAATATTCCATAGAGAGCAAACAAAGTGGGTACTTTGTTTACAGTTTATCTATAGCTGCGGTCCATTCTATATTTGTATAGCGGCCTTGATCCGGGATCGTCCATGTAGAGACATAAGAATGGAGGCACCTTGTTGATGTGATAATATAGGACTGGACCCAGATGGAAATGACATTCTTATAATATCCGTTAAACTAAGAAAGTCATTTCAATCTACTAGATGGTCATTTATGGATTGATCTTAATCCTGAGTGTACTACGAACTCCTGCATGGCAGGCCATGTCCTTTGATTTACAAAGGCGAGGTTGGTGTAGCAATCCCGGCTAATAGCTACGTATTTTGAGGGCATGGTCTGTTGTGTAGCTGGGGACGTTTTACTTGGATATGGAGTTCACTCCTTCTTGCAAGAAGTAGATGAGTATATTTCTTAAGGGTTGATTCGGCACTTGAACTGTTTGAGCGCTCAAGTCTTTCTATTACAAATAGAAAGATTAAAATTCATAATGGTTATAAATAAATCGATCATTAGAGAATCAATGGTACTTAAGGTAAAAAATAAATAGAGGGGTATAATAGACATTATGACCCGACTCTAATTACGAGATACTTGTGAAGAATCAATTCGTATGTAATGACTATATTGATGGACACCGACTTAGTTCGGCTTAATATATCATATGCAGCAACGAGAGTGAAACTTAAGGTTTTTAGTGGAATAACCTGGAGTTAATAATTAGGAATATTTAATTAAAAGCTTAATTAATATTTCGAGATTATTGGAGCTCAGAACCGTAGGTCCATTTGGTCCCCGTGCTAGCTCAATATATTATAGCGGATTTAGTATAATTAGATAGTCCAATTATATACTCACATATGTATAAATATTACTAATATGATTAATAATAATTTTTTCACACTTGAAACTTTATATTAAAAGTTAATATAAGGTTTTATTAAATATAATATATTGAAACACATATTATTTAATTATATATGATATAATTAAATGGAAGGTTAAGTTAGTAATTTCCAAATTTTTGGTTTTGGAAACCTTTGGATTTAATTTGGAAGTTGCAAATTGTTAAAAGGAATTTAACCTTTTTTATTTTGTAACATATTTTCTATTATGGAAAGTAAATTTTAATGTTATAAAATTTTTTATTCCATTACATGTGTGGCCGAATTTTAGAGGAAAAGAAAAGGGAAGAATTTTATTTGTTTTGGCAATTAAATCTCTTATTTGGATGTTACACCTTTTTGAAAGGTAATGACATATTTAATTTTTTTTAACATCTTTTTATTATGGCAATTAAATATTAGATGTTATAAAATTAAATCATAATTATAGCCTTGGCCGATTTTCACCTAATGGGGAGGGGAATTGTTGTTTTGTTTTTGGAAATAATTTGACCTAAGTATATAAAGATAATTTGATTTTCTTTTTGCTCTCTCTCATTCTTGAAAAATCCTAGCCCCCTATTCTTCTTCATTCTCTCACAATTGTTGAGAAAAGAAAAATAAGAACAAGAACAAAAACAAGAAAAATATTATTGTGACAAGATTCTTTAAAGTGTTTAGAGATTTAATTTGTGTGAGTCAAACCCACACTTGTTTTCGTTGGTTGTGAGATATAGTACGGAATATCTTTTAGTGTCGAACGAACAAATATTCATCTCCTCCATTCATCCTTGATTCACCGCAGTGAGGGTAATTTTCCTCACTGCCGCATCTTGCTATAAAGGGGTTTCGGGGGTTCGTTTGAATTTATTTTAATCCGAACTTTTGGGAAACACTTGGGGACATTTTGGGGCTGAGTTGGGACTATTTTTTGGGTGAAAAATATGACCTAATACATCACAACATGTCGCGCAAATCAGGGGTTGTTTTGGGTGCAGTTCAGTTGCGTAACGGCTCCAAAACAGTCCGTTATTTCACAGCAGTTCGAGGACTGTTTCGGGGGCATTCCGGGGCTGAAATCTTATTCGAAACATAAGAAATATTTCAGTATACCTACTGGTCAGATTCGGCAACTCAAAGGGAAGGGTAGAAAAAATTTTCAAGTCCGATCCGTGAGCCTAAGCCGCTTCCGCTGCGCGAGGAAAGCGTTTCCTACATTAGATGCATGTTCACATAACTTAATGTTGAATAAGACTAATCAATTGTGTTAAGATACTTTAGAAGTATAAATACAACATGCTTTTAATTAGGTCAAAGATGTTTATGTTAGGCATGAAACAATTAATAAGAGTATGGAACTCTAAATTAAAGCTTAGAGCTATGGTTACCATTCTTAATTCACTTGACCACCTTTAGGTGGACTAAAATTTTTCATGATACATTCTAATTGGGATTCTAAAATGATTTGCATATTGGATTCAAAATTTATGCAAATGCATATTTAGAATAAATTTATGTTTTCGGAAAATATTTGATATTTTGAAAAACTTGATTTTTATTCTATAACATGTGTTGAGCGAACATATTGGTCCTTCCACTTGAGATACCACTATGGATATATGAGATATCTGTTGGGTTTCTAAGGTCAAACCAAGATCATTTCAAGTACAAAATCATGTGAATACATAATGAAGTATAGCGGAAATATACTTACAAAGATCGGATGGATGGATGTGTAGAGTTCAAAACTTTGCATTCTTTGAATTGTTCCAAGCTTCCTTTGAATGATGTTGAGCTCCAAGCTTGAGTGATTTGAGATTCCAAACTCAATGGGAAGGTTTCCCTATCACCTTAGTATGAACTTTGAGTGTGCTAGCACTAAGAAAAAATTGTAACAATTTCTTCCTTTCTTCCTTGTATTGTTCGGCCAAGAGAGTATGTGGGAGAGGAGAGAGCTTTTTGATTTTTTTTGTGTTTTTGTTTTTCTAAAAAACTTAATCCAAAAGTCTCACACATTTTTGGTATATGCTTTTCCAAAAAGCTTAACCAAAAATTTGGAGGGAAAAATCCAATAAATGTTCCCACCTACTCCTATCTCCAAAAAGTTACTTGTCTCACATCACTAAAAGATTATGTGAATTCCATCACAAAAGGTGACTAATGATGTGACATGATGTGGGCCCAACTTGATTCAAAATCCCCGTAAACACATCCCGAGCTCGGGTTTGTTAATTCTGAATTAATGAATTTTCCATTGCGACTTAATCAAATCAAATTTAATTAAATAACAATGCCCCGCAAAATTATTACGAAAGTCGCTCGCGAATTAATTCTAAATTAATTCATTTACCCGAATTAAAATCCAATTTAATTCCGCGTCAAAATCTAATTTCATTTAATATATCGAATATATTATTTTATGGATTAATTCCAAATTAATCGTTCTCTCTCTTTATATCAAATTTTATCCCAGATAAATTCTCGCCGTAATTAATCCTAAATTAATTCTTTTCGAGTCATACGTCATCAGTGACTCTTCGGGAAGCGACCCATGAGATCCCTGGATATGTTGGCAGTAAATCCGGTTGTCGGACTATCCGAACACGTGCGTACCCGGTACCACGTTCTAATCGATTTACGAGACATGGTTGGCTTCTAGCAAAGCGTCGTGCCTACCCAATTCTCCAGAAATATTCTTTAAGGAATATTTAATCTATGTCAGGCATAGTATACATAGTATTGGGTATTACGATCTAGTATCGGATGTCACATGCTAGGCTTGGGGCTGGAATAATGTCTACCCCGTACGAAACATATATCGGATCACAAGCAACTAGTCTATTTAATCGGATAATCATGACCTTTTCATATTATCCTGATGGTTGCAACACATTAGAGTACCAGTTCTGTATCTCTGCGTGATCATCATCTCCATATGAATGAAGTGATACTTCCGTCTTGACATCACACCCAATACACTACGAATCTCAATAAACCCATAAAAGGCGTACACAGAACCTGTTAAAGTATCGGACGACCAAAACCAAAGCGTATTGATTTTCGCAAGTACTAGCGATGTAAGTCTCAGGTTAAAATCAAATACACCTACCCTGATTCGAATTCCCGTAGACACATATTCATACTACCAATGGGATTCTATGGGGTCTACCTAGAGCGAAGCTATTTTCCGTACCATCGGTAAAACACAATCTCTTATCACACTTGCATAAGTATCCAATACTTAAATATATGAGAAATATACTATTACGCATCCATAACACGCACAATTGCAATACTAGTCTATTCATCATTATCGATGTCCAATCTCGATAATACTCCGACTAGGATATTTAATGATTAAATCTTTATGGATTAATACTGCCTCATATCTTATTAATCCGGAACTAATCATAGGGACTTTTATCATTTATATATTCAAGTAATCTAATTACGAAATGATAAAATGAAATTTCCATTGTCACATAGTTAATTTGTACAACAAACACAATGTATTTTACAAATAATGATGCTATGGGTCATAATTGTCCAATAATTTCCCACTTGGCCAATAGCCAGTCACTCAAGTAACTAACACCTGAACTATATACATGTCGCTCAAACTTTTACTGAGGAATAGCTTTCGTCATCGGATCTGCAATGTTGTCATCTGATACAACCATCTCGATCTTCAAATCACCACGATGTATGATTCCTCTTGGACTGTTCCATGTTGAATCTCTTCAACACATTGTCAATATATGTACTCTGGGAGAGTCCAAGCAGTTTTCTAGATATATCCCGGTAGATCTTTATTCCTAGAATAAAGACGGCTTCTCCCAGATCTTTCATGGAGAATTTTAATGAAAGCCAAGCTTTCACTGATGTTAGCATGGGAATGTCATTGCCAATAAGCAATACATCATCAACGTAAAGGACAATGAATGTTAGTGCGCTCCCACTAACCTTCTTATATACACAAGGATCATCCTCATTTTGAACGAAATCATATTCTTTTATGATCTCATCAAAATGTTGGTTCCAAGAATGCGATGCTTGCTTCAATCCATAAATGGATTGATTTAACTTGAAAACCTTGTTTGCATGTTTAGGCATGAAAAAACCGCCAGACTATTGCATATAAACATCCTCCAAAAGGTTTCCATTAAGGAAAGTGGTTTTGACGTCCATTTGCCATATTTCATAATCGAAATATGCAGCAATAGCAAGCATTATCCGAATGGATTTAATCATGGCAACATGTGAAAATGTTTCATCATAATCGACACCATGTCATTGACGATACCCTTTCGCTACAAGTCTAGCTTTGTATGTTTGAACGTTGTCATCCATGTCGGTCTTCGTCTTGAATACCCATTTGCAACCAATAGGCTTTATGCCTTCTGGTGCATCAACCAGTGACCAAACTTGGTTGGTGTACATGGAATCCATTTCGGATTTCGTGGCCTCTTTCCATAAAGCGGAGTCGATATCTCGTATCGCTTCTTCATACGTAGCCAGTTCGTTATCCTCAATGAGATTGATGTCTACATGAGGTGAGATCAGAAACCCATACCTCTCAGGTTGTCTTCTGATTCTCTCCGACCTACGCGGTTCTTGTGTATTCGAAGATTATGGTACAGTTTCATCCCTGATGAACTATTCATATTCCCTTAAGGATTCTCTGCCAGGAACAGTATCACTCCAATTTTCATCGAGTTCTACTTTCCTCCAACTAACCACTGTATTTAGGATTTCCCTTTCGAGAAAAACCGCATATAGAACAACAAATACTTTGTTCTCTTGTGGGTTGTAGAAGTAATATCCTTTGGTTTCCCTAGGATAACCTACAAATAGGCACTTATCTGATTTGGGTTCTAGTTTGGTACCATCAAAATATTTGACGTATGCCCAGCATCCTCAAATCTTCACGAATGAGAAACCTGGTTTCTTTGCTATCCATATCTCATACGGAGTGTGTTGAAAAGAATTTAACGGAACCTTATTCAAAATAAGTGTTGCATTGTTCAATGCATATACCCAGAAGGAAATAGGTAGCTTAGTGTGACTCATCATCGACCTTACCATGTCCAACAGAGTTCGGTTTCTCCGTTTAGACACACCGTTTAATTGTGGTGTTCCGGGAGGAGTCCACTGTGAAAGAATACCATATTCTTTCTAGTAATCGAGAAACTTATTGCTCAAGTATTCTCCACCACGGTCCGACAGTAATGTCTTAATACTTTTACCGGTCTTTTTTTCTACTTCGTGTTGAAACTCTTTGAATTTCTCAAAGGTTTCCTGTAACAACCGATAGTAATTACTACTACTTATGATACTATTATTTACGGGACAAAGGAATGTAAAATAACTCATGTGGTGATTCAAATACAATTATAAAAAGACTTTGGGAACTATCGGAAGATTTCTTGAGGTCCCGAGAAGAAATCCCTTTTATACTATATATGGTATTTTGGGCACAACTTTTTCATACGAACTCAGAATTTTATGAATTTTATATCGTCGGAAAGCTTAGATCTAGACCTACAACTTCCGTATTTTACATTTTCTCTAAATCGGGCCAGAAATGGGTGAAAATTGCAGATCAAAAACGGGATGAATAGTGACTTCGGGCCCAAATGACAAAAACACACAAGTCTCCATTTTTCTAGAAAACTCTACACCTTTCTTTGTATCATCTAGGTCCACTATATAAGGGCCAATAATTCACTATTCACTATGACCAAAAACCGAATTTGGAGGGAGAAGAAAAGGGGGGAAAACCGTAGGAGGAGAGAAGAGAAAGAAGAAGAAGAAGAAGAAGAAGAAAAGGAGAAGAGGAAGAAAGAAAGAGAGGAAAAAGAGAAGAGAAAGGAAAGAAAAGAAGAAATAGAGCTTGAGGCAACCATGGAAGTGAAGGAAATCAAGAGAAATAGAGGTAATAATCCATGAACCAAATCTTGAAATTTTGATTTTTGATGGAATGAATTATTTGATGATGATAATATCATGTTTTGAGTCCAAATTGATGAGATTATGAGTTTAAGGGTTGATGATTTGGTAATTAGACATTTGGGTTTAAAGATATTGAGTTTTGGGTTTAAATATATTATGAATTATATGTATAATTGAAATTGATTATTGATTAATGGAAGGATAAAGCATGTTTAATGAAGTGTTGAATGATATATAGGATTTTGGTTTGTGGTTTGGAAGTGATTGGTTTTGTAAGAATGATAAAAATTGGTGGGTTTGGTGATTTGATACTTGAATGGTGTTGTATAATGAAGCATGTGTGATTCTCTTACCTTGGAACAATGAAAGAGTTGATGAACTTCATTTGTTTAAAGAATTGGGTAATGCTTGTAGAGAAAGGGTAGAGGATATGTAGGAAAAGGGATAGTTGCTTATAAAGTGTTTGTGGAAATACCCCAATGACTTAAAATATTTATTTAGGTTGAAAAGAACACTTAATGGGATGTATTTAGGTGTTGGAAAATGAATGAAATGGGTTTGGAGTGAAAGAAGTTTATTTGGGAAAGTTTTGAAGTTATAGCGACGTTTTGCCACAAATCAGTCCATCCGGACAGTGCATGTTCCAGTGGCAGTAACTGGAGTTTTGAGCATCCATTTTATGAACCGTTAAATTTTAAGTAAACTAGACACATAATATAACCACATATTTAAAAATCAGAATTTTTGGATTCAAAATGAGGTTGCAGGAAAGATTAGAAGTTGGGGTGGGAGCAGTGGCGAACTGGTCCAGTTCCCTGCTGCGTAAGGTGCGGAAATTGCCTTCTATCTTGAGTTCTAGGAGTCCAAATCGAGATCCGTAAAAAATGACATAGAATAGACTCATAGAGGAGTATTATATAAAAATTTCAGCTCCAGAACTGATTCCCTCTATTTATGTCGAATTTTCAAAGTCAGGTCACTGTCAGTGACTTTTCTGTTTTGATGTAGAAGTTGTAGATGCATATAATAATTTGTGTAACTGCGAAACGAACCTCGTAAAAACTCTATAGGATGCTATAATGTGATAGAAACATAGCGGGGGTGATAATTCATACGTCGCACGTTTATTCTTACCTATGGGGATATTCTTGTTATAGTTGCTAACGAATTTCTTCTTACTCATATTTATCGATCGGCCTCAGGACTATCAGCGGCCTTCCACCCCGTGAAGGGACTCATCTTAGCCATATACTGTGAGTGGACACTTTCATTTTTACTTGATTTTCATACCGTATTTTGATATCAGACTTATTTTTATGCCTTAGGGCGTTAGACTTCTTATTTGCTGTTATTACATGATATTTATGTTCTATGCTTTGTTTTAGTTGTGATTTACACAGAAAAATTTTAAAACATGAGTTTTTATTTATTTCGGGGCATGAGGTAAAACCTCACCCCAGTATGTAACTTGAGATTCAGATGGAATTGACGGATACAGATAGCATGTGCACATGTTGAGGACTGAGGGGACGCTCTCAGATCCTCCAGATGGGCTAGTGGGACGGCGAGATATCACGCCCCTAGACCCCCAGATTATGAGACAGTAGTGGCATGCTTTGGGGGACGGCGATACGTAACGCCCCAAAGTCATGGATTTGCACTCCTGCCTCCAGATAGGCATATGAGGGGACGGACGATACGTAACGCCCTCATATGTCCAGGTTTTCAGACTAAGAAACAAATTTTAGAAGTATTTTCAGATTTCAGATTTCAGTAAAAAGTTTTCAAAGTTCAGAATCCAGATTTATAACGAGTAGTTTTCAGAAACCAGATTTTCAGAATCAGTTTTCAAAAGAAATAAATTTTCAATAAATGATATTTCTAAAAGTATGATTTTAAAGTTAAATAACTGTTATTTTAGTTTTCAAGTTTAGTCCACTCACTTAGATTGCATAGCAATCTAACCCCCCTCCAGTCTTAGTTTGTTTTGCAGGAATTCCAGGAGGACAAGCTCGGGCGGATGGATACTGATACAGTCACCAGGGTTAGAGTCCACCAGTTTAAAGTCAAGCAACATAGTCCAGTTAGAGTTGCATACATGCATTAATGATGTAATAGACATTACAAGTAGTTCTGAATGTGGTGTGAGAAAAGTATTACAAGTGTGCATTAATAGAAATATTTTATGTTGTTCAGGTTGAAGTCTTCATGCATAATAGTTCTACAGTTCAGAGTACAGTTAGATAGTCAGAGGCTTATGGGGTTAGTACATCTATCCCCTGCCGGTAACATCTCCTGGATTGGGGATGTTACATTTCCGACTTATGTCTCATAAGATACACATAACCATAATGCGATGCATCATCCGTAAAGGTTACGAAGTATTCATATCCACCTCTAGCCTGGCTAGACATGGGCCCACATACGTCACTATGAACTAGGGCTAATAGTTCGGTGGCACGTTCACTTTTACCGTTAAAATGTGATTTAAGCATTTTGCCTAATAAACAAGATTCGCAGACGTCATATGAATTTGGATCAAATCTGTCCAAGTACCCACTCTTCGAAAGTGTGGATATGCGAGTCTTTTTAATTTGTCCTAGACGACAATGCTACATATAAGTTTCATCTTTGTAACTTAGTTTAAGCCTTCTGTTTGTTACATTATTGACCGGCATAATCACACGCGTATAACGCAAGCACACGTATCGTTCAAGTAGTATAAAAAGTATCGATCCCACGAGGACTTAAAACCTTTGCTATTAATTTTTTATGAGGTCAAATGTTTACAAGTATCTAATAAATTGATTTTTTGATTGGGTGGTGACTTTAAGACTTAAACTAGTAAATAAAATTGCTTGAAAGTAGATTGAAGAAAATTCAAATTTATAAAACTATCCAGGGTTGTGAATCCTTTCGATATCTTTTAAAGATGAAGTGGTTATCTTACAGTTGGGTAATCTATTGATTTATTAACTTGGAACACGAAATTATGTAAAATCCTCTTCCGATGGTCAATTACAAATACCCAGTTTAACCCAATTAATCATATACCTATGTTAATTAAGTTATCTGAATTCATTAAGTTCAAGTTCCAATTATGGTTACCCCCGCCCGACAGGTATATTCCTATCTCGTAAGGAAATCTATTAAAGGGTTATCTATCCTCAAGGAAGATCGTGGGCTATTGAGTCTAAGGTCTTTAACCTAAAATCCATTTTCCAAGTTCATTTTAAGTTTACCTAATCAATTTTATTAATGCCCAGTTAATAAAAAAGCATTAAGATTAAGACTCAATAAATAAACCTTTATATTACCCAAGCTATAATCTAACCCCTTATAACCGGTGATATTGGATTTCATCACAACCCCAGATAACTGGCTTATTTACGACACATATTTACTGGTAGTAAAAACTTAAATAAAATAAAAGGCATAAAGTAAAATACTGAAAAGTAAATTGCTGAAAAGTAAAAAAAGTAAAAACTAAAAGTAAAAAGTAAAAAGTAAAAAAAATAAAAGTAAATTACTAAAAGTAAATTGCTGAAAAGTAAATTGCTGAAATTAAATAAAGTAAAAGTACAATAAAAGAAGATGTTGGGGTTAGAGGATAACTTTTATTACTACTATTTTAGATATCTCCCTTAATATATTATATTAACTTTGCATTATAATAACCAACCAGCCATAAAGGTGGTATCCTGATTAAGTCAAATTAATAATTAATTACCAACCGACCAATATAGCGGTATTCATACTTAGTCAGGTTAAAACCAATTTATAATTAATTACCAACCGGCTAATATAGTGGTATCCTCATTAAGTCAGGTTAATCTAAATAGCGATAATAAAAGCTTTACCTTTTACCCCAGCAAAAGGGGAGTTACCTTCTCATTGCTTGAAAAATAAAAACTGCAAAAGTAAAGAAAGGAAAAGATTGTGCGTAAAAGTAAATTGCAGAATGTAAAAACTGAAAAGTAAAGAAAAGAAAGTGCGAAAGTGAAAATTAATTACTGAAAGCTGTAAATAAACAAACAAGATACAATCTTCTTATTTATTCTTAAGGAATTTCAAAGAAGAAAGTATGAATTTTACAAATTAATGGCTTGGTATTTATAGGCAAAATTTTGCCTCCATCAAATTCTCCACCAAATCCATTATTAATTTCTCCACTAATTACTCCACCAAATCCATTATTAATTGCTCCACTAGTTTCTTATCATGTTTGGTGATGATTTGATAATTTTATTATTTATTTATTAATTTATGTTTTTGCTTTGAAAATGATTGAAAATGACTTTAATAATTACACACCACACACTTCTAGATGGTTCATCAATTTCGGTCATGAAATCTTCAGAATTCTAAAATATTTTGTCTTTCAAAGTTGTAGATCTTTGAGTCTTCTTTAATCTGTCACTTGAATCAGCTCAATCCGATATTGGAGTAAAAAGTTATGCCCAACATACGACAGATGCGTAAAATTGGAATTTCCAAAACTGCACTTCGTCAAAACGCCCTTTCAAGTTTCCAATCTCCAAAATTAAAATATCAAGTCCAATAATTGCCCTTATTTGACCCATATTTAGTCCTAAATGATTTCATTTAGACTTGATATTATTTTATTTGCAAAATAAACTAAAACACATCAAAACATTCATCAAACCCAAGAAACTAAACAAAATATTAAGTTAAAGGGGCGGTAAATATTGATATATTTTCCGCTCATCAATTATATGTTTGAGATTGATTTATATTCAAAATATAAAGACCATTGTTTACATCAGCACTGCATATCTCTATATTCTTTTTATACATAATACACCCAGTGTTTCTAAATACAAAGGTATACCCACATTGGGCTAATGAAGATACAATTATAATATTCCTAGTCAAACTATGTACATAATAACAGTCTGAAAGTTTAAGTGCATGCCCTGAGGGCAGTTCCAAAATATAAGTCCCAACGGCCAAAACGGCGACTCGAGACCCATTTCCAACATGGAGGTCAATCTCTCCTGAGGCAGTCTCCTGCTAATCTGCAGATCCTGCACATCAGTACATATATGAGTACCACTACCAGAATCAAAAATCCAATTTTTAATACTAGTAGTAGACATGTTTATTTCTATAACAAACATACATGAAGCCGGTGCCTTGGCCGCTTTCTGCTCCTTCATCTGCGCCTTGTACTCATGACTGTCACGCTTCCAGTGACCCCGTTTGTCGTACTGCAAACATATATCTTGGGATTTGTCATTTGTCTTCCTATAAGACTTTGACGATTTGGCCTTGCCCTTCTTCTTCTTATTATTGTTATTCTTCTTCTTCTCCTTTACACCTCCAATCGCCTTTGGCCAAGCCCTCGGAGACTGAGATGTTGAAGCGAAGTGCGCCCCGCGCTTTTTTCCCTTCAATAGCTCTTTTTCTACTTCACACAACATTACCATCAGCTCTCCAAGAGTATGGTCTTGGTTCATCATATTGTAGTTCATGATGAACCCTCTCCAACTGTCAGAAAGAGACTGCAATATCAAATCTATAGAAGTCTCAGCCTCAAAGGTTATGCCTAGCTGACCCAGCTACTCAATGTCAGCAATCATCTGCGACACATGGTACTCGAAAGATGTACCCTCTGACATTCGAGAGCGAAAGAGCTTCTTCTGCAATTCATACATTTGCGAGCTAAGGTTAGATCGATGAATGTCCTTCAATTTTGCCATCATAGTATAGAGATCCAATCCCCTGTTTTGGCGATGAAATTGATGGGTCATTGCAGCGAGCATTACGGATTGAACAGTTAAGTTGTCATCGCTGTGAGCTCAACTGGCTGCTCAGTTCCGGGCTTAGGCCCGAGAGGTTTATTTAATATATAAACCATCTTCTTGGCCCCCAAGACAATATGAGGTTCATTTCCCAGTCAGGGAAGTTTGCATCATTGATGACATTTTCGCCAATGATGATGTCTCGGACACTGTTCTTTCCCATCATCTTGATTGCAATAGTCTAAATATTCAATCAATGATTTTTCAGTACAGTCCAACTGTTACAAGAAAAATAATAAAATATTAGTCCAACTAATAAATATTAAAAAATGACGAAATAATTTGAAAGCGTATATTTGAACGAAATTACAAATTCAATACTAGCCTCCCACTATTTTTCGGCGAGCCTCTAACCCTCTGTTGAGTACTCGGTAAACCTAGTTTCCTAGTGGGCTAGGATCCCGTTAAATAACACACAACCTTGGCTTTGGCCAACATGTTGTATAATATTTAACTAGGTAGATCTCTACGATCAACTGGATCTCATCCAATTCCTAGATCTGGTAGGTGGACCTCCAAGTCCGAAACATATATACAATATATATGCCAATATATCCAATATATATGTCTAACCTTTTCCTCTGAATCAACTAAGCCTTGGCTTTGGCTCAACAAGCTTAATGATTCCAGTTAAGCGGGACCCATTGGCTTTGGAAAGCTTCGTAATCGAGGCCGATGAACAAGAAGTGACCTTGACTTTGGCCAACATATCACAACCTGCCCAAGGCATACGATATGGAACAAAGCTTTCATGATTCAAACACATCCGCGATGGACAAAGGTCTTGACTTTGGCCAACAAACCTATGCCAATCTTGGATCTTGAGAATGAATCACTCAATGGAAAGAAAATGCTTAATATTTGTTGAGGGTTTTTGTGTAATTGGCAACCAATTAATTATCTTGAATTAGGTCTTATCATACACCCTTAAATATGCATTCTAAAAGCATAATAAGGCGTGGTAAATAAATTAATAATGATATACAGATGGATATCTCACAAATTATTCCTGGAATAAATCACTCACTTTCCTCTCCCCGGCTAGCACTATTCTAACTTCTACCCAATTACATAATACATCAAAGAAACTTCATTAACATTGAGGGGAATTGGTGAGAAGAGAATTACAAAGAATTGAGATATAAAGGCTAGACACGCATGTCCAATTTAATAAATTTTAAATTTATTACAACAATTTCCAAAATTACCCTCACCCATCTAATATCCATCCGATATACATTATTCATACATCACATCCATGTATTCACACAAACCATGTTATTCAATCAATATAATTATAGGCACTGCATTTTTACATGTGAGTCCCTATAATTGGAGACACTACCTTTTTAGTTGAGGAAGTTGCGGGAAACGGTCGTCGGAAGGGAATCGATATTTAGTTAAATTTTATTCGCTTGTTTAGCTCCAAGCTCACTCGTTGGACCTCCGTTTTAAAGCACATTAGGACTAAAAAACCTGCAAACCATTTAACCT
Organism: Zanthoxylum bungeanum; assembly: GCA_019454045.1. Lineage (NCBI taxonomy): Eukaryota > Viridiplantae > Streptophyta > Magnoliopsida > Sapindales > Rutaceae > Zanthoxylum > Zanthoxylum bungeanum. Next base: position 50,081 of record SKCR01017049.1, on the reverse strand, counting down.
TGGCCCAAACCCACTCACCAAGGCAACACAACACCTAACCCACCAAGCTAAGCCCACACGCCCACCACACTTGGCCTACACGCCCAAGGCCCTCAAGACACAACCCAATTAAATAAAATACTAATTAAATCATATACCAAATTAAATAAAATACTAATTAAATCATATACCAAATTAAATAAAAATTAATTATGTCATATACCAAAATAAATAAAACATTAAATAAAATCATACCAAATTAAAATCAATCAATCAAATTATATTCCTAACTTAAAATATTGTATTCCTAACTTAACAAATTGTATGCCTAAATAATACAGGTTAAATATACAAACTTCCTAATTTGAAACATTTTTGTCCCCCCTCAATCTTGGATTTCATTGTTTAAAACTAAATATAATTCTCCTTTAATGCCAAATCCTTTCCTTGTCAAGCAAGGATTAGCCCTACCCCATTTGCCTATAAAAACCAAGTTATCCCAACCCTTGCACTCCTCTCACTCCACGCATACAGCAAGAAACAAAGCCTCTTGATTCACGCATACAGCAAGCAAATATTTCTCTTCTCCTCCTACACTCTTAGCCGAAAACTTACAACCCCTAAACACCTCTACATCGCCGAAAAATCACACCCCCGTTATAACCTTAAACCATCGAAAATCACAGCAGTCCATATACCTCAAATTACCAAAAATATACCCCTAAAACAGTGAGCAGAAACTGTATAAATAGTAGCCATATACAAGCATAAACATCAGCTAAAACATCCCCTATACAGCAGCCCCATTGACCAAAAAATAGCCCCTATACAGCAGCCCTATATCACCGAAAAACATCCCTTATACAGCAGCCCCATATCACCAAAAAATAGCCCCTATACATCAGCCCCAATGACCGAAAAATAGCCCCTATACAGCAGCCTCATATCACCGAAAATACCTTAAAAAAAAGCCCCTAAATCACCTAAACCATTAACTAAAAACTGCACTTTTAATCCCTAAAATAATTGCATTTAAAGCCTTTAAAAAACACCCAAAACAGTAGTCTAAAATACCAAAAACAGTGACACAATTGTAACATCCCGCTTAGGCCAGGATGCTACTGGCAGGAGACAGGAAAACCCATCTCCATAAGCCTCTGATTCTAACGAAATTTCGGCATGATGTATGCAGAACATCATGCAACCTGGCTTATAGCCAGCATCCAAATAAAACAAAAAAACACAACAATCTCGGCCTCATGCCGGTAACTCAACATCAATGCATTCATCAACAAGGCCTTAGGCCTGGACTCAAGGAACAGACGTAAACCACTTGGCCTCCGGCCAGAATTCAAAATGAAACTACACTGCTACAACTTATACAAATGAGATACAATGGAAAAACCATATAAAGGGCCGTGAGGACCCATAACTCGACCCAGGACTTTCTTGACTGCAGATTGGGGAGATCCACTGTCTTCAAGGTCTTCACCAAACTTCAGCTACTGACCTGTAAAACTACAACTGAAGAGGTGTGAGTCATATTGACTCAGTAAGCAACCATGCAAATATATATAAATTCTGAATTAGCTATACAATTCCCATCTATTACCGAGACACATTATTCTTTTATCCATCATTTATCTGATCATACATATACTTAAATTCTATAAGAATTCACATTACACGTATAATCATACAGTTACTACACTACTTGACATCTTAGTATTTACCTACTTCTTTCGGTGTTTCACTATTACCCAAACATATCACATACTTCTAGTCCTTCATCTGATTTCTGTTAGACAGTAATGACCCATAGCGTCACTATTTTGTAAATGATATTGTATTATTGTACAAAATTAACTATGTAGTAATGAAATTGCCTTTTACCGTTTTGTAATTTATTTACTTTGATATATAAATGGTAAAAGTCCCTATGATTAATTCCGGATTGAGATGATATGAGACAGTATCAATCCATAAAGGTTTAATCATTAAATATCCCTAGTCGTAGTATTATCGAGATTGGACATCGATAATGCGGAATAGACTAGTACCGCACTTGTGCGTGTTGTGAGGGCACAACAGCATAGTTCTCATATATTTGAGTATTGGATACTTATGCAAGTGCGGTAGGAGGTTGTGTTTTACCGATGGTACGGAAACAGCTTCGCTCTGGATAGACCCCGCGGAATCCCATTGGTAGTATGTCTGCGTGTCTATGGGAGTCCGCTTCAGGGTAGGTGCATATGGTCTTAACCTGAGACTTGCATCGCTAGTACTTGCGACAATCGGTAGACTTTAGTTTTGGTCGTCCAGGGCTTTAACAGGTTCTGTGTACACATCTTCTAGGTTTATCGGGAATCGTAGTGTATTGGGTGTGATGTCAAGACGGAAGTATCACTTCAGACATATGGAGATGATGATCGCGCAGGATACAGAACTAGTACTCTATAATGGTTGCAACCATCGGGATAATATGACAAGGTCAGGATTATCCGATTCAAAGATACTAGTTGCTTGATGTCCGATATATGTATCGTACGGGGCAGACACATCTCCAGCCCCAGGCCTTACATGTGATCATCTGATACTGGATCAGTATACACTATACTACGGTATACTACGCCTGTTATAGATCTTATATTCCAATAAGAATATTCTGGAGAATTGGGTAGGCATGGCGTTTTGCTAGAGGCTAACCTTGTCTTGTAAATCGGTAAAAACGTAGTACTTTGTACGTACATGTTCGGATAATCTGACGGCCGTATTTACTGCCAACATATCCAGAGATCTCTTGGGTCGCTTCCCGAAGATTCACCAATGACGTATGATTCAAACTCGATTAATCTTGGATTAATTACGGAGAGACTTTATCTTGGATAAAGTACTATACATAGAGAGAGAACGATTAATTTGGAATTAATCGTAAAATTATTATATTCGATATAATAATCGAAATTCGATTTCGACGCGAAATTAAAATTAGATTTTAATCCGGGCAAACGAGTTAATTTAGAATTAATTCGTTAGCGACGTAAATAATAATTTCGCTAGGCGCAATTATTTATTTAATTCGATTTAATTAACGTCGCGACGAAAGTTCGGTATTTCGGAAATATCGAACCCGAACGCGTGAGTACGCGTGGGCCCACTTTCATTTGGGTTGTGTGGGGCCCACATGACACATGTCATTTTATGCATTATTTAATTGTTAATACATTGCATGGTGATAGTGTACAATACACTCAATGGTTTTGCATGGAGTTTGAGTTTTGACACTCTAAGCCATTGCATGATTTGTGTCATAAGTTTATTATTAATTTAATAAATATTATGGCATAATATAAATTGATTTTTGTAACAAAAATCATAACACTCTCTCCTAATCTCTCATGACCGAAACTGTGAGCTCTCACAGCCCTCTCCACTTTTCTGTTTTTGTTGCAAAAACTTGAAGAATTTGTGTTTGTTTGGAACATAAAATCACACACAAGGCTAGCACCATCAAGGGATCATACAAAGGTGTTATGGGAAACTAATCTTAGAGCTTGGAAGGCTCAAAAATTGCTTGGAGCTTCTCTTTTCTGTTTGGCCGAAACCCTCACTGCACAAAGGAGAAATTTTTGTTTCATCAACGCATCCGCATTCCGATCTTTGTGAGTATGATTCTGCCATACTTCAATATTGTTAATTCATTTATATGTTTTGTTTGCTTTTTGATCTTGGGACATGGATTAGAATTTCCAACAATTTCTTATATACAAAATTTTGTTTATCGTTTATAAATTAAACGTCTTATTACTTGTACACATATACATCATCAAGTTTTATATTGCTGACAGCCATGCTATTATTAAAACTCCTCTCGTCTACTCACATTAAGACTCATCATGTTTTTGCTGCGATACACTGATTTCACTTCTACTTCCTCCTATATTCATTACAAATCTGATTCATGTCTTTACTATAATTCTCTCTCTTTCATTATCTAGAAATATCATCAAATCGGAAAACTCAACACTCTTTCTTTCAAATATTTATCACTTTACTTAGATCATGCTGACATGTATGAATGTAATTATATAATTACGTATTCAAATTCACAAGGAAAATCTCTTACAAGCTCTACATCTCATTCCAACCATCATCTACAAATACAAGTAAACTTTGTAATGATATCATGTATCAATGGTATCTACATGCATCAAAATGTACTCATGTTACACACATTAACATCAAATATATGTATGTCAAATGACTTACTAGAATACATGACTCATATGCAACAATTGTAAATCAAACTTTACTTCAACATGCTGTGCTTTTAAAACTTGTTTTGTGAAATCCTTTTCTGAAGAACTCTTTATTAAAAGCGTTACTCAAAAACTGATTTTTATTTTAAAAATGTGAATCTTTTATGAAACCAATACTTCTGAAAACCTTCTTTCTAATGAGCTCTTTCTGAATTATGTAACTGAAAACTGAAACTGTATTTAAATTGAAAGCTGTATCTCTGAAAACTATTTCTGAAAACTTGATATTTCAAAACTTCTTCATGAAAACTGGTATCTGAGTATATGTAGAAAAACTGACGCATGGAGGCGTTACGTCTCGCCGTCTCCCCATACATCCTGGAGTCAGATATGCAAATCCATGACATTGGGGCGTTACGTATCGCCGTCCCCCAAAGCATGCCATACCTGCCCTGAAACTGGTGGTCTTGGGCCGTTACGTCTCGCCGTCCCCCAAAAGCTGGAACTGGGGTGCGAATCTATGCTACCACTCAAGCTCAAACTGGGATCTAGGGGCTGTTGGGGTTGGTGCTCAGAGCGCCAATCCGGACCGTATTTATGTCTGATTCATGAATACGAACATCCCCTTATTCCATAATATTACTTATTTATGGTTGCACCTCTTGTTCTTATATACATATTCGATCTGATTACGATTAGATTGAAACTAAATGTGGTTTAGTGATATGTATATATTAGACAAAGGCCCGATAATTTATAATGCAATACACAGTTACAATGTTAGTTTGTAATTGACATTGGGAAGTGTCACTGCTATATGAATATTATCAAACATAGTTCCTGGTCAAGATTTGCTAACACGGGTCGGTTAGTCAAATCCGTTGAGACCAGTACATGTCGTATATCGAGACTTGGTCCGATGGTTTATCCCAATGAACCATGAGTCTAGGGAGACTCGTATAGACGTGTAGGTGTTTATAATGGATAAACACTGAACGGCTCACCGAAGATTTTTAATGGATGGTACACAACAACGTCAATAAGAATCTTCTCGGGTTGAGTAGCATAGTGGTCCTTCGACTTGAGACACCACTGTGGATGTATGAGACATCCTCCACACTTAGATGGCAGTCACGTCACCGATCTATTTAGATCAGACCTCCGCCTGTTCGTTGGGTGTGGATCGATCCTCAGGTATCATGTGTGTGTCAAGATAGGATCCGTCAGTTCTGTGTACAGAGCATAGGTAGTCCATATATATTTAGCAGTCTGTTAAATCTGTGGCCATAGTAAACATCGGAAGTAAGTTCCGAGTGTTATTTAGAGATTGCTAATAGATACGTCGACAAGATAATACCTATAGAGATTTGACGTTTACATCTATATCTCTGGGATTATCTGGATATCTGTGACGGAGGGATTATACGTATGCAATGACCTCGACCTGTATGATTCAGCTAGTTTATCTGTGATCGTCATAATCTACGGGTGGATAGATTATGGACACGAAATTGGATTTCGTGACGGATATACCTGAATCTAGAGAGTCTCAATAATGAAACATACTCGTAGAGCACTAGAGCAACATTTACTAAATAATATTGATTATTTATAAAGTCGTTTAAAGGTTAAACGCAAAATACATGCTAAAGGGACACGATAGTCATTTGATTAATTATTGTGTATTTACATTTAATACTTGATTAATTTAAATACACATTAATTAATAGTCAAATTGAGATATTTGACTTATATCCTAAATGAAAATATTTATTTGATATTTAATGTAAATATAATACATATATTTAATATATTTGTATTTAATTAATTAATTAATTATTTAATTGTTAAATGATTAATTAATTAAAATATAAATATCTTAACTTTGGATATTGGTTTAAATGACTTAGTTGCCTTAGTTGACTTAATTAGAAATATCTTTAAAGGTGTTTTTAGATATTTTGTCAACTTGATCAAATATTTTTGAAATGAAATTGAAATGTAAATTGATGTATATGCTTGTGAAAGTTTCGGCCAAGGCCTTAAGTGCAACAAGTATATATTGTTTTCATTTTATTTTCACTTTCTAACCTAATACACTTTAAAGAAAACTCCATTAAAGTAAGCAAAGGATTCTAGAGAGAAAAGAAAGGAAAAATCAAGAAAAGCTTGGAAAATAGTAAGTATTTCCAACCTTCCATTAGAGAGTAATTTGTTCCTCTTGTTGTGGGCAACATCTTGTGATGTTCTTGAGTTTTTTCTATTCTTTATTCTTTGTGTTTTTGATGGATAAAAGTTTGGTAAAAGTGTAGAGCATGTATAATGGAGGATGCTTGTGACTAGTGTAGTTATAAGTATTCTTTTAAGGTTTTGGAAACCATGTTGCTAATCTAGAGTTGTTGACCCACTCTTAGATGACCTAGATTTGATCTTGAGTTGTTTCATTGTGTTGAGACTTTGATTGGATAGAAGAAACATGATTAAAGTAATTGATTTAACCAATTTGGTCTAATTTGTCCAATTTGAAGAAATTGAAAAATTAGGGTTCATGACCAATTCCAAATTTGGGGGTTTTCATATATGTTGTGTATTTGGATGTGTATATGATGCATATAAAGTTTCATGTTGATTGGATTACATCTTGATGTGTTTTGAAGCATGAAATAACAAAGTGCACAAATGACACCCTAATGGTGCATTCGGCCATGATGAACAAAATTGGGGATTTTGGTGCTTTTGGTGTTTTGATGTTTTGAACATCATAAGTTCATCTTAGAAATGATTTAGAATCATTCAAAATTGATTGGATCAATTTCGGACTAAAACGGACAAAAAACCAAAGCAAGGGCATTTCGGTAAATTCACTTAAAATTGTTTTATTGAATTTATTTTCATAATTTGATTATTGGAATATTAAATAAATATGTTTATTTAATTAATCCGAGAAAAGTTTTGAAATCGGAAGATACGATCTTCCACCGCTTCCGCTGCGTTACCGGATTCTGCCCCTAAAAACCCTTACAGGGGCGTTACGTATCGCCGTCCCCATAACCCATCTGGAGGACCTGATAGCGTCCCCTCAGTCCTCCACATGTGCACATGCTACTATATCCGTCAATTCTAAAGTATCCATCAATTCTGAACTGTATCTCAAGTTATATACTAGGGTGAGTTTTTACCTCATGCCCCGAAAACCACAAAACCAAGATATAAATCCCAAAACTATATAAACTTTTCAAAAAAAACCTCTCTTTAAAAAAAAATCTCTGTTACTTTTCTGTAAAACCTTTTGAATTTCAAAACTTTCCTCGTTTTAGCATGTAGTAAATGGATATAATCATGCACTCCTTTAATCTAATGACTTATGCATGCTCATTTCTAATACTTATTTTTACTCTAGTCATGCTCAATAATATATTTATTCCATACCACTACGTATGTTTATGCATATGCTCATGCACATGTTTATGCATATATACAAAGAAATGAACTATGTATTCTGTTCTTTATATGTTTACCTCTATAACTTACCTTTCCGATGGCTCACAAAACAATATAATACATGATTAATATACATACGCACACACTCGATCATTATAAATAAATACATGACTTAATATATAAAAAGCTTACTTATTCATTCATTTTCATTACTCTTTAATCCTTTTTAAACATACCAGAACATCTATCTCTGCAATAAGCTCATCTAGACATTTTCTAAAATTATTAATTATGCTTAATCAGATACATACAAACAATATATATACATGTACTTACTATCTCTCCATGTAACCTACATACTTTTACTTATACGTGTCTACGTTCGTATTCTTTTTTTTTTGTATCATTCTACATACACTGAGCATATATAGTTACTTCCTTACCATTATTATTCTTTAAACTTTAGTCCCATTCCATAGGGTGTAGTTTCTACATCCCCAAAACCCAAGTTTTACTAAATTATATTCATAAACATTACCATATTCGTATGCTCTGCCTCTCTATATATAAATACTGGTCTTTACCTACATAAGCATCTCTTTACTTCTATATGCTCATACATCTGCTTATTTCTGCTACATTTATTTTTATATATATATGTATATACACAAGTTTCATGTTTATAACTATATACAACTTTATTTTATTACTACTTTCAAGCAACGATAAATTTCTTAAGTACCCGAGGCATGAGTTACTTACCTAGTTTGCGGTCACTCCTAACCTGGATCCGATCTGTCAAAATAATAATAACAACACAGGGTCAGAACCACTATTTGCGGAACTTTCAACTAATCTAAAACAACTACGGGTTTCCCCGAAACACCCGAATGAACTCTGATACTACAGTCTAAGCTTCATTACTCTAATACATGCTTACATGCTATTCTAAATTAGCTAGATGGGTCATATTCTCATTTTACGTGTTTGCGGCAAAACTTGCGGAAACGTTTCCGCAAACGCTACGGAAGGGTCTCGAACCCTCCGAACTAATCCAAGATTACCTAATTACCCTTGCAATACCATATTTACATCATAGCTATGTTTACGACCATCTACGCTCAATCGCGCGAGAAACGCCATTTTACCGAAAACTCGCTAATTCCACCAGATCGATCCAAACTAATCAGTTTCTCCCCGGATTCTACCACATTTATCGTTTTAACACATTATATCATATTCAATTTATTTCATGCGAATTCGTTACACTACGAAACAACCGGAAACATCCAAATATAAATTGATATACTTGAAAATAATAAAATCTAAACGGAGAGTCGTACCAAAGTTTCGAGGCCATATCCGGACTCCCGACGGCCATACGAACGAACTTGTGCGATCGAAATTCCAATTGGAGCTACTGTTCATCACGGGTCTACTATTCATCCGACGCTTCTTTCCTCGTTTCGCGTGCAACCGGTAGCTGTTCGGCGAAAGCAATTCCGCATACTTGTAGTACTCGTCGAGGGCTTCGATTTGGTAAGTGGTTCGGGCCGTGAAACTAAGCGACGAGCCGGGATCGGAATAATCAAATTCGTGCCTTTTTCTCCTTGTTTCCCACCGATTCCGACGGTCCCTGCGTCGGCGCCGGCCACCGGCAGATGCGCCGTGGCCGGACGACGCGAATGCCGGTGGTCCGCAGGTGAGATGCCGACCGGAGGCCACCGGCTATCCTCCTTCTCTCCTCTCACGCGCACGTCACTGCACTTTTTTTTTGTTTTCTTTTCTGAAAATGCTTATAAAAAGTAATAATAAATAATAAAAAAAACACAAATATCACAATTTCCGAAAATGACTAAAATGCCCCCACTTCTAAGGGTATTTTCGGAAATCATCTCATTTGAAGCCCTTATAGCGCGATTCTCAAAAAGTGCTGAACATCAAAGTTGTTCGTCTCGGAAAAATTAGTCTGATGGTCCAAAAATCAACTCAATCACAGTTCGTTTGCAAATTCTGTAGTCAAAATAGTAAACTTTACGCGAAAAATACATATCGCGTAACTGAAGCCTTAAGACGACGAGTCTTCCGATGTGACGAATATTCATAATATATTATTCCAATCCATATAACATCATTTAAACTCTTATTCTACATTATCATCATATTCCGAGGCAACATCGTCAGTCCGGGAATGATCTAGAACAGGTCCGAAAAAAAAATCTGGGATGTTACATTCACCCCTCCTTATAAAAATTTCGTCCTTGAAATTTTTCCACCAGTATATCTGCTGAATCAAACCTGGTCGATTGTGTGAAAACTATCTTACTATGTACTCCACTGATATAACTTCTTTGTCCCAACTATAAGCTATCGCTATTTATACACTAAGATCCTCAAACGCTCATCTACTGCTTTAAACTAACTATACTGGTATGGTTCTTATCTATAGCTGACTGTTCTAGCCCTGATCTCGAATCCTATAGCCTCACAAGGGCCCTATACTGGTACTATCTCATTTATGCTAGTTCTCTGATCTAAAAGAGTTGCTGAAGTACTAACTTAATCTAATCTCCTCCTATACGGAGACGAATAATCTATAAATATCAATCGAGTCGCCCATGGACTCAAATCAATCAAGAAAAGCACAGAATAAATGAATCAAATCATATCAAACTATCATAAAAGATACATACAGAGACCTACATGGTCTTTACCAAACTGAAGACAATCTCGGACAGCTGGATCCCCACAATTGCAGTCACTGACTTCTAGACCGTGCTACTGACTCTGACTCTTAAACCATGCTCTGATACCAACTTTGTAACATCCCACCTAGGCAGGATGCTACCGGCAGGAGACAGGAAAATCTCTCCATAAGCCTCTGATTCTAACGAAATTTCGGCATGATGTATGCAGAACATCATACAACCTGGCTTATAGCCATCATCCAAATACAACAAAAAACACAACAATCTCGGCCTCATGCCGGTAACTCAACATCAATGCTTCATCAACAAGGCCTTAGGCCTGGACTCAAGGAACAGCGTAAACCACTTGGCCTCTTGCCATAATTCAAAATGAAACTACACTATTACACTTATACAATGAGATACAATGCAAAAACCATATAAAGGGTCGTGAGGACCCATAACTCGACCCAGGACTTTCTTGACTGCATATACTGTCTTCAAGGTCTTCACCAAACTTCAGCTACTGACTGGCAAAACTACAACTGAAGAGGTGTGAGTCTATTGACTCAGTAAGCAACCATGCAAATATATATAAATTCTGAATTAGCTATACATTCCCATCTATTACCGAGACACATTATTCTTTGCCATCATTTATCGATCATACATATACTTAAATTATATAAGAATTCACATTACACGTATAATCATACAGTTACTACACACTTGACATCTTAGTATTTACCTGCTTCTTTCGGTGTTTCACTATTACCCAAACATATCACATACTTCTAGTCCTTCATCTGATTTCTTATATACTTAAATTCTGTTTATCGTTTATAAATTAAACGTCTTATTACTTGTACACATATACATCAAGTTTTTATATTGCTGACAGCCATGCTATTATTAAAAATCCTCTCGCTACTCACAGTAAGACTCATCATGTATTTTCTACGCTACACTGATTTCTACTTCCTTCCTATATTCATTACAAATCTGATTCATGTCTTTACAATAATTCTCTCTCTTTCATTTCAGAAATACATCAAATCTTAAAACTCAAACTATTTCTTTCAATATTTATCACTTTACTTAGATCATGTGACATGTATGAATGTATTATATAATTACGTATTCAAATTCACAAGAAAATCTCTTACAAGCTCTACATCCATTCCAACCATCATCTATAAATACAAGTAAACTTTGTAATGATATAATGTTGTTAGACAGTTATGACCCATAGCGTCACTATTTTGTAAATGATATTGTATTATTGTACAAAATTAACTATGTAGTAATGAAATTGCCTTTTACCGTTTTGTAATTTATTTACTTTGATATAAATGGTAAGAGTCCCTATGATTAGTTCCGGATTGTGATGATATGAGACGGTATCAATCCATAAAGGTTTAATCATTAAATATCCCTAGTCGTAGTATTATCGAGATTGGACATCGATAATGCGGAATAGACTAGTACTGCACTTGTGCATGTTGTGAGGGCACAACGGCATAGTTCTCATATATTTAAGTATAGGATACTTATGCAAGTGCGGTAGGAGGTTGTGTTTTACCGATGGTACGGAAAACAGCTTCGCTCTGGATAGACCCCGCGGAATCCCATTGGTAGTATGTCTGCGTGTCTATGGGAGTCCGCTTCAGGGTAGGTGCATATGATCTTAACCTGAGACTTGCATCGCTATTACTTACGACAATCGGTAAACTTTAGTTTTGGTGGTCCAGGGCTTTAACGGGTTCTGTGTACACCTCTTCTGGGTTTATCGAGAATCGTAGTGTATTGGGTGTGATGTCAAGATGGAAGTATCACTTCAGACATATGGAGATGATGATCGCGAGGGATACAGAACTAGTACTCTATAATGGTTGCAACCATCGGGATAATATGACTAGGTCAGGATTATCCGATTCAAAGAGACTGGTTGCTTGATGTCCGATATGTGTATCGTACGGGGCAGACACATCTCCAGCCCCAGGCCTTACATGTGATCATCCGATACTGGTTCGATATACACTATACTACGGTATACTACGCCTGTTATAGATCTTATATTCCAATAAGAATATTTCTGGAGAATTGGGTAGGCATGGCGTTTTGCTAGAGGCTAACCTTGTCTTGTAAATCGGTAAAAACGTAGTACTTGGTACGTACGTGTTCGGATAATCTGACGGCCGTATTTACTGCCAACATATCCAGAGATCTCTTGGGTCGCTTCCCGAAGATTCACCAATGACGTATGATTCAAACTCGATTAATCTTGGATTAATTACGGAGAGACTTTATCTTGGATAAAGTACTATACAAAGAGAGAGAACGATTAATTTGGAATTAATCGTAAAATTATTATATTCGATATAATAATCGAAATTCGATTTCGACGCGAAATTAAAATTAGATTTTAATTCGGGCAAACGAGTTAATTTAGAATTAATTCGTTAGCGACGTAAATAATAATTTCGCTAGGCGCAATTATTTATTTAAATTCGATTTAATTAACGTCGCGACGTAAGTTCGGTATTTCGGAAATATCGAACCCGAACGCGTGAGTGCACGTGGGCCCACTTTCATTTGGAAACGTGTGGGGCCCACATGACACATGTCATTTTATGCATTATTTAATTGTTAATACATTGCATGGTGATAGTGTACAATACACTCAATGGTTTTGCATGGAGTTTGAGTGTTTGACACTCTAAGCCATTGCATGATTTGTGTCATAAGTTTATTATTAATTTAATAAATATTATGGCATAAATATAAATTGATTTTTTGTAACAAAAATCATAACACTCTCTCTCTCTCACATTGCCGAAAATACATGCAGTTTTGGGCTCTCCATTTCTTCATTTTTGTGGCAAGATTTGAAGAAGTTGTGCATTCAAAATCACAACAAAGGCTAGCACCTTCAAGGGATCATACATAGGTGATATGGGAAACTAATCCTTGAGCTTGGAAGGATCAAACTCGACTTGGAGTCCCTCTTTTCTTCTTGGCCGAGAGCTTCACTGCACAAGGGAGGAGTTTTCGCATCATCTAAGCATCCATTTTCAAGTATTGTGAGTATGATTCCGCCATACTTCAATTTATTCATTCATGTATTTATATATTTTGCTTGTTCTTGTTGATCTTGGGGCTTGGTTATTTTTCCAACAATGGTATCATTGAGCTTAAAGAGCATGCAAATATATTAGGATGTTATTTGGGGAAAATTGTATGAAGCATGATTTGATGAGTTTGCTTGATTAAATATGCTTAGATGTATGTTATTTAGATTATACATCATCAATTTCATGGAAAATAAATTGGATTAATTTTTCCAACCCAAATGAGGCTTGGCCGAATACATGCAAGCATATGGACTAGATGATTTTTTAATTTTAAGACATTAGATGACTTGAAACAATATGGAATGATGATTTGTAACTCGATTGGATTGAAAACGAAATCGGAACCATTTTAATCACCTTGGCCGAATGCTTGATGGAGGATTAGGGACTTGATTTTTTGATTAAATAATGTTGGACATATATTTAAGATAAAAATATGATTAATGGATTAATTTGATATTTTGGGAATATTGATTTAAAGGATTAATCATGATAATACACTTTAATTAATTAAGTTATAAAATTTGGAATTTTAAAATTTGGTTAGTTGGGCTTAATTTTGAATTGGGCCTAAAACTATTATATTTGGACATAATGGGCTTGGTTGGGCCAAGTAGATTTGGACCATTTGGATAGGATCCAAAATGGGCCTAAATCACACCATTTAAGCCCAAATGTAATAAATGGGCTTTTATGTTTAATTGGGCCTTATGGGCTTGATATTGATTTTATGGCATATGAGGGTGATTCCTTATTGGGCTTGGTAATTGGGTTTGACCCATACATTGACCAAAACCCAAGCCTAAAGAAATCAATTGAAAGCCCATCAGACTTTAATTAAACGGACATTAGATGTTAGTTGGGCTTTGAGACCCGATTGTATTAGATTTGGAATCTAAGTTATAAAAGCACAATAAAAGTGTAAATATTTAATTTAGAATTAAATAAGGATTAGTATTGAATACGACTTAAATTGGATTTAACGAGTAGTTCGATATAATTCGTGAATTCATACTATAAGTATTTATTCTCAAATTGAGTTGGACTCGCGCAAATGCAAACAATTGTTTGAACATTGTATTGTCACCTAATTAAAGACTAATTAATTGGATTTGATTGGTTGTATAACATGCCTTGAATGAATGAATGTGGATGTGATGTATGAATAGTGTATATCGGATGGATATTAGAAGGGAAGGGTAATTTTAGAAATTATTGTAAATTTAGAATTTATAAATTGGACCTGCGTGTCCAGCCTTTCTCTTATTGTCTCTTTGTATTCTCTTCTCACCTAATTCCCCTCAATGTAAATGAGGTTTCTCTTATTGTATTATGTAATTGGGTAAGAGTAGAATAGTGCTAGCGGGGAGAGGAAAGGGAGTGATTTGTTCTAGGAACAAGTTGTTGTTCATATCCATCCGTATATCGCTATTACTTTACTTTACGCGCTTTATGATGTTTTAGAAGCATGCTTAAGGGTGTATGATGATGAGACCTAACAAAGATAAATTAATTGGTTGCCAATTACGCGAAAAATCCCTCAAACAATATTAAGCGATTTTCCTTCCGTTGAATGATTCTTTCTCAAGATCCGAAATTGGCATTGGTTTGTTGGCCAAAGTCAAGACCTTTGTCAATTGAGGATGTGTTTGAATCATGAGAGTTTTGTTCCACATCGGTGTCCTGTCCAAGTTGTGATTTTTTGGCCAAAGTCAAGATCACTTCTTGTCCATCGACATTGATTACGAAACTTTCCTCGTCAATGGGTCCCGCTTAACTGGAATCATTAGGTTTGTTGTGCCAAAGCCAAGGCTTAGTTGATTCAGAGGAAATGGTTAGGAAAATGTATTGGATGCATTGACATATGTATATGTTTCGGACTTAGATGTCCACCTACCGGATCTAGGAATTGGATGGGATCCAATTGATCTTCGAGATCTACCTAGTTAAATATCATACAATTTGTTGGCCAAAGTCAAGGTTGTGTGTTATTTAACGGGATCCTAGCCCACTAGGAAATTGGATTTCCCGAGTACTCAACAGAGGGTTAGAGACTTGCAGAAATTAGTGGGAGGCTAGTATTGAATTTGCAATTATCGTTCAGATACTTAGCTTTACGCGCTTACACAACTTATTTCGTCAATATTTACACATTAGTTGGACTAATACAATGTTATTTTTTTATGTAACAGTTTGACTGTACCCACATATCGTTAACTAGATAATTAGATTATCGTAGTTAAGATGGCAAACAAAGGAAATGTCCGTGACATAATCATGGGTGATAATGTGTTCAAGGGCACCAACTTCGCCGACTGGGAAATGAACCTAAGGATAGTCCTTGGGGCGGAGAGGATACTGTATACGATACAAAAACCTCTCGGGCCTAAGCCCACTGAGCCACTTGAGCTGGAGTTATGGAAAACTCACAGTGATGATTGTGACACGGCTCAGTCGATCATGCTTGCTTCAATGACTCAACACTTTCGCCGCCAGAATAGGGACTTGGATCCTTATAATATGATGGCAAGATTGCAAGATCTTCACCGCACTAATAAGCGGATGGCGAGGTACGAGTTAGTGAAGAAAATCTTTCGCTCCCGTATGACTGATGGTAGTTCTGTTGAGGTCCATGGGACTCAAATGATAGCCGATATTGATAATTGGCTAATATGGGTATAGTCTTGGAGGCTGAGCTGTCTATAGATGTACTTCTACAGTCACTACCCGATACTTGGAAACAGATTGTCATCAACTACAAATTGATGAATTCGGATGATACTCTTGGAGAGTTATTATCGATTCTCAAGGAGTCAGAGAAAGAGCTTCTGAAAGGCAACAAGCGCGAGGCGCACTTTGCATCAACATCTCAAACGCCGAAAGCTGGGCTCAAGGCAACTGGGGGTGTTAAGAAGAAAAAGCATAGAAACAAAGGCAAGGCCAAGTCAACAAAGGCTTCTGGGAAGCCAAGGGACAAGTCTCAAGATGTTTGCCTGAAATGCGGCAAGAAAGGTCACTGGAAGCGTGACTGCCGCATGAACAAGGGACACAAGGAGGACATACAGGCGGGCAAGGCACCGGCCTCAGGTATGTTTGTTATTGAGATAAATATGACTACTTCTAGTCTTAATAAAAATTGGATTTTTGATTCTGGCTGTGGTTCTCATATTTGTACTGATGTGCAGGATCTGCATGATAGCAGGAGACTGGCTTCGGGGGAGGTAGATCTACGAGTTGGAAATGGAACTTCTGTTGCTGTTTTGGCCGTAGGCACTTTTGTTTTGGAACTGCCCTCGGGGCATGTACTTAAACTAAATGACTGTTATTTTGTTCCTAGTTTAACTAGGAATATTATTTCTGTATCTTTGTTAACCCAGTATGGGTACACTTTTGTATTTAAAAACACCAGGTGTTATTTATATAAAGATGATGCAGAAATTTGCACAGCCGATGCAAATAATGGTCTTTATATTTTGAATATAAATAAATCTCCAAAACGTAAAATAACAAACAAAAGGCTCAAAATGAGTAATCCAAAGGAAGAAACTTATTTGTGGCATTGTCGTCTGGGACACATCAACAAGACTCGCATATCCACACTTTCGAAGAGTGGGTACTTGGACGGATTTGATCCAAATTCATATGACGTCTGCGAATCTTGTTTATTAGGCAAAATGCCTAAATCACTTTTAGTGGTAAAGGTGAACGCGCCACTGAACTGTTAGCCCTCGTTCATAGTGACGTTTGTGGGCCCATGTCTAGCCAGGCTAGAGGTGGATATCGATACTTCGTAACCTTTACGGATGATGCATCGCGTTATGGTTATGTGTATCTAATGATGCACAAGTCGGAAACTTTTGAGAAATTCAAAGAGTTTCGACACGAAGTTGAAAAACAAACAGGCAAGAGTATTAAGACATTACGGTCGGACCGTGGTGGCGAATACTTAAGTAATGAGTTTCAAGATTACTTGAAAGAATATGGTATTCTTTCACAATGGACTCCTCCTGGAACACCACAATTAAATGGTGTGTCTGAACGGAGAAACCGTACCTTGCTTGACATGGTAAGGTCGATGATGAGTCGCACTGAGCTACCTATATCCTTCTGGGGACATGCATTAGAAAGTGCAATTCTTATTTTGAATAGGGTTCCGTCAAAGTCTGTTGAACAGACTCCGTATGAGATATGGACAGGAAAGAAACCAGGTTTCTCATTCCTGAAGATTTGGGGTTGCTGGGCATACGTCAAACGTTTGGAAGGTACCAAACTTGAACCCAAATCAGATAAATGCCTATTTGTTGGATATCCTAGGGAAACCAAAGGATATTACTTCTATTACCCACAAGAGAACAAAGTATTTGTTGCTCTACATGCGGTTTTCCTTGAGAAGGAATTCCTAAATGCAGTGTTTAGTGGGAGGAAAGTAGAACTCGATGAAAGTCGTAGTGATACTGTTCCTGGCAATGAATCGAGAACGGAACATGAACAGTCCATCCAGGATGAGACTGAACCACAATCTTCAATTACACAAGGACTACGTAGGTCGGAGAGAGTCAGGGTAATACCTGAGAGGTATGGATTCCTGATCTCACCTCATGTAGATATTAATCTTATTGAGGATACTGAACCGGCTACGTATGAGGAAGCGATACAAGGTATCGAATCCACTTTATGGCAAGAGGCCATGAAGGCCGAAATGGATTCCATGTATACCAACCAAGTTTGGACACTAGTTGATGCACCAGAAGGCGTAAAGCCTATTGGATGCAAATGGGTCTTCAAGAAGAAGACCGACATGGATGGCAACGTACAAACGTACAAAGCTAGGCTCGTAGCGAAGGGGTATCGTCAACAACTTGGAGTTGATTATGACGAAACTTTCTCACCCGTTGCCATGATTAAATCCATTCGGATAATGCTTGCGATAGCTGCATATTACGATTACGAAATATGGCAGATGGACGTTAAAACCGCTTTCCTTAACGGAAACCTGTTGGAGGATGTTTATATGCAACAACCTGACGGTTTTATCGCACCAAGACTTGCAAACAAGGTTTGTAAGTTAAATCGGTCCATTTATGGACTGAAGCAAGCATCGAGGTCATGGAACCAACGTTTTGATGAGGTCATAAAAGAATATGATTTCATTCAAAACGTAGATGATCCTTGTGTATATAAGAAGGTTAGTGGGAGTGCACTGACTTTTATTGTCCTTTATGTCGACGATGTATTGCTTATAGGCAATGACATTCCCATGTTAACGTCGGTGAAAGCTTGGCTTTCATTGAAATTCTCCATGAAAGATCTGGGAGAAGCAGCTTTTATTCTAGGAATAAAGATCTACAGGGATAGATCTAGAAGGCTACTTGGACTCTCCCAGAGTACATATATTGATAAAGTGTTGAAGAGATTCAACATGGATCAGTCCAAGAGGGGACTGTTGCCAACATCACATGGCGTCTATCTATCTAGGGACATGTGTCCTAAAACACAAGATGAGAGAGACAACATGAGTCGGACTCCGTTCGCCTCGGCAGTTGGATCGATCATGTATGCCATGATATGTACACGACCTGATGTGTCCTATGCTTTGAGCATGTGTAGTCGATATCAGGCCGATCCAGGAAAGGATCACTGGATGGCGGTTAAGAGTATCCTTAGGTATCTTAAGAGAACTAAGGATGTTTTCTTAATCTATGGAGATGGAGAACTTGAGGTATCTGGGTATACCGATGCAAGTTTCCAAACCGACAGAGACGACTTCAAGTCGCAAACCGGGTACATATTTTGCTTGAATAACGGAGCAGTGAGCTGGAAATCTTCCAAGCAAGATACTGTTGCCGATTCAACAACTGAAGCGGAGTACATTGCAGCAGCTGAAGCAGCAAAGGAAGCGGTTTGGATCCGAAAATTCCTAGTTGGATTAGGAGTAGTTCCATTAGCAGCTGAGCCCGTTTTATTGTATTGTGACAATAGCGGGGCCATAGCGCAGGCTAAGGAACCAAGGTCTCATCAACGATCCAAACATGTTCTTCGACGATTCCATCTGATTCGAGAGATCATACATCGTGGCGATGTGAAGATCGAAAAGATCGCATCAGAGGACAACATTGCAGATCCGCTGACGAAAATAATTCCTCGGGAAAAGTTTGAGCGACACATACATAGTTCAGGTATTAGATGCTTGAGTGACTGGCTATAGGCCAAGTGGGAGATTGTTAGACAGTTATGACCCATAGCGTCACTATTTTGTAAATGATATTGTATTATTGTACAAAATTAACTATGTAGTAATGAAATTGCCTTTTACCGTTTTGTAATTTATTTACTTTGATATAAATGGTAAGAGTCCCTATGATTAGTTCCGGATTGTGATGATATGAGACGGTATCAATCCATAAAGGTTTAATCATTAAATATCCCTAGTCGTAGTATTATCGAGATTGGACATCGATAATGCGGAATAGACTAGTACTGCACTTGTGCATGTTGTGAGGGCACAACGGCATAGTTCTCATATATTTAAGTATAGGATACTTATGCAAGTGCGGTAGGAGGTTGTGTTTTACCGATGGTACGGAAAACAGCTTCGCTCTGGATAGACCCCGCGGAATCCCATTGGTAGTATGTCTGCGTGTCTATGGGAGTCCGCTTCAGGGTAGGTGCATATGATCTTAACCTGAGACTTGCATCGCTAGTACTTACGACAATCGGTAAACTTTAGTTTTGGTGGTCCAGGGCTTTAACGGGTTCTGTGTACACCTCTTCTGGGTTTATCGAGAATCGTAGTGTATTGGGTGTGATGTCAAGATGGAAGTATCACTTCAGACATATGGAGATGATGATCGCGAGGGATACAGAACTAGTACTCTATAATGGTTGCAACCATCGGGATAATATGACTAGGTCAGGATTATCCGATTCAAAGAGACTGGTTGCTTGATGTCCGATATGTGTATCGTACGGGGCAGACACATCTCCAGCCCCAGGCCTTACATGTGATCATCCGATACTGGTTCGATATACACTATACTACGGTATACTACGCCTGTTATAGATCTTATATTCCAATAAGAATATTTCTGGAGAATTGGGTAGGCATGGCGTTTTGCTAGAGGCTAACCTTGTCTTGTAAATCGGTAAAAACGTAGTACTTGGTACGTACGTGTTCGGATAATCTGACGGCCGTATTTACTGCCAACATATCCAGAGATCTCTTGGGTCGCTTCCCGAAGATTCACCAATGACGTATGATTCAAACTCGATTAATCTTGGATTAATTACGGAGAGACTTTATCTTGGATAAAGTACTATACAAAGAGAGAGAACGATTAATTTGGAATTATCGTAAAATTATTATATTCGATATAATAATCGAAATTCGATTTCGACGCGAAATTAAAATTAGATTTTAATTCGGGCAAACGAGTTAATTTAGAATTAATTCGTTAGCGACGTAAATAATAATTTCGCTAGGCGCAATTATTTATTTAAATTCGATTTAATTAACGTCGCGACGTAAGTTCGGTATTTCGGAAATATCGAACGAACCCGAACGCGTGAGTGCACGTGGGCCCACTTTCATTTGGAAACGTGTGGGGCCCACATGACACATGTCATTTTATGCATTATTTAATTGTTAATACATTGCATGGTGATAGTGTACAATACACTCAATGGTTTTGCATGGAGTTTGAGTGTTTGACACTCTAAGCCATTGCATGATTTGTGTCATAAGTTTATTATTAATTTAATAAATATTATGGCATAAATATAAATTGATTTTTTGTAACAAAAATCATACACTCCTCTCTCTCTCACATTGCCGAAACATGCAGTTTTGGGCTCTCCATTTCTTCAATTTTTGTGGCAAGATTTGAAGAAGTTGTGCATTCAAAATCACAACAAAGGCTAGCACCTTCAAGGGATCATACATAGGTGATATGGGAAACTAATCCTTGAGCTTGGAAGGATCAAACTCGACTTGGAGTCCCTCTTTTCTTCTTGGCCGAGATCTTCACTGCACAAGGGAGGAGTTTTCGCATCATCTAAGCATCCATTTTCAAGTATTGTGAGTATGATTCCGCCATACTTCAATTTATTCATTCATGTATTTATATATTTTGCTTGTTCTTGTTGATCTTGGGGCTTGGTTATTTTTTCCAACACATGTATCAATGGTATCTACATGCATCTAAATGTACTCATGTTACACACATTAACATCAAATATATGTATGTCAAATGACTTACTAGAATACATGACTCAAATCCAATAATTGTAAATCAAACTTTACTTCAACATGCTGTGCTTTTAAAACTTGTTTTGTGAAATCCTTTTCTGAAGAACTCTTTATTAAAAACGTTACTCAAAAACTGAATTTTATTTTAAAAATCTGAATCTTTTATGAAACCAATACTTCTGAAAACCTTCTTTCTAAAGAGCTCTTTCTGAATTCTATAACTGAAAACTGAAACTATATTTAAATTGAAAGTTGTATCTCTGAAAACTATCTCTGAAAACTTGATATTTAAAAACTTCTTCCTGAAAACTGGTATTTGAGTATCTGTAAAAAACTGACGCATGGAGGCGTTACGTCTCGCCATCCCCCCATACATCCTGGAGTCAGATATGCAAATCCATGACATTGGGGCGTTACGTATCGCCGTCCCCCAAAGCATGCCATACCTGCCCTGAAACTGGTGGTCTTGGGGCGTTATGTCTCGCCGTCCCCCAAGCCCCAAACTGGAACTGGGGGTGCGGATCTATGCTACCACCCAAGCTCAAACTGGGGTCTAGGGCGTTACGTATCTCCGTCCCCCTAGCCCATCTTGAGGATCTGAGAGCGTCCCCTCCATCCTCCACATGTGCACATGCTACTATATCCATCAATTCCGAACTGTATCTCAAGTTACATAGTGGGGTGAGTTTTTACCTCATGCCCTGAAAACCACAAAACCATGATATAAATTCCAAAACTATATAAACTTTTCAAAAAGAAACCTCTCTTTAAAAAATCTCGTTTACTTTTCTGTAAAACCTTTTGAATTTCAAAACTTTCTACGTTTTAGCATGTATGTAAATGGATATGATCATGTACTCCTTTAATCTAATGACTTATGCATGCTCATTTCTAATACTTATTTTTACTCTAGTCATGCTCAATAATATATTTATTCCATACCACTGCATATGTTTATGCATATGCTCATGCACATATTTATGCATATATACAAAGAAATGAACTATGTATTCTGTTCTTTATATGCTTACCTCTATAACTTACCTTTCTGATGGCTCACAAAACAATATAATACATGATTAATATTCATACGCACACACTCGATCATTATAAATAAATACATGACTTAATATATAAAAAGCTTACTTATTCATTCATTTCCATTACTCTTTAATCCTTTTTAAACATACCATAACATCTATCTCTGCAATAAGCTCATCTAGACATTTTCTAAAATTATTAATTATGCTTAATCGGATACATACAAACAATATATATACCTGTACTTACTATCTCTCCATGTAACCTACATACTTTTGCTTATACATGTCTACGTTCGTATTCTTGTTTTTTTGTATCATTCTACATACACTGAGCATATATAGTTACTTCTTTACAATTATTATTCTTTAAACTTTAGTCCCATTCCCTAGGGTGTAGTTTCTACATCCCCAAAACCCAAGTTTTACTAAATTATATTCATAAACATTACCATATTCATATGCTCTGCCTATATATATATAAATAATGGTCTTTACCTACATAAGCATCTCTTTACTTCTATATGCTCATACATCTGCTTATTTCTGCTACATTCATCTTTTTATATATATGTATATACATAAGTTCCATGTTTATAACTATATACAACTTTATTTTATTACTACTTTCAAGCAACGATAAATTTCTTAAGTACCCGAGGCATGAGTTACTTACCTGGTTTGCGGTCACTCCTAACCTGGATCCGATCTGTAAAAACAATAATAACAACACAGGGTCAGAACCACTATTTACGGAACTTTCAACTCATCTAAAACAACTACGGGTTTCCCTGGAACACCCGAATCTTCTCTGATACTACATTCTAAGCTTTATTACTCTAATACATGCTTAGATGCTATTCTAAATTAGCTAGATAGGTCATATTCTCATTTTACGCGTTTGCAGCAAAAATTGTGGAAACGTTTCCGCAAACGCTACGAAAGGGTTTCGAACCCTCCGAACTAATCCAAGATTACCTAAATACCCTCGCAATACCATATTTACATCATAAATATGTTTACGACCATCTACGCTCAATCGCGCGAGAAACTCCATTTTACCGGGAACTCGCTAATTCCACCGGATCGATCCAAACTAATCCGTTTCTCCCCGAATTCTACCATATTTATCGTTTTAACACATTATATCATATTCAATTTATTTCATGCGAATTCGTTACACTACGAAACAATCGGAAACATCCGAATATAAATCGATATACTTGAAAATAACAAAATCTAAACGGAGAGTCATACCAAAATTTCGAGGCAATATCCAGACTCCCGACGGCCATACGAACATTCTGGTGCGATCGAAATTCCTGTCGGAGCTACTGTTCATCATGGGTCTACTATTCATCTGATGTTTCTTTCCTCATTTCGCATGTAACCGGCCGATGTTCGGTGAAATCGATTCCGCATACTTGTAGTACTCGTCGAGGGCTTCGATTTGGTAGGTGGCTCGGGCCATGAAACGAAGCGACGAGCCGGGATCAGAACAATCAAATTTGTGCCTTTTTCTCATTGTTTCCCACCGATTCCGGAGGTCCCTGTGTCGGCACCGGCCACCGGCAGATGCACCGTGGCCGGACAACGCGAACGCCGGTGGTCCGCCGGTGAGA
This sequence comes from Zanthoxylum bungeanum, assembly GCA_019454045.1. NCBI lineage: Eukaryota > Viridiplantae > Streptophyta > Magnoliopsida > Sapindales > Rutaceae > Zanthoxylum > Zanthoxylum bungeanum. The sequence continues at coordinate 25,674 of SKCR01017049.1, read as the reverse complement.
TGCCGGCCGGAGGCAACCGGCTATCCTCATTCTCTCCTCTCACGCGCACGTCACTGCACTCTTTTTTTTTGTTTTCTTTTCTGAAAATGCTTATAAAAAGTAATAATAAATAATAAAAATAACATAAATATCACAATTTCCGAAAATGACTAAAATGCCCTCACTTCTTAGGGTATTTTCGGAAATCACCTCATTTGAAACATTTCTGGCGCGATTCTCGAAAAGTGCTGGACATGAAAGTTGTTCGTCTCGGAAAAAAGAGTCTGATGGTCCAAAACTAAACTCAATCAGAGTTTGTTTGCAAATTCTGTAGTCAAAACAGTAAACTTTATGCGAAAATAAACATATCGCGTAACTGATCCCTTAAGACGACGAGTCTTCCGATGCGACGAATATTAATAATATATTATTCCAATCCATATAACATCACTTAAACTCTTATTCTACATTATTATCATATTTCGAGGCTACATCTTCAGTCCGGGAATCATCTAGAACAGTTCCGAAAAAAAATCTGGGATGTTACAAAAATACAGCAGCAAAACAGCAGTGAAACAGAGTCAAAACAGTAGCTTGAGCAGCGAAACAGCGAGGGAAAATGCAAACCAGTGATCCAAAAAAGTTGCGGAGCTTTAACCCTTCCGATCACAGTGAAACGCAAGTCCGAGAGTCGACGAAAATGGTTAGACCTGAGGGTATTTTTCACATCCGTTTTCAGTTGTATTTTTATTATTTATTGAGTTTTGTTTGCATGTTTATGATGGAGTGATGCATGTTGTGGCCCTTGAATAGATAAAAAATACATGTATTGTGATATTGTGTATGTTGTGGCCCTTGGATAAAATGAAAAATATGTCGCCTCTCGTGGTATATAGGATGGAAACCCGTACATAAATTTCATAGCCGATTCCGAATGGACGGTAGTATGATCTGTACTCGGGATACAACTCCACGTACCACTTGAGTAAACGGAGCATGTTTGTTTTATGTTATTTGGATTCGTTTATTATTCGCTATTTAATTTCTGCATGTTATTTGTTTATGTAATGATGGGATAAATCGCATGGGCTTAGTAAGTTGGATCAAAGGTTCCGTATGTTGAGGGATTAAAAACCTTTGCCATGATGCTTTGTCGCGCCGGATGATGTATATTCGATTGGATGTAAGATGTGTTCAATCAGGTATGCGAAATCCGATATCGTTGTCTTTACTTTTTGTATGCATTATGTTAATTGCGCATGGTCTTGGTAAGTGGGATTAAAGGTCCTCTAAATCAAGGGGTTAAAAGCCTTTACCACGATGCTTTGCAGCGCCGGATGATGTATATTCGAATGGATATGAGATGTGTTCAATTGGATACATGAAGTCCGATATCATTATCTATACTTTTTATATATGTATTGTGTTGTTTGCGCATGGGCTCGGTAAGTGGGATTAAAGGTCATCTAAGTCAAGGGGTTAAAAGCCTTTACCACAAAGCTTTGCCGCGCCGGATAATATATATTCGAATGGATGTGAGATATGTTTAATCAGATACACGAAGTCCAATATCGTTATCTTTACTTTATATATGCATTGTGTTATTCACGCATGGGTTTAGTAAGTTGGATTACAGGTCCTCTATGTCGAGGGGTTAAAAGCCTTTACCACGATGCTTTGCCGCGCCTCTTATTATGTCATCACCCCATTTGCACATCATTGCTTCATTTATGCATGCATTACGAAGTTCCATATAGTTATCTTTATTTTTGTACACATTGTAATAAAAAACGCATGGGCTTATTATGTTGGACTAAAAGGTTTCCCATTTGGGGGAAGAAAAGCCGAAACGGCTACCTTTACCATGATATTTGCCGAATTTTCCGTCCATTGATTGCATCATCTACCTTTGTCTTAGCTTGATCTATTGTCACTCATGCATCCATGTCATGATAGCATTTGGGCATTATTTCCGGTGGTATATAGGATGGAAACCCAGACATAAATTCCGTAGCCGATTCCAAATGGACGGTAGTGCGGTCTGTACTTGGGATACAATTCCACGTACCACTGGAAAGAAATGCCCACGTGTGTGTTTGTGTCAATCTGAGATGTCATTTTCTATATAGCATCATTACATGTTTATTATGTACTCATAATTGCCTCTTTAGTTATTTATTTTCATTATGCACTCAATTGCCTTTCCTTAATATGCATGCTTGTATAAATGCCCCTTTGTGTGTGCTTCCATGTCTATCAATATAATGCATTTATGAAGATTATGTGCTTTCCGTTATAGTGATTTATTTTTAAAAGCATGCAAACTTAGAAATAGGTTCTATGTAAATTTAGACGTAAACTTTATCTTCATGTATGTGAATTTAGGATTATTGTACACTTGGAAATATATGTTGATAGGCTTTGTTAGATTATTCCACAAATCGTTTTGTTACAAGTGGCATAAGTAAGGGACCATTCTGAACCCAACGGTTTGAGGTCTCCTTTGCAAGGGGTGAGTGCGGCCTTAAATCTTTTTCCCGGTTCACACTGGGTGGCGACTCCATGTTATTTCTCCGGTTTAGTTCCTCCGCAGACTATTCCGTACTCCCAACCGGGCCGCGAGCTTGGAATAGTGTCGTCCACTTTTGTGTCCCACAGTCTGGTGACTCCACTAGGGATAGAGAATTGGCCCCGAAATAATATCTTGTAACATTTAGATTTGTGCTTTAATTAATCATGTCTACAATGGGTAAAAGAGGGTTTGATCAAAGACATTTTTAGGCTAGGTAATGGTTTGGTGTCTTCCTTCATTCACTACCTTTCTATAAGGAAAAGCTGTGAAGGCACCTAGATAATCATGACCATTTTCCTATTGTGACAGACTAATCTGGAGAACTTGTTGCTTATTCCTGTCACCAAGTAATAAGAGCCTAAGAGGCCTGGGTATTTAAGAGAGTTCGCTGCACCCTCCCTCTAGGGAATCTGCAACAAGAAATCCATTTGACAGTTAGTCACACGTTATAACTCGTTGGCACGTATCTTAGGGTATAAAAAAGGTGCGCTCACATGGTCGCTCGAACCCTTGAGTGGGGAGACCTAGTTGTGGGGAATCCTTCGCCAGCGAGAGTCTTTGTCTACACTCCCATGAACCCACGCGTAGGCCGGGAGTAGACAACAGAACCTGGGCGACGCTGTTCTAGACTCGCGGCCTAGTTGGGAAGTACGAAATAACATGGAGTCGCCACCCGGTGTGAGCCGGGACAAAGATTTAAGGCCACACTCACCCCTCGCAAGGGAAGACCTCAAACCGTTGCGTTCGGAATGGTCCCTTACTTATGTCACTTTTGATGGTATGATTTGTGGAATGAATCAACCAAGTCTACTCAATAATCATGCTCAAGGATACTTAGATCTAATCATGCTTTCATTCAAATAACGCCACACAATATAACACAACGAGCATATTGAGCCATTAAATCAACATGTATAAATCATTATCCTAACACATCATAAACTAACAATTTGCATAAGGAACAACCTAAATATGCTTTAACAAATAAATAAAAAAATAAATTATAACATGCTTTAAATAATAAACGAATAACCTAAAGACTATAACATGCTCAAATACAAATTTGAATGAGACGAGATATGTGTATCTTAAGTGGTATGTGGCATTGTATCCCGAGTGCAGACCATACTACCGTCCATTCGGAATCGGCTATGGAATTTATGTCCGGGTTTCCATCCGATATAAACAAAAGGGAACACATATCCCGCTCATCCAACAATCACATCATGCCTCAAACGACTCTCATGCAATTATATATCAAAATAAATAAACAAAAATAAAGAAGATAAGTGAAAAAGGGTACCCTCAGGTCTAACCTCTTTTGTCGTCTAAGAAAGGGCGTTACACGTCTGTTGGAATGGAGATTGATCCGATTCTTTTCCGATTTGTCTACTCAACGTCTTTCCTCGCTGCTTTGATGCTCGAGCTGCAGTTTCAAGTCCGTTTCGCTGCTGTTTCGCTGCTACGTTTCAGGTCACTATTTTGGTGATTTAGTGGACTGTTTTGGGCGATTTGGAGGGCTTATGGGTTGCGGTTTCCTAAGGTATTCTAGGGGGAACTCTTTGAAGACTTTTAGGATGGTGTCTAGGTGATTTTAGGACTGTTTTGTGGGCTATGGACGCAACAAAAACTGACCAGAACAGAAGGTGAACTGCGGCAGTTCACAAGTGCAGTGGGGGCATTTTAGTGGCTACTTTGGGCGCTGAATTGGGGCTGTGAATGGGGGGGGGGTATTTTTTGCGACCTGGGGCTGTATTTTAGGCTTATGTTAAGGTGTTTTAGGGATGTGAATGGTGGCTGGAACTCAGCAATGGAGGGCTGTGTTTCAGGCTTGGGCGTGAGAGGGGATTAGTGAAGAAGAGGAGATGCGGCAATGGAGGTGTCTTGGTTTGGTGTTGCGGAAATGGAGGCATTAAGGAGGGCTTTGGGCGTGTGATGGAGGCTTCACCAAGTGCTTGGACGTGCTGAGAGAGGGATATGTGCTAGGGTTGTGAATGGGGGTGAAGGTCTCTTTTTATAGGCAAAGAGAGAAGACTTTCCTTATTAGATTAGGAAAGAATCTCCTAATTGGGATTTGTGATTGGATTTGATTTGGTAAGGATTTGATTTGATTTCTTCTAATTAGGAATGGATTTTATTTGATTTAAACATGTGATAAATATGCATTTACCTATTTAGAAGGCATTTGGGCGTGAATCACTCTCCCTTGGGCATGGATTTGGTTTAACTTGGTTTGGGTTTGGTAGGTGGTCTATGGGGGTTTTGGGCCTAAGATGAGCTTTGAAACGGAAGTCCAACAAGCAACCGAAGCTAAACAACGAGGTTAAATCCAACGAAAATTCCATTTTCCAACTTTACCCTTCCAACGTCCGTTTCCCGCGACTTTCATGACTAAAGAGGTAGTTGCCTCCATACGAGACTCATCATTGGGCTAATGTGTAAAAATGCAATGCCTACAGTCGCCCCCACTTTGATGGGACTTGTGCAGTGTGTGACAATGACAATCCTATCAAAGTATATGCAATGCATTTTCACTTACCTGGCTCGCCAGCTGCCACCTGGTTTGCCTGCTGCTTCAAACTGAGTTGATTGTGCGATGGGCACCTCGACCCTGGGACGCATCCCGGAACTGCTAATGACAACGGGGCACCTCAACCCTCGAACTGATGATGTAGTGGGCACCTCGACCCTGGGTACGCATCTCGACCCAGAACTACAACCGACAACGGGGGCACGCATCTCGACCCTGGGCACGCATCTCGACCCAATACCGCTGGCAATATGGACCTCGCCCTGAATATGATGATGTAGTGGGCACCTCGACCCTGGATACGCATCTCGACCTGGAACTACAAACGACAACGGGGGCACGCATCTCGACCCTGGGCACGCATCTCGACCCAATACCGCTGACAATAGGGACCTCGCCCTGAATAGGATGATGTAGTGGGCACATCGACCTTGGGTACGCATCTCGACCCGGAACTACAAACGACAACGGGGGCACACATCTCGACCCTGGGCACGCATCTCGACCCAATACCACTGACAATAGGGACATCGCCCTGAATATGATATGTAGTGGGCACCTCGACCCAATACCGCTGACAATAGGGACCTCGCCCTGAATATGATGATGTAGTGGGCACCTCGACCCTAGGTACGCATCTCGACCCGGAACTACAAACGACAACGGGTGCACGCATCTCGACCCTGGGCACGCATCCCGACCCAATACCGCTGACAATCGGGACCTCACCCTGAATATGATGATGTAGTGGGTACCTCGACCCAGGGTACGCATCTCGACCCGGAACTACAAACGACAACGGGGGCACGCATCTCGACCCTGGGCACGCATCTCGACCCAATACCGCTGACAATAGGGACCTCGCCCTGAATATGATGATGTATTAGGCACCTCGACCTTGGGTACGCATCTTGAACCGGAACTACAAACGACAACGGGGGCACGCATCTCGACCCTGGGCACGCATCTCGACCCAATACCGCTAAAAATAGGGACTCGCCCTGAATATGATGATGTAGTGGGCACCTCGACCCTGGGTACGCATCTTGACCCGGAACTACGAACAACAACGGGGGCACGCATCTCGACCCTGGGCACGCATCTAGACCCAATACCGCTGACAATAGGGACCTCGCCCTGAATAGGATGATGTAGTGGGCACCTCAACCTTGGGTACGCATCTCGACCCGGAACTACAAACGACAACGGGGGCACGCATCTCGACCCAATACCGCTGACAATAGGGACATCGCCTTAATATGATAATGTAGTGGGCACCTCAACCCTGGGTACGCATCTCGACCCAATACCGCTGACAATAGGGACCTCGCCTGAATATGATGATGTAGTGGGCACCTCGACCCTAGGTACGCATCTCGACCCGGAACTACAAACGACAACGGGTGCACGCATCTCGACCCTGGGCACGCATCCCGACCCAATACCACTGAAAATCGGGACCTCGCCCTGAATATGATGATGTAGTGGGTACCTCGACCCAGGGTACGCATCTCAACCCGGAACTACAAACGACAACGGGAGCACGCATCTCGACCCTGGGCACGCATCTCGACCCAATACCGCTGAGAATAGGGACCTCGCCCTGAATAGATGATGTAGTAGGCACCTCGACCTTGGGTACGCATCTTGAACCGGAACTACAAACGACAACGGAGGCACACATCTCGACCCTGGGCACGCATCTCGACCCAATACCGCTAACAATAGGGACCTCGCCCTGAATATGATGATGTAGTGGGCACCTCGACCCTGGGTACGCATCTGGACCCGGAACTACAAACGAAAATGGCGGCACCCATCTCGACCCTGGGCACGCATCTCGACCCAATACCACTGATAATAGGGACCTCGACCTGAATATGATGATGTAGTGGGCACCTCGACCCTGGGTACACATCTCGACCCGGAACTACAAACGACAACGGGGGCACGCATCTCGACCCTGGGCACGCATCTCGACCCAATATCGCTGACAATAGGGACCTCGACCTGAATATGATGATGCAGTGGGCACCTCGACCCTGGGTACGCATCTCGACCCGGAACTACAAACGACAACGGGCGTACGCATCTCGACCCTGGGCACGCATCTCGACCCAATACCGCTGACAATAGGGACCTCACCCTGAATATGATGATGTAGTGGGCACCTCGACCCGGGACGCATCCCGGAACTGCTAATGACAACGGGGCACCTCAACCCTCGAACTGATGATGTAGTGGGCACCTCGACCCTGGGTACGCATCTCGACCCAGAACTACAACCGACAACGGGGGCACGCATCTCGACCCTGGGCACGCATCTCGACCCAATACCGCTGGCAATATGGACCTCGCCCTGAATATGATGATGTAGTGGGCACCTCGACCCTGGATACGCATCTCGACCTGGAACTACAAACGACAACGGGGGCACGCATCTCGACCCTGGGCACGCATCTCGACCCAATACCGCTGACAATAGGGACCTCGCCCTGAATAGGATGATGTAGTGGGCACATCGACCTTGGGTACGCATCTCGACCCGGAACTACAAACGACAACGGGGGCACACATCTCGACCCTGGGCACGCATCTCGACCCAATACCACTGACAATAGGGACATCGCCCTGAATATGATAATGTAGTGGGCACCTCGACCCAATACCGCTGACAATAGGGACCTCGCCCTGAATATGATGATGTAGTGGGCACCTCGACCCTAGGTACGCATCTCGACCCGGAACTACAAACGACAACGGGTGCACGCATCTCGACCCTGGGCACGCATCCCGACCCAATACCGCTGACAATCGGGACCTCACCCTGAATATGATGATGTAGTGGGTACCTCGACCCAGGGTACGCATCTCGACCCGGAACTACAAACGACAACGGGGGCACGCATCTCGACCCTGGGCACGCATCTCGACCCAATACCGCTGACAATAGGGACCTCGCCCTGAATATGATGATGTATTAGGCACCTCGACCTTGGGTACGCATCTTGAACCGGAACTACAAACGACAACGGGGGCACGCATCTCGACCCTGGGCACGCATCTCGACCCAATACCGCTAAAAATAGGGACCTCGCCCTGAATATGATGATGTAGTGGGCACCTCGACCCTGGGTACGCATCTTGACCCGGAACTACGAACAACAACGGGGGCACGCATCTCGACCCTGGGCACGCATCTAGACCCAATACCGCTGACAATAGGGACCTCGCCCTGAATAGGATGATGTAGTGGGCACCTCAACCTTGGGTACGCATCTCGACCCGGAACTACAAACGACAACGGGGGCACGCATCTCGACCAATACCGCTGACAATAGGGACATCGCCTTAATATGATAATGTAGTGGGCACCTCAACCCTGGGTACGCATCTCGACCCAATACCGCTGACAATAGGGACCTCGCCTGAATATGATGATGTAGTGGGCACCTCGACCCTAGGTACGCATCTCGACCCGGAACTACAAACGACAACGGGTGCACGCATCTCGACCCTGGGCACGCATCCCGACCCAATACCACTGAAAATCGGGACCTCGCCCTGAATATGATGATGTAGTGGGTACCTCGACCCAGGGTACGCATCTCAACCCGGAACTACAAACGACAACGGGAGCACGCATCTCGACCCTGGGCACGCATCTCGACCCAATACCGCTGAGAATAGGGACCTCGCCCTGAATATGATGATGTAGTAGGCACCTCGACCTTGGGTACGCATCTTGAACCGGAACTACAAACGACAACGGAGGCACACATCTCGACCCTGGGCACGCATCTCGACCCAATACCGCTAACAATAGGGACCTCGCCCTGAATATGATGATGTAGTGGGCACCTCGACCCTGGGTACGCATCTGGACCCGGAACTACAAACGAAAATGGCGGCACCCATCTCGACCCTGGGCACGCATCTCGACCCAATACCAATGATAATAGGGACCTCGACCTGAATATGATGATGTAGTGGGCACCTCGACCCTGGGTACACATCTCGACCCGGAACTACAAACGACAACGGGGGCACGCATCTCGACCCTGGGCACGCATCTCGACCCAATATCGCTGACAATAGGGACCTCGACCTGAATATGATGATGCAGTGGGCACCTCGACCCTGGGTACGCATCTCGACCCGGAACTACAAACGACAACGGGCGTACGCATCTCGACCCTGGGCACGCATCTCGACCCAATACCGCTGACAATAGGGACCTCACCCTGAATATGATGATGTAGTGGGCACCTCGACCCCGGGTACGCATCTCGACCCGGAACTACAAACAACAACGGGGGCACGCATCTCGACCCTGGACACGCATCTCGACCCAATACCGCTGACAATAGGGACTTCACCCTGAATATGATGATGTAGTGGGCTTCGCCCGCAGACTGATACTGATATGGGCCTCGCTCCCAGACTGATGCTTATTATGGGTCTCGCCTCTGAGTTGATACTGATGTGGGCCTCGCCCCAAACTGATACTGATATGGGCCTCGCCCCCAGACTGATGCTGATTATGGGCCTCGCCCCAAAACTGATACTGATGTAGGCCTCGCCCCAAACTGATGTGGGTCTCGCCCTCAAACAGATACTGACGTTTATATTTCCAACTATTGTATTGCTTCTCCTCGAGATAGCCTTGGTAGCTAAACATATTTTCGTCCTCAACAAATGCTTCATGTCAAAACCCGAGAACCTTCAAAGTACTCGATATACTAAAACCCGATCATCTGAACAAGTGATCTAAACTAGACTCATAGTGAGTGTATGCAAAGGCTCTTTTGCAGCTTATTCCTTAAGCAAGCCAACTTGATGATTTCGCGTCGGAGAATCGGACTGATGGGTCTAACCAACCTGGATGTCTAGGTCACATTCTGTGATTACTTCGGCATACTCAACATGATATGGTCTTCTTTATTTTACTTTTGTCTCTTCTTTTCATTCTTTTTTCTTTCTTTTTTTTTTCTTTTTCTTTCTTTCTTTCTTTTTTTTTTCTTTTTTTTTGACTCACCTACCTTTAAGTAGCATTTCTCCTCATGGTGGTCCTAATACTCGCCCATGGGTAGCTTCACGCTTATCGGTTATAAGAGGTCTTTTTTTCTTTTCTTGTCATCGCAGAGACTGTATTTCTTTATTTCCAACCATATCATGTATCGTAGCGTATGTAAACCAGGGTGGACACCCAAGCAAACGGTCATTCATCGATCCACCATCTCTTCAGCTAGTCATCTCATCAACCGCTCGGGTTCTACTGTTGAAATACCTTTTATCAAGTGCTTCATGAGTCTAGCCAAGATCAATCCATTCAGAATACCGGATAAGAGCATGTCTCGCACTTCTCGTTTCTAAGGCTTCTCCCTACAACACACAATGTCATCACCGGACATATGTTTAACCATCAAAAACTTCTCTCTCACTCTTTTTTTTTTCACTCACTCACTCACTCAAAGGAATTCTTCCTTTCTACTGCTGACCAGGTGGGCTTCGCCCCCGGGATCCAGACCTGAAATTCAAACTCAAAATTGGCCTCAACCCTCAGATCACTATCTGAATCTTAACACCGATGTGGACCTCAGCCCTAGGATTTCTACCCAAATTCAATACAGTGCTTTCGCTATTTCTGATTGGCTTGTCTTTGCCGCTTTCTCTTTTCTTCTTCGATACCTGTGAATATAAAACAAAAACATAAAACACGCAAAAAAAGAATGCAATAATGGGTTATATGTGTGCATGCATGCATGAGTTCTCCTTATCCCGTTGGGTTAGGTCTTCTGCGAGTGACTATTCAGTCTTCTATCCCTCAGGAAAAATACAACTTCAATCTGTCAACATTGATCGGCTCGGTGAACTCATTCCCTTCCATGTCCGACAGTCTCACTGCTCCATTTCCCATTACATTCTGAACAATGTATGGTCCTTCCCAATTTGGTCTGAACTTCCCTCTTGGGTCTGTCGTCGACTGCTTAAGTACCAGATCACCTTTCTTAATTTTGGTAGGACGCGCCTTTTTATTAAATGCTCGGGCCAACCTCTTCTGATATATCTGCATGTGATGCAAGGACTTCATCCTCTTCTCATCCATCAATGTTAACTGCTCAAACCTCTGCGAGGTCCACTCTCGTTCAGGTAACTCTGCTTCTGCTCATACTCGCATGGACTATATTTCAACTTCCACCGGCAATACCGCTTCCATTCTATAGACCAAAGAGTAAGGCGTAGCTCTTGTTGCTGTCCTTATAGAAGTTCTGTACCCCCACAGGGCATATGGTAGCTTATCAGCCCAATCTGTGTACTTCTCTGTCATCTTCGCCAGAATCATATTTATCGTCTAGTTGGCTGCCTCAACCGCCCCATTAGCCTGCGACCTGTATGGTGAAGACTTATGGTGACCTATCACATGCCTCTGTAACATTGCTCTGGTCTCTCCCTCAAACTGGACTCCATTTTCTGTAACCATGTGATGCGGCATACCATACCGGCATATGAGATTCCGGGCTATGAACTTAGCCATCTACTTTTCTGTAACATTGCGGAACGACTCGGCTTCTACCCATTTTGAGAAGTAGTCCACTGCTACTACTATAAAATGGTGTCCATTCGATGTATTTGGCCGAATTATTCCAATCATATCAATTCCCCAAGCTGAGAAAGGCCATGGTTCAAATTACCCATGTAACTCTGTATGCGGTAAATGGTTCAAATTTCCATGCGCTTGGCAATCATGACAGTGCTTTACTAACTTCGCACAGTCGGCTTCCATGGTTGACAAGTAAAAGCCTTGTCTCACAATCTTGCGGGACAAGTTCAATCCGTTCATATGCGGTCCACAGACACCAGCATGCACTTCATCTATTATCTTCTAAGCTTCTTCCTTTCTCAAACATTTCAGCTGAACATCATTCGCTTGCCTCTTGTAGAGTTCTCCCTTCAGACTCACATATTGAACAGCCAACTTCTGAATGGCGATTCTGTCTTTTCTGCTCACTTCCTCTGGGAATTCCCTATGTTCCAGATACCTTTGATTATCATGATACCAAGGTTTTCCATCGTTGACCTCTATTTCTGAGATCTGCTCAATCTCATAAACAAGCTTACTCGCCGTCGTCAACACCAGTGGTCTCATCACCAATTTCTCTGGATTCTCCCAGGTTGCGGCTAACGTCGCCAATGCATCTGCCATCTAATTTTCTTCCCGAGGCAAGTGCTGAAATTTGCAGTTAGGGATAGCCTGTGCTAGGTTTCTGAGGTGGAATAAGTACGTCTTCAACCGTTCTTCCTTTAACTCCCATTCTTCTTGCATCTGTCGGATCACCAACATTGAATCTACGTAAACATCCACGTTCGTAGCTCTCAAGGCTATTAATGCAGTCAAGCCGAATGCACATGCTTCATACTCAGCCATGTTGTTAGTCACTCTGAATGTCAACCTCTTGGCCATAGGTAAAGTTTCTCCTTCAGGGGTGACTATTACAATCCCGATCCCGGCTCCTTTGTAGTTCACTTCTCCGTCAAAATACATCCTCCACCCTTGGACTGCTATAGCCTGGATTTCTTCATCGGGGAACTTAAACTTGTACTGATCCCCTTCAACAGGTTGCAAGGCTAGGAATTCTGCCACGGCTAGCCCTTTGATTACCTTTGAAGTGAGGTACTCGATGTCAAATTCAGTCAACAGTACTAACCATCTGCCCAGCTTTCCAACTAGTGAAGGTACCGAATGTAGATACTTCAAAGGATTCTCCTTTACGACCACTTGGATCTTGTAAGACTGGAAGTAGTGGCGTAATTTCCTGGACGCCCATACTACTGCAAGACAAATCTTCTCCACTTTCTGATAGCGAGCTTCGTACGGAAGCAGCTTTTTACGGAGGTAATAAATGGTGTGCTCTACTCCCGTCTCATCGGCTTGTACCATCATCGCCCCCAGTGCTTCGGGTTCAATAGCCAGATAAAGTACCAAGGGTCTACCCTGCTTCGGAGGTTTCAGAACAGGAGGTTTCACTAAGTATTCTCTGATTCTATCAAATGCTTCCTGACACTGCTCATTCCACTCTACTGGCTGGTCTTTCCTCAACAGCTTGAAGATAAGCTCACACACTGACGTCAATTTTGCAATGAACCGACTGATATATTGGATTTTCCCAAGGAAGGCTCTGACTTCTTTCTCAGTCCTCGGTGCCGGCATTTCTGTAATAGCCTTGATCTTTTTAGAATCCACTTCTATTACGCCCATTCGTACTGTGTGGCCGAGTAGTTTACTCGACGTTACTCCGAATACACACTTCTTAGGATTCAAGCGTAAGTTGTACTTGTCAACTCTTTCCAGGAACTTTTCCAACGCTTCTATATGCCCGTCTCTTGTCTCTGACTTCACCATCATGTCATCTACATATACTTCAATCTCCTTATGCATTAAGTCATGAAACAAAGTAGTGGCCATCCGTTGATAAGTGGCTCCAGCATTCTTAAGCCCAAATGGCATCACCTTATAGCAGTAAGTACCCCATTCTGTAACAAAGGCGGTCTTGTGCTTATCTTCTTCGGCCATGAGCACTTGATTGTATCCTGAGAACCCATTCGCAAATGAGTACATGGCAGACAATGCCGCACTATCTACAAGCACATCTATATGCGGTAAAGGAAAGTCATCCTTCGGGCATGCCTTGTTAAGATCTCTATAGTCAACACACATTCTGACTTTGCCATCTTTCTTCGGCACAGGTATGATGTTGGCCAACCACTCGGGGTATTTCACTACTTCCAGGAATCCCACATCTATTTTCTTCTTAACCTCCTCCCTGACCTTCTCGGCCCATTCGGGTCTCATCCGTCGGAGCTTTTGTTTCACAGGCTTCATATTCAGATATATTGGTATCGCATGCTGGGCAATACTTCGATCGACCCCAGACATGTCTTCGTAAGACCAAGCAAACACTTTGGCATATTTAATCAATATCTCTTCTAACTTCTTCCGCTCTTCGGCGGTAACTTCACTCGCAATCAAGATTTCCTTGGGGCTCTCAGGCGTACCAAGGTTGAATGTATTTGTTTTGACGGAGTTGATATCGAATATGCTTAAGTCATGCAAGTTAGAAAGTGGAGACTCAGTCAAGTAAGCAGAATTACTGTCTTTATTGCCAATAACAAAAGGAGTACATTCAAACAAATCTGGAAGGAAAATATCCTCATCCTCTATAGCTATTTCTCCCTCTACGACAGGATCCTTCTCAGGTTTCTTCTCTTCCTCGAGTGTTAGGGTCTCAAGCTTCATAAGTTCTTCTTCCCACTCTTCTTTCTTCTCTTCTTCAACCAGCAGATTTTCTCCCAACATGTCATGGAATATCTCGAACCCTGGTACCACGACCCCGTTCACTTCTACAGGTTCAGGCTCTCCTTGATACCCCGATGCTTTGACGAAGCATTCAATCAACTTCAGCCCCTTCTTCTTGGCTTTTGGCTTGTCCTCATCAGAACGGTATCCCAAACCCTTCCGAGTATTCTGCCCTTTGAAATCCGGCAGTCTCGAACCTTGGCCTAGCTCAAATTCATCTTCTCCATAATTCAGGCTACCTTGGGATCCACCCACTCCTCAAAAGTCACCGACACTTGGAACCTCGTAAAAGGTTGTATTTCCAAGGTGGCTACAGCATTATCCACTTCAGCTCGTACAGTGACGATTTCCCCTTCATATGGGAACTTAATCATCTGATGTAGAGTAGAGGGCACCCCTCCAAGCCCGTGAAACCAATGCCTTCCCAACAATAAGGCAAATGTGGCTGGGATGTCCAACACTCTAAATTCAAATTCATCATCTACTGGGCCAACCTTGACCATTGCGACAAAAGTACCTTCGACTCCTCGCTTGCTATCATCCTAGGCTTTGATAGTCATGTTAGAAGGATTCAACTCAATTGGCTTAATACCCAGCCTTGCCAGAATCTTGTTAGACAGTAATGACCCATAGCGTCACTATTTTGTAAATGATATTGTATTATTGTACAAAATTAACTATGTAGTAATGAAATTGCCTTTTACCGTTTTGTAATTTATTTACTTAGAAATATAAATGGTAAAAGTCCCTATGATTAGTTCCGGATTGTGATGATATGAGACAGTATCAATCAATCATAAAGGTTTAATCATTAAATATCCCTAGTCGTAGTATTATCGAGATTGGACATCGATAATGCGGAATAGACTAGTACTGCACTCGTGCATGTTGTGAGGGTACAACGGCATAGTTCTCATATATTTAAGTATAGGATACTTATGCAAGTGCGGTAGGAGGTTGTGTTTTACCGATGGTACGAAAACAGCTTCGCTCTGGATAGACCCCGCGGAATCCCATTGGTAGTATGTCTGCGTGTCTATGGGAGTCCGCTTCAGGGTAGGTGCATATGATCTTAACCTGAGACTTGCATCGCTAGTACTTACGACGATCGGTAAACTTTAGTTTTGGTGGTCCAGGGCTTTAACGGTTCTGTGTATCATTCTCTTCTGGGTTTATCGAGAATCGTAGTGTATTGGATGTGATGTCAAGATGGAAGTATCACTTCAGACATATGGAGATGATGATCGCGAGGGATTCAGAACTAGTACTCTATAATGGTTGCAACCATCGGGATAATATGACTAGGTCAGGATTATCCGATTCAAAGAGACTGGTTGCTTGATATCCGATATGTGTATCGTACGGGGCAGACACATCTCCAACCCCAGGCCTTACATGTGATCATCCGATACTGGTTCGATATACACTATACTACGGTATGCTACGCCTGTTATAGATCTAATATTCCAGTAAGAATATTTCTAGAGAATTGGGTAGGCATGGCGTTTTGCTAGAGGCTAACCTTGTCTTGTGAATCGGTAAAAACGTAGTACTACGTACGTGGTTCGGATAGTTCGACAACCGGATTTACTGCCAACATATCTAGAGGTCTCTTGGGTCGCTTCCCGAAGATTCACCGATGACGTATGATTCAAACTCGATTAATCTTGGATTAATAAAGGAGAGACTTTATCTCGGATAAAGTACTGTATAAAGAGAGAGAACGATTAATTTAGAATTAATCGTAAAATTATTATATTCGATATAATAAACGGAATTCGATTTCGACGCGAAATTGAAATTAGATTTTAATTCGGGCAAACGAATTAATTTAGAATTAATTCGTTAGCGACGTAAATAATAATTTCGCTAGGCGCAATTATTTATTTAAATTCGATTTAATTAACGTCGCGACGTAAGCTCGATATTTCGGAAATATCGAACCCGAACGCGTGAGTGCACGTGGGCCCACTTTCATTTGGAAACGTGTGGGGCCCACATGACACTTGTCATTATTTGCATTATTTAATCAAGATGCAATGCATGAAGATAGTGTACAAAGCACTCAAGGGTAATGCATGGAAATTGAGTGTTAGACACTCTAAGTCTTTGCATGGTTTGTATCATTTATATTATTATTTAATATAATTATGACATAAATATAAATTGATTTTTGAGACAAAAATCATATGCTCTCCTCTCTCAAATTACCGAAAACAGTAGGCTAAAAACTCTCTCCATTTTTCTTCATTTGTTTTGTGGCAAGACAAGAAGAAAGTGTGCTTGTTTGGAACTCTAACACACAAGTTTGGCTAGCAACATCAAGGGATCATACAAGGTGTTATGGGAAACTCATCTTAGAGCTTGGAAGGATCAACTAAAGCTTGGAGCTTCTCTTTACTGCTTGGCCGAATTCCCCACTGCACAAAGGAGCAATTTTTGCTTCATCCATTGCATCCACATTTGGTTTTTGTGAGTATTGTTTCCGCCATTACTTCAATCTAGTTCATTCTTATATATATATTTTGCTTGTTTTTGATCTTGGGATATGGTTATTAGATTTCCAACAATGGTATCATTGAGCCTAAAAATGCATGCAAATATATTAGGATGTTATTTGGGGAAAATTGTTTGAAGCATGATTTGATGAGTTTGCTTGATTAAATATGCTTAGATGTATGTTAAATGGATTATACATCATCAATTTCATGGAAAATGAATTGGATTAATTTTTCCAACCCCAAGTGGCTTGGCCGAATACATGCAAGCATGAGGACTAAATGATTTTTTAATTTTAAGACATTGGATGACTTGAAATAATATGGAGATGATCATTTGTGACTTGATTGGATTGAAAACGAAATCGGAACCATATTAATCACCTTGGCCGAATGCTTGATGATGATTAGGGACTTGATTTTTTGATTAAATAATGTTGGACATGTATTTAAGATAAAAATATGATTAATAGATTAATTTGATATTTTGGGAATATTGATTTAAAGGATTAATCATGAACATACACTTTAATTAATTAAGTTATAAAATTTGGAATTTTAAAATTTAGTTAATTGGGCTTAAATTGGAATTGGGCCTAAAACTATTATATTTGGTCATAAATGGGCTTGGTTGGGCCAAGTAGATTTGGAGCATTTGGATTGGATCCAAGATGGGCCTAAATCACACCATTTAAGTCCAAATGTAATAATTGGGCTTTTATGTTTAATTGGGCCTTATGGGCTTGATATTGGTTTTATGGCAAATGAGGGTGATTCCTTATTGGGCTTGGAAATTGGGTTTGACCCACATTGACCAAGGCCCAAGCCTAATGAAATCAATAGAAAGCCCATCGGACTTTAATTAAACGGACATTAGATGTTAGTTGGGCTTTGAGACCCCATTGAACTAGATTTGGAATCTAAGTTATAAAAGCACAATAAAAGTGTATATATTTAATTTAGAATTAAATAATAGGATTAGTATTGAATACGACTTAAATTGGATTTAACGAGTAGTTCGATATAATTCGTGAATTCATACCATATGTATTTATTCTCAAAACGAGTTGGACTCGCGCAAATGCAAACAATTGTTTGAACATTGTATTGTCACCTAATTAAAGACTAATTAATTGGATTTGATTGGTTGTATAACATGCCTTGAATGAATGAATGAATGTGGATGTGTTGTATGAATAGTGCATATCGGATGGATATTAGAAGGGAAGGGTAATTTTAGAAATTATTGTAAATTTGGAATTTATAAATTGGACCTGCGTGTCCAGCCTTATCTCTTTATCTCTATGTATTCTCTTCTCACCTAATTCCCCTCAATGTAAATGAGGTTTCTCTTTGTATTATGTAATTGGGTAGAAGTAGAATAGTGCTAGCGGGGAGAGGAAAGGGAGTGATTTGTTCTAGGAACAAGTTGTTTATATATCCATCCGTATATCACTATTACTTTACTTTATGCACTTTATGATGTTTTAGAAGCATGCTTAAGGGTGTATGATGATGAGACCTAACAAAGATAAATTAATTGGTTGCCAATTACGCGAAAAATCCCTCAAACAATATTAAGCGATTTTCCTTCCGTTGAATGATTCTTTCTCAAGATCCGAAATTGGCATTGGTTTGTTGGCCAAAGTCAAGACCTTTGTCAATTGAGGATGTGTTTGAATCATGAGAGTTTTGTTACACATCGGTGTCCTGTCCAAGTTGTGATTTGTTGGCCAAAGTCAAGATCACTTCTTGTCCATCGACATTGATTACGAAACTTTCCTTGTCAATGGGTCCCGCTTAACTGGAATCATTAGGTTTGTTGTGCCAAAGCCAAGGCTTAGTTGATTCAGAGGAAATGGTTAGGAAAATGTATTGGATACATTGACGTATGTATTAGATATATATGTTTCGGACTTGGATGTCCACCTACCGGATCTAGGAATTGGATGGGATCCAATTGATCTTCGAGATCTACCTAGTTAAATATCATACAACTTGTTGGCCAAAGTCAAGGTTGTGTGTTATTTAACGGGATCCTAGCCCACTAGGAAATTAGATTTCCCGAGTACTCAACAGAGGGTTAGAGACTTGTAGAAAATAGTGGGAGGCTAGTATTGAGTTTGCAATTTCATTCAGATACTTAGCTTTACGCGCTTACAAAATTTATTTCGTCAATTTTAAACATTAGTTGGACTAATAAAATGTTATTTTTTTGTAACAGTTTGACTGTACCCATTTTATCGTTAACTGGATAGTTGGACTATCGTAGTTAAGATGGCTAGCAAGGTAAATGTCCGTGACATCATCATGGGTGACAATGTCTTTAAGGGGACAAACTTTGCTGATTGGGAAATGAACCTAAGGATAGTCCTTGGGGCGGAGAGGATACTGTATACGATTCAGAGACCTCTCGGGCCTAAGCCCACTGAGCCACTTGAGCTGGAGTTATGGAAAACTCACAGTGATGATTGTGACACGGCTCAGTCAATCATGCTTGCTTCAATGACTCAACACTTTCATCGCCAAATAGGGACTTGGATCCTTATAATATGATGGCAAGATTGCAAGATCTTCACCGCACTAATAAGCGGATGGCGAGGTACGAGTTGGTGAAGAGGATCTTTCGCACCCGTATGACTGATGGTAGTTCTGTTGAGGTCCATGGGACTCAAATGATAGCCGATATTGATGAACTGGCTAATATGGGTATAGTCTTGGAGTCTGAGCTGGCTATAGATGTACTTCTACAGTCACTACCCGATACTTGGAAACAGATTGTCATCAACTACAAACTGATGAATTCGGATGACACTCTTGGAGAGTTGTTGTCGATTCTCAAGGAGTCAGAGAAAGAACTTCTGAAAGGCAACAAGCGCGAGGCGCACTTTGCAACAACATCTCAAAAGCCGAAAGCTGGGCTCAAGGCAACTGGGGGTGTTAAGAAGAAGAAGCATAAAAACAAAGGCAAGGCCAAGTCAACAAAGGCTTCTGGGAAGCCAAGGGACAAGTCTCAAGATGTTTGCCTGAAATGCGGCAAGAAAGGTCACTGGAAGCGTGACTGCCGCATGAACAAGGGACATAAGGAGGACATACAGGCGGGCAAGGCACCGGCCTCAGGTATGTTTGTTATTGAGATAAATATGACTACTTCAAGTCTTAATAAAAATTGGATTTTTGATTCTGGCTGTGGTTCTCATATTTGTACTGATGTGCAGGATCTGCATGATAGCAGAGACTGGCTTCGGGGGAGATTGATCTACTACGAGTTGGAAATGGACTTCTTCTGTTGCTGTTTTGGCCGTAGGCACTTTTGTTTTGGAACTGCCCTCGGGGCACGTACTTAAACTTTTGAACTGTTATTATGTTCCTAGTTTAACTAGAATATTATTATGTATCTTTGTTAACCCAGTGTGGGTACACTTTTGTATTTAAAAACACCAGGTGTTATTTATATATGAATGATGCAGAAATTTGCAGTGCTGATGCAAATAATGGTCTTTATATTTTGAATATAAATGAATCTCCAAAATGTAAAATAACAAACAAAAGGCTCAAAATGAGTAATCCAAAAGAAGAAACTTATTTGTGGCATTGTCGTCTGGGACACATCAACAAGACTCGCATATCCACACTTTCGAAGAGTGGGTACTTGGACGGATTTGATCCAAATTCATATGACGTCTGCGAATCTTGTTTATTAGGCAAAATGCCTAAATCACCTTTTAGTGGTAAAGGTGAACGCGCCACTGAACTGTTAGCCCTCGTTCATAGTGACGTTTGTGGGCCCATTCTAGCCAGGCTAGAGGTGGATATCGATACTTCGTAACCTTTACGGATGATGCATCACGTTATGGTTATGTGTATCTAATGATGCACAAGTCGGAAACTTTTGAGAAATTCAAAGAGTTTCGACACGAAGTTGAAAAACAAACAGGCAAGAGTATTAAGACATTACGGTCGGACCGTGGTGGCGAATACTTAAGTAATGAGTTTCAAGATTACTTGAAAGAATATGGTATTCTTTCACAATGGACTCCTCCTGGAACACCACAATTAAATGGTGTGTCTGAACGGAGAAACCGTACCTTGCTGGACATGGTAAGGTCGATGATGAGTCGCACTGAGCTACCTATATCCTTCTGGGGACATGCATTAGAAAGTGCAATTCTTATTTTGAATAGGGTTCCGTCAAAGTCTGTTGAACAGACTCCGTATGAGATATGGACAGGAAAGAAACCAGGTTTCTCATTCCTGAAGATTTGGGGTTGCTGGGCATACGTCAAACGTTTGGAAGGTACCAAACTTGAACCCAAATCAGATAAATGCCTATTTGTTGGATATCCTAAGGAAACCAAAGGATATTACTTCTATAACCCAAATGAGAACAAAGTATTTGTTGCTCTACATGCGGTTTTCCTTGAGAAGGAATTCCTAAATGCAGTGGTTAGTGGGAGGAAAGTAGAACTCGATGAAAGTCGTAGTGATACTGTTCCTGGCATTGAATCTAGAACGGAACATGAACAGTTCATCCAGGATGAGACTGAACCACAATCTTCAATTACACAAGGACTACGTAGGTCGGAGAGAGTCAGGGTAATACCTGAGAGGTATGGATTCCTGATCTCACCTCATGTAGATATTAATCTTATTGAGGATACTGAACCGGCTACGTATGAGGAAGCGATACAGGGTATCGAATCCACTTTATGGCAAGAGGCCATGAAGGCCGAAATGGATTCCATGTATACCAACCAAGTTTGGACACTGGTTGATGCACCAGAAGGCGTAAAGCCTATTGGATGCAAATGGGTCTTCAAGAAGAAGACAGACATGGATGGCAACGTTCAAACGTACAAAGCTAGGCTTGTAGCGAAGGGGTATCGTCAACAACTTGGAGTTGATTATGACGAAACTTTCTCACCCGTTGCCATGATTAAATCCATTCGGATAATGCTTGCAATAGCTGCATATTACGATTACGAAATATGGCAGATGGACGTTAAAACCGCTTTCCTTAACGGAAACCTGTTGGAGGATGTTTATATGCAACAACCTGACGGTTTTATCACACCAAGACTTGCAAACAAGGTTTGTAAGTTGAATCGGTCCATTTATGGACTGAAGCAAGCATCGAGGTCATGGAACCAACGTTTTGATGAGGTCATAAAAGAATATGATTTCATTCAAAACGTAGATGATCCTTGTGTATATAAGAAGGTTAGTGGGAGTGCACTGACTTTTATTGTCCTTTATGTCGACGATGTATTGCTTATAGGCAATGACATTCCCATGTTAACGTCGGTGAAAGCTTGGCTTTCATTGAAATTCTCCATGAAAGATCTGGGAGAAGCAGCTTTTATTCTAGGAATAAAGATCTACCGGGATAGATCTAGAAAGCTACTTGGACTCTCCCAGAGTACATATATTGATAAAGTGTTGAAGAGATTCAACATGGATCAGTCCAAGAGGGACTGTTGCCAACATCACATGGCGTCTTCTATCTAGGGACATGTGTCCAAAAACTCAAGATGAGAGAGACAAATGAGTCGGACTCCGTTCGCCTCGGCAATCGGATCGATCATGTATGCCATGATATGTACAACGACCTGATGTGTCCTATGCTTTGAGCATGTGTAGTCGATATCAGGCCGATCCAGGACAGGATCATTGGATGGCGGTTAAGAGTATCCTTAGGTATCTTAAGAGAACTAAGGATGTTTTCTTAATCTATGGAGATGGAGAACTTGAGGTATCTGGGTATACCGATGCAAGTTTCCAAACCGACAGAGACGACTTTAAGTCGCAAACCGGGTACATATTTTGCTTGAATAACGGAGCAGTGAGCTGGAAATCTTCCAAGCAAGATACTGTTGCCGATTCAACAACTGAAGCGGAGTACAATGCAGCAGCTGAAGCAGCAAAAGAGGCAGTTTGGATCCGTAAATTCCTAATTGGATTAGGAGTAGTTCCGTTAGCAGCTGAGCCCGTTCCATTGTATTGTGACAATAGCGGGGCTATAGCACAGGCTAAGGAACCAAGGTCTCATCAACGATCCAAACATGTTCTTCGACGATTCCATCTGATTCGAGAGATCATACATCGTGGCGATGTGAAGATCGAGAAGATCGCATCAGAGGATAATATTGCAGATCCGCTGACGAAGGCTATTCCTCGGGAAAAGTTTGAGCGACATGTACATAGTTCAGGTATTAGATGCTTGAGTGACTGGCTATAGGCCAAGTGGGAGATTGTTAGACAGTAATGACCCATAGCGTCACTATTTTGTAAATGATATTGTATTATTGTACAAAATTAACTATGTAGTAATGAAATTGCCTTTTACCGTTTTGTAATTTATTTACTTAGAATATAAATGGTAAAAGTCCCTATGATTAGTTCCGGATTGTGATGATATGAGACAGTATCAATCCATAAAGGTTTAATCATTAAATATCCCTAGTCGTAGTATTATCGAGATTGGACATCGATAATGCGGAATAGACTAGTACTGCACTCGTGCATGTTGTGAGGGCACAACGCATAGTTCTCATATATTTAAGTATAGGATACTTATGCAAGTGCGGTAGGAGGTTGTGTTTTACCGATGGTACGAAAACAGCTTCGCTCTGGATAGACCCCGCGGAATCCCATTGGTAGTATGTCTGCGTGTCTATGGGAGTCCGCTTCAGGGTAGGTGCATATGATCTTAACCTGAGACTTGCATCGCTAGTACTTACGACGATCGGTAAAACTTAGTTTTGGTGGTCCAGGGCTTTAACGGGTTCTGTGTACATCTCTTCTGGGTTTATCGAGAATCGTAGTGTATTGGATGTGATGTCAAGATGGAAGTATCACTTCAGACATATGGAGATGATGATCGCGAGGGATTCAGAACTAGTACTCTATAATGGTTGCAACCATCGGGATAATATGACTAGGTCAGGATTATCCGATTCAAAGAGACTGGTTGCTTGATATCCGATATGTGTATCGTACGGGGCAGACACATCTCCAGCCCCAGGCCTTACATGTGATCATCAGATACTGGTTCGATATACACTATACTACTACGGTATGCTACGCCTGTTATAGATCTAATATTCCAGTAAGAATATTTCTAGAGAATTGGGTAGGCATGGCGTTTTGCTAGAGGCTAACCTTGTCTTGTGAATCGGTAAAAACGTAGTACTTGGTACGTACGTGTTCGGATAGTTCGACAACCGATTTACTGCCAACATATCTAGAGGTCTCTTGGGTCGCTTCCCGAAGATTCACCGATGACGTATGATTCAAACTCGATTAATCTTGGATTATAAAGGAGAGACTTTATCTCGGATAAAGTACTGTATAAAGAGAGAGAACGATTAATTTAGAATTAATCGTAAAATTATTATATTCGATATAATAAACGGAATTCGATTTCGACGCGAAATTGAAATTAGATTTTAATTCGGGCAAACGAATTAATTTAGAATTAATTCGTTAGCGACGTAAATAATAATTTCGCCAGGCGCAATTATTTATTTAATTGATTTAATTAACGTCGCGACGTAAGCTCGATATTTCGGAAATATCGAACCCGAACGCGTGAGTGCACGTGGGCCCACTTTCATTTGGAAACGTGTGGGGCCCACATGACACTTGTCATTATTTGCATTATTTAATCAAGATGCAATGCATGAAGATAGTGTACAAAGCACTCAAGGTAATGCATGGAATTGAGTGTTAGACACTCTAAGTCTTTGCATGGTTTGTATCATATTTATATTATTATTTAATATAATTATGACATAAATAAATTGATTTTTGAGACAAAAATCATATGCTCTTCCTCTCTCAATTTACCTACCGAAAACAGTAGGCTAAAAACTCTCTCCATTTTTCTTCATTTGTTTTGTGGCAAGACAAGAAGAAAGTGTGCTTGTTTGGAACTCTAACACACAAGTTTGGCTAGCAACATCAAGGGATCATACAAGGTGTTATGGGAAACTCATCTTAGAGCTTGGAAGGATCAACTAAAGCTTGGAGCTTCTCTTTACTGCTTGGCCGAATTCCCCACTGCACAAAGGAGCAATTTTTGCTTCATCCATTGCATCCACATTTGGTTTTTGTGAGTATTGTTTCCGCCATTACTTCAATCTAGTTCATTCTTATATATATTTTGCTTGTTTTTGATCTTGGGATATGGTTATTAGATTACCAACAAATCTTCAGTGGGCACACATTGATCGAAGAGCCATCATCCATCCACCATAGCACGAAGTCCTCTTACCTCTCACCTCAGCTCGATAAAGAGGGGCCTATTGTGGTTTCTCCCTTCAACCGGGAGTTCTCATCATCGAGAGGTTATCTGGCAGAGCCTCTTTCTGCACTGACCCACAACATTCCGGATTAGCATCCTCGGGTACGACTATTTTTCTCAGAGCTTCCACCATGGCCCGCCTGTGTTCTCCAGATGCACACAATAATTCCCAAGGCTTAAGTGTTGCCCGGGTCTTCTTCAATTGCCTCAGCACTACGTCTCCTTCAGCAGCCTCAGCGTTCTCAGCCACTTCTCGGCCATCCGTCAGCGCTTCCTTCCCCTTTTCAACAGTATCATTGTAAAAGCTGTTGGGGTTGGTGCTCAGCGCAAAATCGGGGCCGTATTTAATGTCTGATTCATGAATACGAACATCCCCTTATTCCATATATTACTTATTTATGGTTGCACCTCTTGTTCTTATATACGTATTCG
>SKCR01016821.1:0-12665 GCA_019454045.1 Zanthoxylum bungeanum | reverse complement strand
CCTAATGATTCCAGTTAAGCGGGACCCATTGACAAGGATAGTTTCGTAATCAATGTCGTTGGACAAGAAGTGATCTTGACTTTGGCCAACAAATCACAACTTGGACAAGACACCGATGTGGAACAAAACTCTCATGATTCAAGTACATCCTAATTGACAAGGTCTTGACTTTGGCCAACAAACCAATGCCAATTGGATCTTGAACAAGAATCATTCAATGGAAGGATAATCGCTTAATATAGATTGAGGGTTTTTTGCGTAATTGGCAACCAATTTATTATCTTTGTTAGGTCTCATCAACATACACCCTTAAGCATGCTTCTAAAACATCATAAAGCGCGTAAAGTAAATTAATAGTGATATACGGATGGATATATAAAACAACTTGTTCCTAAAACAAATCACTCACTTTCCACTCCCCGCTAGATTCTACTTCTACCCAATTACATAATACAAAAAGAGAAACCTCATTTACATTGAGGGGAATTAGGTGAGAGGAGAATACAAAGAGATAAAAGAGATATGGCTGGACACGCAGGTCCATTTATAAATTCTAAATTTACAATAATTTCTAAAATTACCCTTTCCCTTCTAATATCCATCCGCTATACACTATTCATTCATCACATACATGTATATTCATTCAAGACATGCTATACAACCAATCTAATCCAATTAATTAGTCTTTGTTAAGTGATCATCCAATGTTCAATCAACAGTTTGATTTTGCGAGTCCAACTCGTTTGAGAATAAGTACATAAGGCACGATTCATGAATTATATCGAACTACCCGTTAAATCCAATTTAAGTCGCATTCAATATTAATTCAATTTATTTAATTCCAAATTAAATGATTACACTTTTAATGTGCTTTTAAAGATTAGATTCTAAATCTTATCAAATTGGGTCTCCAAGCCCAACAAACATCCAATGTGTGTTTTATTAAAGTCCAATGGGCTTTCAATTGATTTATAAAGGCTTGGGCTTTGGTCAATGTGGGTCAAACCCAATTACCAAGCCCAAATAAGGAATCACCCTTAAGTGCCATAAAATCAATTTCAAGCCCATAAGGCCCAATTAAACATAAAAGCCCATTAATTAAATTTTAATATTCCAAATTTTAAAATTCAATTAATTAAAGTGTAATTGCATGATTAATTCATTAAACCAAATATTTCAAAAACACCAATTTAATTCATTAATCATCGATTGTTCAAAACACTTGTCTAACATTTATTTGAACAAAAATCAAGTCCATTAACATGTCATGTTGTATTCGGCCAAGAGAGATTTTTGCGGTTCGATTTGTTTTTCAATCCAATTGAATCACTAATCTATTATCCATATTGATTTTAAGTCATCTAATGAACTTAAAAGCAAAAATTCAATAAAGTAAAAAGACCTCCATAATCGGTCAAGCATCAATTTTAGGGAAAAATCATCCAATGCATTTTTCTCAAAATTGATCATGTATTACATCAAATATCATACATTTAATCATGCTTAAGTTATCTAATAAACTTGTGCATGAAAAATTCCAAATCAATAAAATGACCTACACATTCGGCCAAGGCATCAATTTTGGGGAAAAAATATCCAATACAATTTTCTCAAAATTGATCATGTAATACATCATATTACAAACATTTAAGCACACTCAAATCATCCAATGAACTTGTGCATGCAAAAATTCAACTTAATGGAAGTACCTCACATTCGGCCAAAGGAACATTTTGGGGAAAAATCATCCAATGCATTTTTCTCAAAATTGATCATGTAATATATCAAATAACATGCATATAAGCATACTTTAGCATCCAATTTCAAAAGAACATGCTTCAATCAATTTTCCCCAATTAACCCTAATGTATTTCATGCTTAAACATGGCTCAATGATACCATTGTTGGTTTCTATAATTAGTCCCAAAGAAAGATTAAGCCATAGAAATACAAGTAACATACATGCAAAGCTTGAAGGATGGCGGAAACATACTTACAAAGCTTTGTGATGAAAATGGTGAAGAGGATCCTTGAGCCTCCAAGGTAGAAGTTTCGGCCAAGCAAGAAGATGAAGAGAAGCTGCAAATCTTCAAGTGTTCCAAGCTCCAAGGTGGTTTCCATATCACCTCTTTTGATCCTTGCTTGTGCTAGCAAAAATGGAGAATGAAAAACAATTTTCTGCTTTGGTTGGAAGCTCACGGCGTAAGCAAAGGAAGAAGGAGATGAGTGTAAACCCTTTTGGTTTTCTATTTCCCTTTTGTTACCAAAAACCGTGAGTGAGAGAAAATGAAAAGCAAGTAAAAAATATGATATCAAATACCAAAATGAATTTTTAATCAAAAACCCTTCAAAAACCGTGAAAGGTTTTCCCTCCAAAATAAAAT
This sequence comes from Zanthoxylum bungeanum, assembly GCA_019454045.1. Lineage (NCBI taxonomy): Eukaryota > Viridiplantae > Streptophyta > Magnoliopsida > Sapindales > Rutaceae > Zanthoxylum > Zanthoxylum bungeanum. Next base: position 10,281 of record SKCR01016821.1, on the reverse strand, counting down.
TCATCATTTGCCATCATTACATTACTTTGAGATTAGAGACAATGTATCATCCCTTAAAGGTGACTAGATACATCCATCATCTATTCGTATCAAGTAATGATATCGCGATGCGATTTGCGGATACCACTCGATTCAAAATACGAATGTGTCCGCAAACACTTTCGGGCTCGGTTTCGCTAATTCCGAATTAACGAATTTCCGTCGCGACGTGAATTAAATAATTACGCCTTGCGAAATTACTATTCAGTTCGCTAATGAATTAATTCTAAATTAATTCGTTTGCCCGAATTAAAATCCAATTTTAATTTCGCGTCGAAATCTAATTTCGTTTAATAATATATCGAATATATTATTTTATCGATTAATTCCAAATTAATCGATCTCTCTCTCTCCTAATAAGGCATTTTATCCAAGATAAACTTTCTCCGTATTAATCCAAGATTAATAAAGTTCGAATCAAACATCATAGGTGAATCTTCAGGAAGCGACCCAAGAGATCTCCGGATATGTTGGCAGTAAATACGGTCGTTGGATAATCCAAACACGTACGTACCTCGTACTACGTTTTTACCGATTACAAGACAAGGTTGGCTTCTAGCAAAGCGCCATGCCTACCCAATTCTCCAGAAATATTCTTACTGGAATATTAGATCTATATCAAGCGTAGTATACCGTAGTATCGCGTACATCGATCCAGTATCGAACGATCACATGTTAGGCCTGGGGCTGGAAGTGTGTCTGCCCCGTACGAAACATATATCGGACATCAAACAACTAGTCTCTTTAAATCGGACAATCATGACCTGGTCATATTGTCCCGACGGTTGCAACCTTTTATAGAGTACTAGTTCTGTGTCCTGCGCGATCATCAACTCCATATGTCTGAAGTGATACTTCCATCTTGACATCACACCCAGTACACTACGATTCCTGATAAACCCAGAAGTGGTGAACACAGAACCGGTTAAAGTCCCCAACCACCAAAACCAAAGTTTACCGATTGTCGCAAGTACTAGCGATGCAAGTCTCAGGTTAAGACCATATACACCTACCCTGATGCGGCCTCCCATAGACACGCAGACATACTACCAATGGGATTCTGCGGGGTCTATCCAGAGCGAAGCTGTTTTCGTACCATCGGTAAAACACAACCTCCTATCGCATTTGCATAAGTATCCTATACTTAAATATATGAGAACTATGCCGTTGTGCCCTCACAACATGCACAAATGCAATACTAGTCTATTCCGCATTATCGATGTCCGATCTCGATAATACTCCGACTAGGGATATTTAATGATTAAACCTTTATGTATTGATACTGTCTCATATCATCTCAATACGGAACTAATCATATGGACTTTTGCCATTTATATGTCAAAGTAAATAAATTACAAAACGGCAAAAGGCAATTCATATTATTACATAGTTATTTTGTACAATAATACAATATCATTTACAAAACAGTGACGCTATGGGTCATAATGTCTAACAGTTTACTCTCTATGGACTTTTTACATTACTAACTTTAGATTTAATTCCTCTTGTGTATGATACGCATACACTAAGTCTGAAGGCACATGAGTAATCAAGCTAAACATGATAATTTACAATATGTGATATTAAAGAAACACTTTGATAAATTAATAAGTATTTTTTTTTTCATAATATATAATTATGTTTACATTACATGAAGCTCTATGGTATATATCCCAACAGAGCATGTCTACCCTTACGCAGGAGACATGTGCCAGCCCCCCAACACCTCCCGGGGTGCTACCTCAGATCCATGCTAGGTGTTTCTCTTGCTCTGATACTGCTGGTAGTTGACTTCCCACTGTAGAGCTACGGCTTCCAGATGGCTCTTCCCTTTCAAATACTCTAACAACTTTCATTTTTTCATTACCGCTTTCAACTGTCAGTACAAGTTCTTAAACCTAGCAGTGGTGTGTCCTACTTCCATATGAAACTCGCAGTACAACCATTTGTCTCAGTACTCTTCTAGCACTTTTATCGGTTGCGGTTCCTTTAACATACCTTAGTTTTTCACTTTATTGAAGATCTGTTCATATGGTAGGGTGAATTCATACAACATCTTATCATTTTCCATCGCTTGGGCTTGGGCTCAGATTCGTATATTTCCATTGACTCTGTATCTTCTAAGGTTCGGTCTCCCTTCTTATCTATGTAACATCCTCTTCCAAGAGATGCTACCGCCAGGGAATAGGCTAACCTATCCCCTTGAGCCTCTAACTATCTGACTGTGATCATCATTGTTGATCTCATCTCGAAAGCAAACTCATTTATGGGACCCTTGTCCAACTCAACAGTATGAAATGCAACTCAAGTACTCATAATCATGTATACAAAACAACACACCCTGTAACTCTGTCACGAACACTTGACTTGTAACAGACACAATTTCAACTTATACAAAATGTATGATACATGACGTTTCTTGAACTCTGACTGACTAGGTTTCTGACTTGACCTGGTGGACTCAAACCCTCTAGTGACTACAATCAGTATCCATCCTCTCGAGCTCGTCCTCTGAGTAACCTGTAAAGTAGAAAAATTGGAAGTGGGGGGAGCGGGGTTAGATCGTTTGAATGACCTAGTAAGTGGATAATTTAAAATGAAAACTAATTCTTTCTGAAAATTTATGGTTTGAAAATTGAAATCCTATCAGAAAATAGTCTTTTCTGAAATCTCTTTCTTATCTGAAAACTCAATCTTTCTAAAATCTTTTCTGAAAGCTCTGGCGGTAGGGGGCATCCCCCCGTACAAAAATATCTGGTGGTCTTGGGGCGTTAAGCCTTGTCGTCCCTCAAGCCACAAATCTGAAACCGGGAGTGCGGATCAATGCTACCCTCCTTACTCAAAATATGTGATCTAGGGGCATCAATCATCCCTAGTCCTGAACTGCGTGTGCACATGATATCGGTGCCCGTCAATTCCATATCTGTGTCAATTTACAACTAAGGTGGGTTTTTCCCCTTTGCCTCGAAAATCATAAAACTCAAGTTTTTTTAAAAACAATCTTTCTAAAATATCCTCAATCGTACAACAACTGAAATTAGACTTTGGCTAACGCCATATGTGCTTTAAAAGTAAGTCTTATATCGAAAACAACTTAAATGAAATCAGTTGAGAAAATGGTCCACCCACCAATTTGGAATCTGGCTGACATTACATCACTTTACCGAAGAAAAATTATGGTTTTTGTGACGATCTATAATTTATAAACTTAATTAGAATGTAGGTTGTGGGATTTCTTAATTCAAACAATTTCTATCACTACATGGCATATCTTGCTTGTGCCATGATGTAATGTATCTATGCGAGCTAATAAGAGATCCTTAGGGTGGCGTCTAACATGCTGGGGTGAAACTGGAATGATCTAAAACTGGTTCTGGGGAAATTTTAGACACGCGTCGCGACGCTATCCCTTGGGCGTTGTGACGCTCACATATGTGACTGAACCAATGATCATCCTCTACTTCCTTGTCGCGACACAAAAAGTGGGCGTCGCGACTCTCACACGTATCTCGATGCTAAGTGATAAGCATTACGATGTCCACCAAATAGAAATGATGTAGTGAGCCTCCTTTTTTTCAGCGTCGCGATGCTAGTCCTTGGTCATTGCAACGCTCACATTCCAAAATTGTATCAGAGAGTAAATTTACAGTATGTTTTGTGATGCCGGTTGCGCGTGTCACGACGCCAGCCTATTTTCAGGACCCAACTTCTACTTCATCTTCACTCTCAACTTCTTCAACACTATTCAAGCTATAACCACAACAAATACACAAAATATCATCAATTTACTCTTTTAATATTATCACAACCTTCAATTTTATAGTCCCCAATTTGACTCAAAGCTTATGGTTTCTTAAATTGGGGGTTTCTCAAAATCCTTAATTTCTTAACACAATAACTATATAAACAACATCAATAACAACTCAACAACACCATTTAATCAACAAAACATCAACATTTTAAATTTGGGTCAAGGTTTCTTACCTAATCTCATTTGATTTCTTTCATCAATCAAGTCTTCTAAGCTTGATTTTCATCTTCCTAGCTTGCGGTGGGTTGAGTTGCCTTCGATTACCCTTTGATTTTGGTGGAGAATGATTTCCCCTCTTCATTTCCCTTCTTCCTTCACCCTTTTATCATTCTCACGTTTTCTTTCTTTATCTAAATGCTAAAGATTTCTGAATAATGTTCCCTTTTATAATAGGGGCTAAATGGTTAATGACTTAATGGAAAAAAAATCAGAAACTTGGAGAATTTTCCAAATTAGTCCTCGGGCACTGTTCATCCGAAACTTGAGTTGCATTTTTGACCTATTGTTTGTTCGAATTTGGAGAAATGTCCAACGTGGAAGTTGTAGGTCTCGGTCTTAGATTTCTGATTATAAAAATTCATAGGAATCGAAGGTCGTATGAAAAAATTATGGCCGAATACCAAGGGCCGTTCGTATATGGAACCTTAGAATAAATTCTGTGTCGGAACTGCAATGAATTTATCGGATGTTCAAAAAGTAATTTCATGAGCCCATACATACTTCCACATGATTAAATATCGGGTATTATACCTTCCATAACTTAGTAGTCGTCGGAATAGTCGTCGAAATTACTGGGGTGTTACATTTTCTCCCCCCTTAAATATGATTCATCCTCGTATCCCTTTAAGAAATGGAATTCTTAAATTTGTCTTGGAATTCTTGATATCGAAAATTTTACCACAAGTTGCTAGATTCACACACTATCCTCTAGGTCACCGAATTTTTACCGATCGTATACTCATAGCCATCTCCATTTAATTAATTATAGTGCACTACTTCGCGACGATCTCCCATAGGTTGTCATCATACTATAGGGTAATGCGACTATCCTGGGGGACCTTATATATCATGATTCGAAAGTTATATATGGGGATATACTCCAATCTATCTATGTGAACTTTTACTCTGTTGTAAACTATTTGTTTTATCCGGGTTCAATTGACTCAATAACTAAGATCCTTGTCAAGCTGTTCATTTATCACTTGGCTAGCAACCATACGTATTCTTCGTCTTACCTTAACATCCGTCTACAAAAAAATTCTTGCCATCCTGGCACATACTTCACTAAGGTCTCTAAAGTTTTAATGGATAATCCTTTGAATTCTTAACTGAGAGGTAATTCATTGTCTATAATCCATGAAATTTCCACTAAGTACTCTACACAACCGTTATGTTATGACCGTTGTCATGCATTACAAAAATCTCATTTCCAACCTTCTAGTTATACTCAACATCCTTTAACTCGATTATCTGGGTGAGTTATCAGTTATAATTTGATACATCTTAGGAACTTTCAGACAGTCACTCCTAAGTCATATCTTCTTTATCCATAGTAGGCTCAACAACTTATTTAACCTTATTAACTATATCTTCGGGTTTTTCTGAGTTGGGACTTTCAAGTTTCCTGAAATACTAGTGTTTCCCATGGTTTCTTACTTAACTCTCGAGATAAACATATACAAGAGTAATTCTTGTCACCATTACCAATGACCATACCGGATATTTCCTTAACTCCACATGCTCGATTTGATCCTGGGATTCTTTCTCTTATTTTATCTATTTAACTCTCCCATTCTCTTTGATAAGTTTCAACTAGTATCATTTCCGACCTTCAAGTTCTCATGCCTATATCTCTCTCTAGAGCTCAGGATATCATAGCTTATGCGCAATCTCTTCCTATGTCCTAAATTTTCCATCACAGTTTCTCAATACCTCTTAACTCCAAGATATTAATTCGTCATATAACTCTGACGGTAACCTCTGGAACAAGGTACTTAAATTATGCCTAATTATACGTACACTTATGCTTAAACTGTGTTCTTTATTATTAATGTCCATGCTGACGACACGATTTTGAATAATGTTCATACCTTTAAATTTATTCCTAGTATAAACCTGGCTAGTTATTTTCCACACTTATTTGTCTTCTTTGCCCATTTACACTCTAGGATACCTCACTTTCAGTCACTACGTAGTCTTGCCCTGTCAAATGTCGTTCCAATCTCAATATTACCAAGTACATAGTTTCTTTGGTCATCTTTATGTTATACCTCAATAACTCAATTTTTAGTCATCCTAAGTATTATTCATCTGGTATTAACGCCCAAAGGATCTTTGCTATACATTTCATCATATACCTTGTTGATACCCTACCTTTCAATTCTTAAATGAAACAGTCTATTGTTATTTGTCCTTTGTCATGTCTAACACTATTACTTACGTATTCCTGTCATTGATTGACTAACGCTTTCTCTTTTTCGTTATTTTATCTTAACAATTACTTTTTCAAATCTCTATAGCTCTTTTTCTTCTTCTCTTTTGCGGTCTACATCTCTATCTTCATTTATGAGGGGTATTCTCTTTCAAATATTCTTTGTCATACTTCATAGGATACTTTAGTATACCACAATTTACTTATTTCAGTGAATATTAAAGGGACAATCATCGAGGTCCTTCAATATTATTGTCATCTAACGAGGGTTGGGTGGGTGGGGGGCTTGTTCTGAAGACCTTTTTCAATCATGGTGGCCTCACTAGCTACGCATGTTGCAGTTGTACATGCTGCTCGTTCAATATCCTAGGGTTCTCTTATCTATACTTAAGGTATTTGGGCTTTCACACTAAGGTACTACCACTAATAACTATCTGAATTCCCTCTTTTATTGTTACCTGTGATTCATTCTTAATTATTGATCACATTACCTCTTACTGAGAACTTATTTAAGGTTCATACTCTCTCAAAAATTCTATATATCCTCTTGTTATTCTTCTTTGTCTAATTTCCTTGATCTTCTTATGTCATTACCTCTCTGGGAGCTCCATCATCTTTGATAAGTTAAGGTATCGCGACTAATAATTTTTATTTGAGTGTTACTCTATTTTCTATTTTTCCTCTCTGTTATGGTGGGGGAACTCTTTATAAGTGTTATACTTTACTTTTGAGGGTTGTTATGCATATTGGTTACTCTGAATCCTTACCCTCGCAAGCCTTTACTTCCTTGAAGGCTTTTAGTTCTACGATAGGACAGGTTATCACTTCTAGAGTTGACAAATCTTACAGTGAATTCAAACTTATTCACCTCTTATAGAATATTAGTACCTTATAACTTATATCTAGACTCTCTCAAATTTCTTGGTTCAATTATCTCGTTGTCTCCTGAACTGTCTATATAGTCAAATACTCTTTTTTACATGTTCAGGTCTTTATTGGACTCTAATTTGAGGGGTAAATACCTACTCATCTTGGAGATTTGAGAATACACCTTTCTGTTAATTTTTTAAGTTCAACTATGGTCTAATTGAACATCTACCCACTTACTGGGGTCATGGTTACTTAACAGAAGAGTTTATGCTCATTCTGTTGGAATCTGCATCAACTACTTCAAGTCTTAAGCTTTCATAACTTTATTAATCATTTCTGATATCTACATTAACATTACCATTCTTAAGTTATGTTATTTATGTTACTGTCTGTTCTGAACTTTCCTGTTATTTCTCGTATATTCCTTTATTGTTTCAGTATCTTATCTTTTGGCTCAAAATCGTGCTGCTACGGTGATGAGTGGTAAATATATCACTATTTCCCACTCATTTAACTTAATATTTTGTATAGTTTCTTGAGTTTTATGAATATTTTAATGTGTTTTGTGTTATTTTGCAGATAAATAAAGTTGGGAAAGCATTGGAAGCAATTTGGGGCCAAAATAGAGAAAAAATGACAAAAGGGCAATTCGGTAATTTTCCAGCGTCGCGACGCCAATACCTTCAACGTTGCGACTCCTAACGTGCGCGGGAAATGCTAACGTGTGCCGAGGGACACGTGTCAGAATCCGAGAAATTGGACTTGCTAACGTGCGCCGGAACTTGGTAATGTGCACCGATCTTGCTAACGTGCGCCGGCTGCCACGTGTCATCAACATAGAAGATCTGCTAAAATGCACCGTCTGCCACGTGTTGAAATCTCATTGGACCAAAGCAAGCGTGTGCCATGTGTCAATCTCTCATTGGACCGAATATTGGACAAATCACATGTTTCCACGTGTCGACCTCTCATTTGACCGATCCTAAGCGCGTGCCACGTGTTAACTTTTCATTGGACCGAAAAGCCAGCAAAATATAGTGGTCGCGTGTCACCTTCTGATTGCCCGCTCGCTCTACCGCATGACATGTGTCACCTCCTGATTGTGCCAACATCGTACGCGTGGTCAAACCGTGTAGACCAGATACGCGTGTTGGCATCGCGACGCCAGAAGCCGATTTTGCCTATAAATTCAGGCCTTCTTCACTTCATTTGGTGTGCTTTCCTTGGAGCTTTTCCATGTTTTTAGAGGATTGCATCTAGTTTTTGTAAATATAAATACTATTTAATTTATGTATTTTAATTTTCAGTAATAATAATAGTTCTTCTTCTTCTTCTCTTTTCTTTTATGTTTTGTAGTTAAATTTCTGCTAGGGTAAAAGGTGAAATATTTAATATAATTATTTAGGTAAATCTCACTTAACTATAATTTATAAATTATAATTTAACCGGGATTAATTAATGTCAGACTTTATTACCAGCCTGTATGGTCGGTTTAAATATAAATTACTTTACCACCTATATGGCTGGTCTTTATGTGACAGATAATTACAGCCTATATGGTTGGTGTAGTTGGACTAAATGGTTTACCCGCCTACGCCTATGGTTGGTTTTAACTGTTTAACATTATTAATTCCTGAGAAAGCACAGAAAAGAAAATAATTATATAGATTATATAAGTGAGATTCCTAGATAAGAAATATTAAATGTGGATCCTCTAACCCCCAGCATTTTATTTTATTCTAGGGAAGTAATGAAACACAATATTCACACTTAATAATTGATTTTCTTTTATGGGTAATTCTTTAGTTTGTTTATTGAGTCTTAAGCTTAATGTTTCTTGTTGTCTGATCACCAATAAGATTGATGTGGTAAACTTAAAATGAACTAACATAGGGATTTTAAGTTTCATCCTCAGATTCAATAGCCCACGATCTTCCTTGATGATAGATAACCCTTTAATAGATTTCCTTACAGGATAGAACATATACCTGTCGGGCGGGGGTAGCCATAATTGGAACTTAATCTTAATGAATCCAGGTAATTTGGTTGACACAGACATATGGTTCAATTGGGTTATACTGGGTATTTGCGTCTGACCATCGACAGAGGCTTTTTGCATATTTTCGTGTTCCAGGTTAGCAAACTGATTTATTACACATAGATAAGAGATTCAATTCATCTTTATAATAATATTTTGTGGAGTCACAACCCTAGATCTTTGAGTCTTTTATTTTATTTTCCTTAGTATTTTCTTTTGAGTCTGTTTTTATTTTAATTAGCAAATTCACATTCAACTAGCCAAAAGCAATCAAACAATCATTCTCTTCTCCTCCCCTATAATTAGATACCTATAAATAAATAGTATCAATATTTAATAACAACAGTAGGAATTAAGTCCTCGTGGGATCGATATTTTTATACTACTTGAACGATACGTGCGCTTGCGTTATACGTGTGTGTTTACGCCGGTCAAGTTTTTTTGGTGCCGTTGCGGTGACTTATTTTTCTTGAGTTATTAATTTTGAAGCTATCTAATTTTCTTCTTTATCTGTAATTTTTATTTCTTTTCTTTTGTTTTTAGGTGATTGAAAAATGGAACATTATTGGGAGATTGTGAGATCACAAGCTTTACTAGAAGATACACCCCAAATCTAGAAGATACACCCCATTTCTCAGATTTTGATGTGTTTTGTGTTATTTTCAGATAAATAATTTGGGAAGCATTGGATACAATTTGGGGGCCAAATAAAGAGAAAAAATGACAAAAAGACAATTCGGTAATTTTCCAGCGTCGCGACGCCTAACGTGCGCCATGTTAGAAATCTAATAACCAGATCCCAAGATCAAAAAACAAGCAAGATATAATGAATGAACTAGATGCATAAGTAATGCGGAAACAATACTCACAAAAAACACAAATGTGATGCAATGGATGAAGCGAAAATTGCTCCTTTGTGCAGTGGGGAATTCGGCCAAGCAGTAAAGAGAAGCTCCAAGCTTTAGTTGATCCTTCCAAGCTCTAAGATGAGTTTCCCATAACACCTTGTATGATCCCTTGATGTTGCTAGCCAAACTTGTGTGTTAGAGTTCCAAACAAACACACTTGCTTCTTGTCTTGCCACAAAACAAA
>SKCR01016788.1:0-12073 GCA_019454045.1 Zanthoxylum bungeanum | reverse complement strand
TTGTGTATATATATTTTATTCATTTACTTGGTAAATGGAATAAAGAATATATGTATATAAAAATCATTCTCTCTCTCTTGGACCAATTATTGTTCACGGTTTTTGGCAAATTTTTGTACCATTCACGTGACTTACATTGGTCTTTGTTGTTTATGTATTTGGCCTAATTTTGAGACCACATTCACGTGACTCTCTCATTTTTGTTTTGGCATTCACGGTTTTAGGTAAAAATGGAGCCAAAAACCTTCTCTCTTCTCTCTCGGTCTTGGACCGTTTTTCTTCTCCTTCTTGTTCTGTTTTCTGCCGTAAATGGAGAAGCAAGATAATGATTTTTGTGGCAAAAATCAAGTGCTAGCACACCTTGAGCATACATAGGTGATAGGGAAGTGTCTTCATGAGCTTGGAAAGCTTGAAGCTTTGAGCTTCAATGGAGTCTTGCATGGCCGATTCTGGAGGTTAAAGGAGGACTCAAATCGCACAGCACACTGCAAGGAGAAGGTACTGCCGAGCTCTATGGAGGATCAAATCGCACCTTGTTCTTCAAACATCAAAACCGAATTCAATGTGAGTTGATTCCGCCATCTCCTTTGATGTGTTCATATGTCGTTTTTATGCTTTGTTTGTGATCCTTGGGACTTGATTAAACTCCTACAGTAGTTCCCTTAATGGAACCGACAAGGACCAAACTGGTCACCATACCGGTCTAACAGCTGGTTTCTTCTCCCAACGCTATTACCGTTGGAACCGGTTGAGGCCGGTCCAGGTCTCTAGCAGATCCTGGCATATCGGTCTCAGCAGTGTCTGTTGATGATGTTTTTCATTTTCTATATAAATGAACCCCAACTCCTTTTGCCAAAGTTAGAGACATCATATACAATCTTCATACATTTTCTCTAAGACAAAAATAAGAGAGTTATCACACCTTCATAATCAAACACTCTCAAGCTCACACACACACCTTCATATAATTTGATAGTGAGCTTAGAACACTTGGGTTTGCAACTCACACAATCTTCTTAATATTTGTGAGTGTCCGAGTGTGTTTTAAATCTTCTTATCAAAAACACTTGCGGTTTGTGAAATCCCATTGTCTGGGTAGTTGTAAAGGTTTGTGAGTGAGCCTACGAACAAAACTCAAATTGTAAAAGGTTTGGAGTGCACCTTTGCGGAAAACTCTTGGTTGCGGGTGAACCACAGAAACTCGATTTTAGTGGAAATCTTCAAGCGAGGCTTGGGGGAGTGGACGTAGGCACGTTTGGCCGAACCACTATAAATCTCGGTGTCGTATTCTTTTTCCCTATACTTTTACTTATTGCAAGTTTATTTATGTTTATGTTTATTGAATAGAAAACTTGCATATAGGATATTAATTGGAAGATAGAAAATTAACCTAAGTGCTTATTTGGTAATAAGAGCTAAAATCGCCAAAGATTTTATAATTTCGCACTTATAGGTGATAACCCAATTCACCCCCCCCTTTTGGGTATAGAGATTGTTTGTCGCCATTGTTTGTAGGTAATTTCAGTTGGTATCAGAGCGTGGTATTCTCTACAAGACTTAACCGGCCGATAATAGATCATGGCTTCTACAAGCAACTCATCAAATCTTGCCGAATGATTTTCAACAACTAGACATCTGTTTTACACCGGAACGAACTACAATTATTGGAAAATGAGGATGTTGAATTATCTCCTTACCGTTGATCCGCAATCATATTTGGTTATTACACGGGGTGTAAAAGTGCCAATGAAGAAGGATAGCAACGGGGTTGATATTCCTAAGCCGCGAGTTTAGAATGAGATAATGAGGACTTGAAACAAGCCTCACAAAATGCTAAGGCACTCAACCAACATCTGTGCCATTGATCGGGATCAAGTAAGCAAGCTTCCAGAATGTGGAAACGCATATGATTTATGGAAGTCATTGGAAATGATCAACGATGGCACAAGTCAAGTGAAGGAATCCAAGATCAACCGGTTTATGTGCGAATTGGATAACTTCAAGATGGAATCCGGGGAAGAAATTGATCATATGATTTCGAGATTCACAATCATCACCAATCATTTGGCCGCTTTGGGAAAGGTCATTGGGCCATCCGATCAAGTGAAAAAATAATTCAGATCACTCCCGAAGGAATTTAGAAGCTACACATCCTCCATTAGAGAAGAAAACGACATGAACACTTTGAAGATGGATGATTTAGTCAGTAAATTACTTGAATACGAATTGGAGATCAAGATGGATAAAAATGAGGAAGATGAGAAAAGGACAAGGAAGTCATTGGCCTTAAAAACGAGAAGAAGAGACGACTCGAGCTCAAGTAATAGTAATAGTGATGATGAGTTGGCTCAAATAAACAAGAACTTCAAGAAGCTCCTCAAATCCGTAAAGCAAAAGGAAAAATCAAAATCGGATGATAAGAAAAAAGAAAAAATGACCGCGAAAAAATAAGAAAATTGTTTGTTATGAATGCAACAAACCGGGTCATATAGTTATGGATTGCCCATTAAAGAGGATGGAAGGAAAATCTAAGAAAAAGGCAATGAAAGCAACTTCATCTCAGAGCGATAGCGACTCCAGCTCATCCGAGGAGGAATAAGCCAAAGAAAGAACAAATCTAGCATTCATGGCTATCGAGGATGAGGATTTCTCCTTTGAAAGTGAAGAAGAAGAGGTACACAACTCTTAAGACTATGATGATTTACTTAATGCTTTTAATGGCTTAAATGAGTTATGTAATATGCTTAAAAAGAAATTACAATTGGTCAAATATGAGCATGCTACAATTAAAAATGATCATGCATCTTGTATGGATAAATTTCATGTTTTAGATAATGAGATGATATGCTTAAAGGCCAAACATGAAAAATAGATTGCATACTTAAATGATGAAAATGCATGTTTAAAAATTAAAAAGCTAGAACTTGAAAAAGCCATATCTAATATGCCATTTAGCTCTAAACCATGCAATTTCGAATCTATTTTGAATGCAAATATTTTATTACATACAAAAGTTATAAATTTGTAAAACATTGTTAGCAAATTCACATTGGGACATAAAAATCTTAATATGCTTATTGGATCCCAAAAATGTGCATTTAAAATAGAAGGATTAGAATATAGGTCTTACGTTCAGAGAAAATTTTTGAGAAATTATTTTGTTAAGGCATCTGATTCTCATGCTAAAAATGTTATCAATGAAAATGTCACATGTCATGCATGTAATGAAAAATGACATAAAATTGTTGAATGCATGAACAAGAATGTGATTAACAATGCATGGATTCCTCAAGGAATCAAAATTAACTCCAATGGACCCAAGAGAGTTTGGGTACCAAAATGTAATTGATAATTTAGTAGGGGAGCTTTGGGGATGATCATAAGGAGAATTGTGAATTGATCCCAAAGGCTCAAAGAAATGAGGAATCGCAACGGTAAAGGTAAAAACTGTATTCACAGAAACTTTGGTACTATTTCCTCTAAATTGTGTATGTATGCATATTTCAAATTGGTATAATGCACACATCTATTGGTATCTCATTTATATTTAAATTTTTGTTTCTCCACTTTTTGATAATGACAAAGGGGGAGAAATCATTGAGAATGAGGTTAAAACTTGTATAACCTTCACCCTTGGTTTAAGGGGGAGTAATTGTACTAATGTGTTTGTCCAATTCTTATAGAGCTATTTGAAGACAATCACACATTGATGGGGAGCTAACATTGAGGGGGAGCAAAATCGTCAACATTTGGACTCCCATAAGCTCACAAGTTTTAAGGGATTGCCATCATCAAAAAGGAGAGGATTGTTAGTGACATAGTCGCGTTGGATTTTAATGGTGCAACGCGAGTAAAGACTTCGACGCGCAACAACGAGACATTCCAAAAGTTGTCGAAGCATGCGGTAGTGAAAAGCGAGAGAATGTGAAAACTTGCGGCAAATTGAAGAATTTATGTTAAGTCTAGATTAGGGCTCTATTTGTATTGTGAATTGTATATTCAAGTGCCTAAGCTCATAGGATTGCATGCACATTCATTTAGATGCATTAGGGTCATGACAAAATTCCTTAAACCTTCCTTATTATGCATTTTGATCAGAGACCGGCATACCGGTGCCATACCGGTTGACATACCGGTCAAGTTCCTCTGTATGCAAAGCTACTAGAAGCGGCACAAACCAAATCGATGTCAATACGGTCTTTAATCCGGTCATCCTAGGGATTGCATGTTTACTGGAATCGGCGAGCCCTATACTGGTTACCATACCGGTGAACCTATGAAATGCATGGCTACTGGAACCGGCACAAACCAAATCGGTCTACATACCGATCTAACGGCTGGATTCTCCAACGGATAGTACCCTTAATGGAACCGACAAGGACCAAACCGGTCACCATATCGGTCTAACAGCTGGTTTCTCCCAACGGCTATATTACCGTTGGAGACCGGCATACCGTCTAGTAGTGTCTGTTATGGATGTTTTTCATTTTCTATATAAATGAACCCCAACTCCTATTGCCAAAGTTAGAGACATCATATACGATCTTCATACACTTTCTCTAAGGCAAAAACAAGAGAGTTATCACACCTTCATAATTAAACACTCTCAAGCTCACACACACACCTTCATATCATTCGGTAGTGAGCTTAGAACACTTGGGTTTGCAACTCACACAATCGTCTTAATATTGTGAGTGCCCAAGTGTGTTTTAAATCTTCTTATCAAAAACACTTGCGGTTTGTGAAATCCCATTGTCTGGGTAGTTGTAAAGGTTTGTGAGTGAGCCTACGAACAAAACTCAAATTGTAAAAGGTTTGGAGTTCACCTTTGCGGAAAACTCTTGGTTACGACTGAACCACGGAAACTCGATTTTAGTGGAAATATTCAAGCGCTTAGGGGGAGTGGACGTAGGCATGTTTGGCCGAACCACTATAAATCTCGGTGTCGTATTCTTTTTCCCTATATTTTTACTTATTGCAAGTTTATTTATGTTTATGTTTATTGAATGGAAAACTTGCATATAGTTATTAATTTGAATAAAGAAAATTAACCTAAGTGCTTATTTGGTAATAAGAGCTAAAGTCGCGAAAGATTTTATAATTCTGCACTTGTAGGCGATATCCCAATTCACCCCCCCCTTTTGGGTATAGAGATTGTTTGTCGCCATTGTTTGTAGGTAATTTCAGTTGGTATCAGAGCGTGGTATTCTCTACAAGACTTAACCGGCCGATAATAGATCATGGCTTCTACAAGCAACTCATCAAATCTTGCCGAATGATTTTCAACAACTAGACATCTGTTTTACACCGAACGAACTACAATTATTGGAAAATGAGGATGTTGAATTATCTCCTTACCGTTGATCCGCAATCATATTTGGTTATTACACGGGGTGTAAAAGTGCCAATGAAGAAGGATAGCAACGGGGTTGATATTCCTAAGCCGAGTTTAGAATGAGATAATGAGGACTTGAAACAAGCCTCACAAAATGCTAAGGCACTCAACCAACATCTATGTGCCATTGATCGGGATCAAGTAAGCAAGCTTCCAGAATGTGGAAACGCATATGATTTATGGAAGTCATTGGAAATGATCAACGATGGCACAAGTCAAGTGAAGGAATCCAAGATCAACCGGTTTATGTGCGAATTGGATAACTTCAAGATGGAATCCGGGGAAGAAATTGATCATATGATTTCGAGATTCACAATCATCACATCATTTGGCCGCTTTGGAAAGGTCATTGGGCCATCCGATCAAGTGAAAAATATTCAGATCACTCTCACCTCCCGAAGGAATTTAGAAGCTACACATCCTCCATTAGAGAAGAAAACGACATGAACACTTTGAAGATGGATGATTTAGTCAGTAAATTACTTGAATACGAATTGGAGATCAAGATGGATAAAAATGAGGAAGATGAGAAAAGGACAAGGAAGTCATTGGCCTTAAAACGAGAAGAAGAGACGACTCGAGCTCAAGTAATAGTAATAGTGATGATGAGTTGGCTCAAATAAACAAGAACTTCAAGAAGCTCCTCAAATCCGTAAAGCAAAAGGAAAAATCAAAATCGGATGATAAGAAAAAAGAAAAAATGACCGCGAAAAAATAAGAAAATTGTTTGTTATGAATGCAACAAACCGGGTCATATAGTTATGGATTGCCCATTAAAGAGGATGAAAGGAAAATCTAAGAAAAAGGCAATGAAAGCAACTTCATCTCAGAGCGATAGCGACTCCAGCTCATCCGAGGAGGAATAAGCCAAAGAAAGAACAAATCTAGCATTCATGGCTATCGAGGATGAGGATTTCTCCTTTGAAAGTGAAGAAGAAGAGGTACACAACTCTTAAGACTATGATGATTTACTTAATGCTTTTAATGGCTTAAATGAGTTATGTATATGCTTAAAAAAGAATTACAATTGGTCAAATATGAGCATGCTACAATTAAAAATGATCATGCATCTTGTATGGATAAATTTCATGTTTTAGATAATGAGATGATATGCTTAAAGGCCAAACATGAAAAATAGATTGCATACTTAAATGATGAAAATGCATGTTAAAAATTAAAAAGCTAGAACTTGAAAAAGCCATATCTAATATGCCATTTAGCTCTAAACCATGCAATTTCGAATCTATTTTGAATGCAAATATTTTATTACATACAAAAGTTATAAATTTGTAAAACATTGTTAGCAAATTCACATTGGGACATAAAAATCTTAATATGCTTATTGGATCCCAAAAATGTGCATTTAAAATAGAAGGATTAGAATATAGGTCTTACGTTCAGAGAAAATTTTTGAGAAATTATTTTGTTAAGGCATCTGATTCTCATGCTAAAAATGTTATCAATGAAAATGTCACATGTCATGCATGTAATGAAAAATGACATAAAATTGTTGAATGCATGAACAAGAATGTGATTAACAATGCATGGATTCCTCAAGGAATCAAAATTAACTCCAATGGACCCAAGAGAGTTTGGGTACCAAAATGTAATTGATAATTTAGTAGGGGAGCTTTGGGGATGATCATAAGGAGAATTGTGAATTGATCCCAAAGGCTCAAAGAAATGAGGAATCGCAACGGTAAAGGTAAAAACTGTATTCACAGAAACTTTGGTACTATTTCCTCTAAATTGTGTATGTATGCATATTTCAAATTGGTATAATGCACACATCTATTGGTATCTCATTTATATTTAAATTTTTGTTTCTCTCCACTTTTTGATAATGACAAAGGGGGAGAAATCATTTGAGAATGAGGTTAAAACTTGTATAACCTTCACCCTTGGTTTAAGGGGGAGTAATTGTACTAATGTGTTTGTCCAATTCTTATAGAGCTATTTGAAGACAATCACACATTGATGGGGAGCTAACATTGAGGGGGAGCAAAATCGTCAACATTTGGACTCCCATAAGCTCACAAGTTTTAAGGGATTGCCATCATCAAAAAGGAGGAGATTGTTAGTGACATAGTCGCGTATTGGATTTTAATGGTGCAACGCGAGTAAAGACTTCGACGCGCAACAACGAGACATTCCAAAAGTTGTCGAAGCATGCGTAGTGAAAAGCGAGAATGTGAAAACTTGCGGCAAATTGAAGAATTTATGTTAAGTCTTAGATTAGGGCTCTATTTGTATTGTGAATTGTATATTCAAGTGCCTAAGCTCATAGGATTGCATGCACATTCATTTAGATGCATTAGGGTCATGACAAAATTCCTTAAACCTTCCTTATTATGCATTTTGATCAGAGACCGGCATACCGGTGCCATACCGGTTGACATACCGGTCAAGTTCCTCTGTATGCAAAGCTACTAGAAGCGGCACAAACCAAATCGATGTCAATACCGGTCTTTAATCCGGTCATCCTAGGGATTGCATGTTTACTGGAATCGGCGAGCCCTATACTGGTTACCATACCGGTGAACCTATGAAATGCATGGCTACTGGAACCGGCACAAACCAAATCGGTCTACATACCGATCTAACGGCTGGATTCTCCCAACGGATAGTACCCTTAATGGAACCGACAAGGACCAAACCGGTCACCATATCGGTCTAACAGCTGGTTTCTCCCAACGGCTATATTACCGTTGGAGACCGGCATACCGGTCTAGTAGTGTCTGTTATGGATGTTTTTCATTTTCTATATAAATGAACCCCAACTCCTATTGCCAAAGTTAGAGACATCATATACGATCTTCATACACTTTCTCTAAGGCAAAAACAAGAGAGTTATCACACCTTCATAATTAAACACTCTCAAGCTCACACACACACCTTCATATCATTCGGTAGTGAGCTTAGAACACTTGGGTTTGCAACTCACACAATCGTCTTAATATTTGTGAGTGCCCAAGTGTGTTTTAAATCTTCTTATCAAAAACACTTGCGGTTTGTGAAATCCCATTGTCTGGGTAGTTG
Source organism: Zanthoxylum bungeanum (assembly GCA_019454045.1). Lineage (NCBI taxonomy): Eukaryota > Viridiplantae > Streptophyta > Magnoliopsida > Sapindales > Rutaceae > Zanthoxylum > Zanthoxylum bungeanum. The sequence goes on along the minus strand of SKCR01016788.1, from coordinate 3,639 downwards.
TAAAGGTTTGTGAGTGAGCCTACGAACAAAACTCAAATTGTAAAAGGTTTGGAGTTCACCTTTGCGGAAAACTCTTGGTTACGACTGAACCACGGAAACTCGATTTTAGTGGAAATATTCAAGCGAGGCTTAGGGGAGTGGACGTAGGCATGTTTGGCCGAACCACTATAAATCTCGGTGTCGTATTCTTTTTCCCTATATTTTTACTTATTGCAAGTTTATTTATGTTTATGTTTATTGAATGGAAAACTTGCATATAGTTTATTAATTTGAATAAAGAAAATTAACCTAAGTGCTTATTTGGTAATAAGAGCTAAAGTCGCGAAAGATTTTATAATTCTGCACTTGTAGGCGATATCCCAATTCACCCCCCCTCTTGGGTATAGAGATTGTTTGTCGCCATTGCTTGTAGGTAATTTCAATTTCTCCTTCCCTATATTCTTTGGATTTGGTTTCGTATTGCTAGGAATGGTACCTTGCGGTCTGTAACTCTGAGCATTGGCCAGTTGACCTATTTGATTCTCCAGTGCCTTTAAAGATGCTGCTTGATTTTGAACCACAACTGCTAAACCGTCATATTTTGCTTCTTGCTTTTTCATCAGGGCAAGCACTTCTACTATTCTTGGTTCTTTTTCATATTCCTGGCTTTTATTCTGCTGTTGGAATCCGGGTGGTGGATTGTTCCTTTGCCCTGAAGTGTTTCTCCATGCGAAATTGGGATGATTCCTCCACCCTGGGTTATAGGTATTGGAATATGGATTGTTTCCCTGTCTGTTGAAGTTGTTGAAATGGGTCACAGTCTCATCATGTTGGTTGTAAGATTCTGCCTCTCGTGCTCATCCATATGTTGAACTTGTGGATCCAGCATTAACTTGCATGCTATGAGTTTCCAGGCATTTGCATATCTGATCCAGCTTGGCATTCACAACTGGGTTGGTTCCTTCTTCGTGGAATCCTGCTATTTGATGGATCATGCTCCTCTCTGATAGCCACAACGAATTATTGTTGTCTATTTCTTCAATTAAGTCACAGGCCTGATCTTCTCATTTTGCCATTAATGCTCCTCCAGCAGCAGCATCTATTGTGGTTCTCATTAGTCCAGAAATCGCATTGTAGAAGGTTTGGACTTGTAGACACTTTGCAATCTCATGGTGAGGCAATTTTCGGAGCAATTCTTTGTATCTTTCTCATACTTCACAGAGGGATTCTGAGTCATGTTGCACAAAGGATGTGATGTCATTTCTCAATTTTGATGTTCTGGCTGGTGGAAAGTATTTTGCAAGGCATTTGGTGGCAAGAGTGTTCCAAGTTGTGAAGGAACCTACTGGTAGTGAATGTAGCCAAGTCTTAGCTCTATCTTTCAAGGAATATGGGAACACACGCAGACGCATTGCTTCTTCTGCCGCTCGGTTGTAATTGAATGTGCCACAAACTTCCAGGAAGTTGCTGATGTGGGCATTAGGATCTTCAGTTGCAGTTCCCCAAACTGAACTGATTATTGTATCATTTGAATGCTTGTTTTGATGTCACACGCATTTGCAGGCAAGGGTGGAAGTACAATGCATGATATATAGCCGTCAACCAATGAAATTGTTATGTCTCGAATGGGAATTGGTGGTGCTACCTCCAAAGGTCTAGGTTTTTGATTGTTCATGTTGATAAGTGATTCTTGATCTTCTCGCCTTTCCCTTCTCAACTATAGGATAGTTCTTTCAATTTCTGGGTCAAACGAACGGATTTCAAAGCTTCTACTTCTTCTTATGTAGTGTTTGAAGACCTGAAACAAAAGAAAAAAAGTAAAAATAAATTAGACACAAGTAAAGTATCTAACCTCAAAATTAATAACGCAAGAAAATAAGTCCCCGACAACGACGCAAAAAACTTAATCGGGGGAAATCACACACGTAACGCAAGCGCACCTATCGCTCAAGTAGTATAAAATATATCGATTCCATAAGGACTTAATATTTATGCTATCAATTTACGAAGCTAAATGTCTACGAGTATCTAATAGATTCGATTGTTGGTTGGATGGTGATTTTTATCTAAAACAAACAAGTAAATAAAACTAAGGTAGATTTCAAGATTAATTAATGATATGAAAATATCCAGGGTTGTGAATCCTACCAATATCTTTCTAAGGATGAGTTGATTACCTTATGCTTGTGTAATATGTCAGTTTATTAATCTGGAACACGAAGTTATGCAAAAGTCTCTTCCGATGGTCAGATGCAAACACCCAAAGTAACCCAATTAACTATATTCCTATGTTAATTAAGAAACTCTGAATTCATTAAGTTTAAGTTCTAATTATGGCTACCCAAGCCCGACAGGTATATTCATATCCTGGAAGGAAATCTCTACGGTGAGTATGAGATCGTGAGCTATTGAGTCTACGGCTAAACCTAAAATTCCTTCTCCAAGTTCATTTTAAGTTTACCTAATCAATCTTATTAGTGGCCAATTAACAAGAAGTATTAAGAACTAGACTCAATAAATAAACCAATAAATTACACAAGACATAAGAAAAGTCAACTTATTAAATCATTGATATTGATTTTCATCACAACCCTAGACAACGTATTTAGTTACAACACATATCTAAGACTACTAAAGACATAAATAAATAGAACCTCATGCAACCAATTAAAAACTAAAAAAAATTACAATAATGACATAAAATGATGGTGTTAGCGATCAACTTTTATTATTTCCAATCTAGAAATCTCCCTTGTTATAATATATAAATTTGCATTACATTATTGACCGGCCATATAGGCGGTATCCTGATTAAGTCATATTTTAATTAATTCCAACCGACCATAAATGCGGTATCCAATTAAGTCAGGTTAAAATTAATTTAATTAAGTTCAACCGATCATAAAGGCGGTATCCAATTAAGTCAGATTTTAAGATAATTTATATATTACAAAATAAGGGAGATTAATCTAAATTATAATAATAAAAGTTCCACCTTTCACCCTAGCAGAAAGAAGTTACCTACTCAAACTTAAGTAAGAACAAACAAAGTTTTAGTACTAAAATAAAAAGAAAATACAAGAAAACTGAAATTAAACAAACAAGATCCTCTCTTCTTAGTATTCTAAAGAAATTCTGACAAGAAAGTATGAAGAAAATCCTCTGATTTAGGCTGCTATTTATAGGCTTCAAATCGGGTGCGAGTCACGACGCACGCTACAGTAGATGGTGGTTGTCAGCAGACTAAATTATTGGCCTGGCATCGTGATGCGTTGAGGGTTGGGTGTCGCGACGTTGACTCCATGATGACGCAAGTGATGACGTGTGTCAACAGGCCGTATAATTGAGGCGCATCGCAATGTAGAGAAGGTTGTGCATCACGACGCGTGAATATTGAATTTCCCATTTTGTCATTTTCATCCATTTTTTCACCGTTTTGGCCCCGATTTGATTCCATCGAGTCCCGAAATCTTATTTATCTACAAATAACACAAAACACATCAAAATATTAAAAACTCGAGAAACTATATAAAATATTAAGTAAAAGGGGTGGTAAATATTGATATATTTCCCGCTTATCATTAACATTGACAGAAAAATAGATTAGAAGAACGTGGTGTTGGTTTTCTATAAGGTCCCAAGGTCAAACAAGACATGAAA
>SKCR01016490.1:0-11078 GCA_019454045.1 Zanthoxylum bungeanum | reverse complement strand
TCTTTGATTTGATTTTCAAATCATCAAAAGCTAGCACTTTGGAAGTGAACAAAGGTGAAGGGAAACTCCTCAATAGCTTGGAATCATCCTAAAGCTTGGATTCATCATAAAGCTTGGATCTTGGAGATCTTGGATCTCAATTTTTTAAAAGCTCCAACACTCATTGTAAGTATATTCCGCACCTTATAATGATCAACTCTTATATTATGCATGCTTTTAGATCCTTATAATGTTCTAGGAACACTAACAGTCTCTGGATCCATCAATTCCAACTGTGTCTCAAGTTACATACTGGGGTGAGTTTTTCTTCATGCCCCGAAAAACATAAAACCAAGCTTTAAATCTCAAAGATGTAAGAAATATTTCCTGAAATACATTTCTTTCAAATACGTTTGACACTTTTCTTTAAAACTTTTCGGTTTTAAAAAAAATCATACTAAGTTCCAATTCAATCTTTTGAAATTCATAACATACATGAAATTGCATATTCTCTTCTTATTTTTCACTAGTCACAGTCATCATACTTTTCTACGTACTTATCTTTGGATTGTCATATAACTACATGTATATGCTCATGTACAACTATAAATTTAATGACACATACTTCTGTACTTATATGTTTATTCCTTACTTTATCATATATTCACATGCATATGCTCATGAAGATCTAATAAATTAATGATATAAGGATTCTATTCCTTTATACTTTCATTCTTGACTTTATTATTTTATTAAAGCCTATGAATAACATTATCAACTCCTTATAGAGACATTGCAAGATCATCATTACCATCCTTTTGGTTCTCACTTCTTACGTCAACCAAACAGTCAATATTTTAAACTATAACACTAATAAGCAAGGGATGACCTTACCCAAAAAATTTATTTTAATTATCAAAGCGATGAACCAATAACATAGTATTCTGTACTGTTGAGATTAAAATGTAATATGTGAGCACCAAAAGAAGGAAAATTACATGAACATCCAACTAACATACTACCATATCATTTCCCACTACTACATCAATAATAATTTTCAAATTTTGTATACATGTCAACGCATCAATATTTTCTATTATCATATTTATTAAAGTTATAACCTAATCTTCTAACATGTTAAATCCAAATCATATCCATTTTTATTCCATCAATGTCTTAAAATCATAACACCCGACACACTTAAATCTTCTTTATATTTGATTCACTCAACCCACTTATCTTCACTTTTTAATAATATCATCAACTCAGATTTGTCTCTCATTCTCTCGGCCTCCACTACACACGCGTATATATGTGTATTAATATATCCAAACATAATTTGTAAGTGACCACCAAATTCATACTTTAACTTCTTTACCATTTACATTAACAAGCATCTATATTAGATACATCAAATTCATCATCACACCTTCTGCTGCACTACTTTAATATCTTAGTACTTACCTGCTTACTCTTACTAATCTAATTTGGTTATTTACCATACTTATCATTCTTTGGTTTTATTGAAATATCATCAAATTGGACTTAAATATAATATCTTTCCAATGAACACTATCACACTAAGGTTAACCATACAAACATGAGTATAGAATCATATAATTATGAACTAGTGTTTTACAATCTGTTCCTTCTATGTAAGGATATAATGCACACATACATCACTCATAAATTCATAAATATTCATGCTATCATTCGTTAATGCCCATTATATACGTCTCAAATGATTTTTATAAAATATATATATATATATATATAGTCCATATGCATAACTTATGAGTTATCCTCTACTTTTTACGTGATGCTTTTATGAAATACATTTTAAAAATCTTTTCTGAAAATTTCTTTCTGAAAACTGCTTTCTGGATCTCTTTATAAAACCTGTCATACAGAAGTATTGTTTTCTGAAAACTGTTTCTAAAAATGATTCATCTGAAAACTATTTCTGAAAGCTAAAGTTCCTACATGATATATGAAAAACTTTTTCTAAATTCGTTTTTGAAAACTGTTTTATATAGTCTGATTTCTTGAAATCTAGGCACTGAAAATTGAAAACAGTGTACTGAAATTTGAAATCTGAAAATTGAAAATCTGAAAACTGAAAACTACTTACGTCCAGGAAACCGACTCAACTGGACGTCTCTCTATACCCAGGAAAACGACTCAACTAGGTGTGCTCTATGCCCAGGAAAATGACTCAACTGGGTATCTCTAAAACTGGTGGTACCCTACGCCCAGGAAACGACTCAACTGAACGTAGAGCTCCATGTCCAGGAAAACGACTCAACTGGACATACCACCACTAGAGTCCAGGTACACGAACCTAAGCCGTCGTCCTGGCTCTACATGTGCACATGTCTCTGGATCCGTCAATTCCAACTGTGTCTCAAGTTACATATTGGAGTGAGTTTTTCCCTCATGCCCCGAAAAACATAAAACCAAGCTTTAAATCTCAAAGCTGTAAGAAATATTTTCTGAAATACTTTTCTTTCAATACGTTTGACACTTTTCTTTAAAACTTTTCGAGTTTTAAAAAAAATCATACTAAGTTCCAATTCAATCTTTTGAAATTCATAAATACATGAAATTGCATATTCTCTTCTTATGTTTTCACTAGTCACAGTCATACTTTTCTACGTACTTATCTTTGGATTGTCATATAACTACATGTATATGCTCATGTACAACTATAAATTTAATGACACATACATTCTGTACTTATATGTTTATCCTTACTTTATCATATATTCACATGCATATGCTCATGAAGATCTAATAAATTAATGATATAAGGATTCTATTCCTTTATACTTTCATTCTTGACTTTATTATTTTATTAAAGCCTATGAATAACATTATCAACTCCTTATAGAGACATTGCAAGATCATCATTACCTCCTTTTGGTTCTCACTTCTTACGTCAACCAAACAGTCAATATATTTAAACTATAACACTAATAAGCAAGGGATGACCTTACCCAAAAAATTTATTTTAATTATCAAAGCGATGAACCAATAACATAGTATTCTGTACTGTTGAGATTAAAATGTAATATGTGAGCACCAAAAGAAGAAAATTACATGAACATCCAACTAACATACTACCATCTTATTTCCCACTACTACATCAATAATAATTTTCAAATTTTGTATACATGTCAACGCATCAATATTATTCATTATCATATTTATTAAAGTTATAACCTAATCTTCTAACATGTTAAATCCAATCATTATCCATTTTTATTCCATCAATGTCTTAAAATCCATAACACCCGACACACTTAAATCTTCTTTATATTTGATTCACTCAACCCACTTATCTTCACTTTTTAATAATATCATCAACTCAGATTTGTCTCTCATTCTCTCGGCCTCCACTACACACGCGTATATATGTGTATTAATATATCCAAACATAATTTGTAAGTGACCACCAAATTCATACTTTAACTTCTATTTACCATTTACATTAACAAGCATCTATATTAGATACATCAAATTCATTCATCACCCTTCTGCTGCACTACTTTAATATCTTAGTACTTACCTGCTTACTCTTACTAATCTAATTTGGTTATTTACCATACTTATCATTCTTTGGTTTTATTGAAATATCATCAAATTGGACTTAAATATAATATTCTTTCCAATGACAACTATCACACTAAGGTTAACCATACAACATGAGTATAGAATCATATAATTATGAACTAGTGTTTTACAATCTGTTCCTTCTATGTAAGGATATAATGCACACATACATCACTCATAAATTCATAAATATTCATGCTATCATTCGTTAATGCCCATTATATACGTCTCAAATGATTTTTATAAAATATATATATATATATATATATAGTCCATATGCATAACTTATGAGTTATCCTCTACTTTTTACGTGATGCTTTTATGAAATACATTTTAAAAATCTTTTCTGAAAATTTCTTTCTGAAAACTGCTTTCTGGATCTCTTTATAAAACCTGTCATACAGAAGTATTGTTTTCTGAAAACTGTTTCTAAAAATGATTCATCTGAAAACTATTTCTGAAAGCTAAAGTTCCTACATGATATATGAAAAACTTTTTCTAATTCTGTTTTTGAAAACTGTTTTATATAGTCTGATTTCTTGAAATCTAGGCACTGAAAATCTGAAAACAGTGTACTGAAAGTTTGAAATCTGAAAATTGAAAATCTGAAAACTGAAAACTACTTTACGTCCAGGAAACCGACTCAACTGGACGTCTCTCTATAACCAGGAAAACGACTCACTAGGTGTGCTCTATGCCCAGGAAAATGACTCAACTGGTTCTCTAAAACTGGTGGTACCCTACGCCCAGGAAACGACTCAACTGAACGTAGAGCTCCATGTCCAGGAAAACGACTCAACTGGACATAGCCACCACTAGAGTCCAGGTACACGACCTAAGCCGTCGTCCTGGCTCTACATGTGCACATGTCTCTGGATCCGTCAATTCCAACTGTGTCTCAAGTTACATATTGGAGTGAGTTTTTCCCTCATGCCCCGAAAAACATAAAACCAAGCTTTAAATCTCAAAGCTGTAAAAATATTTTTCTGAAATACTTTTCTTTCAAATACGTTTGACACTTTTCTTTAAAACCTTTTGAGTTTAAAAAAAAATCTACTAAGTTCCAATTCAATCTTTTGAAATTCATAACAAACATGAAATTGCATATTCTCTTCTTATATTTTCACTAGTCACAGTCATACTTTTCTACGTACTTATCTTTTGATTGTCATATAACTACATGTATATGCTCATGTACAACTATAAATTTAATGACACATGCATTCTGTACTTATATGTTTATCCTTACTTTATCATATATTCACATGCATATGCTCATGAAGATCTAATAAATTAATGATATAAGGATTCTATTCCTTTATACTTTCATTCTTGACTTTATCATTTTCTTAAAGCCTATGCAATAACATTATCACCCTTATAGAGACATTGCAAGATCATCATTACCTCCTTTTGGTTCTCACTTCTTACGTCAATCAAACAGTCAATATATTAAACTATAACACTAATAAGCAAGGGATGACCTTACCCAAAACATTTGTTTTAATTATCAAAGCGATGAACCAATAGCACAGTATTCTGTACTGTTGAGATTAAAATGTAACATGTGAGCAACCAAAAGCAGAAAATTACATGAACATCCAACTAACCTACTACCATCTTATTTCCCACTACTACATCAATAATAATTTTCAGATTTTGTATACATGTCAACGCATCAATATTATTCTATTATCATATTTATTAAAGTTATAACCTAATCTTCTAACATGTTAAATCCAAATCAATATCCCTTTTTATTCCATCAATGTCTTAAAATCCATAACGCATGACACACTTAAATCTTATTTATATTTGATTCACTCAACCCACTTATCTTCACTTTTTAGTAATATCATCAACTCCGATTTGTCTCCCATTCTCTCGGCCTCCACTTCACACGCGCATATATGTGCATTCACATATCCAAACATAATTTGTAAGTGATCACCAATTTCATTTCTCATCCTCATTTTCATCAACGACAATAAGCTTCCTGTTCTAAGCTGTCCACCATGCGACTAATATCCCATTTTCTTCAAGTGTATAAATTTCTTTTAATTTTTTGAAAGTTCTCAATTTCTTACTAAATACTAATCCTAAGTTTGTATCAATACGATTCCACTCATTATCAAACCCAAAATTAAGATTTATTCCAAAACCCATATAACATAATCAATCTAATACAGAGTACCCATATGCACAATGCACTTACCATTAACTCCATGACTGAATTCCGAAGCCCCATTGTTGAATCATTGGTTTCTCACTTTCAGCTTCCCTTATTTCTCTTCTAGACTCATTCGATCTTCTGGTTTCTTCTTCTTTCGGCCTTTTGTGTTTCATTCTTCCTCCATCTCAACTCTCGAACTCCCTCTTTCTTCTTTCTATTTCTTTCCTACCTTCTTTCCCTTCTGGTTTCGGCATGCTTCCGATCTCCTTCTTTCTTTACTTGGTTCTGCTCCTTTCTTCTCCATTCTTTTCGGTCTCTGTTCTCTCTAAAACACCCTCGCCTGTTCTGGATTTCACCCTTTTTTTCCTCTTCTGTTTTCTTTCGGTGCATGTGTGTTTTATATTGTGAAGCACATGTGTCTTTTTTTTCTTAAACCTGTATGTGTTGAATTTTTGTGTGTGTAAAATATATAAATCTACTAAATGTGGTTATATGCTTAATATACAAGTGCATTACACGTGTATATGCAATAAAATATCTAAGTTTTATTTCTTTTCATTTTAATTATTAAATCTCATTTTACCCTTTCTAGTTAATTCTTCATTATTCTATAACTCATCTCTTGTAATAATTCTCATATTCTGTATAAATCATATCTCGTGCTCACAGGCCTCTCAAACGAAATTAATATTTACACCAAAAATGCCTAAATATCTCGGGATGTTGCCTTTTGGACTTTGTAACATTGACAATATTCCAATGATGCATGTTAAACATATTTAGTGACATGGTTGAACACTGTTTAAAGATATTTATGGATTATATAACTGTTTTTGGGAATTCATTTGATAATTGCTTGAATAATTTGGAAAATATTTTGAAAAGATGTGAAGAAAAATGACTTGTGTTAAACTAGGAAAAATGCCATCTTATGACTAATTCGGGAATTATTTTGGGATACGTTATATTATCTAAAGGTATTGAAGTTGACAAGGCAAAAATACAAGTAAACTCTGAATTGCCATCACCAAAAACAGTAAGGGAAATCCTTTCTTTCTTAGGACATGTTATTTTGTTGTTGCCGACGTTTCAAATTTTAGGGTATTCACATAATAAATCATAAATTAAAGGTTGATAATAAAAAATTTGGGAGATTAAAAGAAAATTTAAAGAGTAAGAAATGGGTAATGGATTGTAGTAAGATTTTATAGGAGGTTCATTAAAAACTTTAGTACCATATCCAGACCCTTATGTAACCTTATATGAAAAGATGTAACATTTGAATGGACATAAGAATGTCAAAAATCGTTCGAAAAGATTATCAGTCTTTTGACTTCTGCTCCTATTATACAATCGCCTAATTGATCTTTGCCTTTTGAGCTGATGTGCGGTGCTAGTGATTATGCAGTTGGTGCAGTGTTAGTACAAAGAAAGGAAGGTAAGCCACATGTAATATATTACGCAAATAGAACTTTAAACATTGCAAACATGAATTACACTACCACAAAAGAACTACTTGTTGTAATATTTACATTGGATATATTTCGATCATATTTAATTGGTTCTTCAACAGTTGTTTATTCTGATCATGTTGCTGTTAGACATTTGATGTCTAGATAGGATGCAAACCAAGATTACTATGGTGGATTTTGTTGCTTCAAGAATTCAATCTCACAATCAAGGACCAGAAACGAGCAGAGAATATGGTTGCAATCATTTATCAAGACTCACAAATGAGTCATCAATTGATACAACTCCTATCAATGACTCTTTTCCTGATGAATTTTTATTTTCTGTAAATACAATACCTTAGTATGCTAATACTGTCAATTTTCTTGCAATAGGAAAAATACCTCCAAATTGGTCATCACGACAATAAGAAATTTTTGACGAAGTCAAAAGATTCTACTAAGATGATTCATATCTTTTCAAGTATTGCCCTGATCAAATTTTCCGACGATGCATATCGGATAATGAGATAAGTGGTGTTATTCAGTTTTGTCATTCAGAAGCATGTGGAGATCATTTCTCATCTAAGAAAATCGCATCAAAAATATTACAATATGGATTTTATTGGCCCACATTTTTAAAGATACTCATGTTTTTGCAAAACTTGTGAAAATTGTCAAAAGTTGGGATCCATTTCAAAAAGAAACATGATGCCTTAAATTCCATCTTTCTCATCGAAATATTTGATTATCGGGAGTTATATTTTATAGGTCCATTTTCACCATCATTTGGATTTTATATATTTTAGTTGAAGTTGATTATGTCTCAAAATGGATTGAGGCGATTCCTTGTCAAAATAATGATCATAAAACTGTGATTAAATTTTTACAAGAAATAATTTAAGTCGATTTGGAATCCCTCATGCCATTATAAGTGATGGTGGTAAACACTTTTGTAATAGACCTTTTGAGTCCTTAATGAAAAATAGGGAGTTACACATAAAGTTTCCACCTTTTTATCACCCTCAGACAAATGGTTAAGTTGAACTACTAAATAGGGAAATCAAACAAATTTTGGAAAAAAAAAAGGTTCAACCCAAATCGCAAAGATTGGTCTCTTCAACTAACTGATGCACTTTGGGCATATCGAACAACTTTCAAAGCCTCTTTGGGAATGTCTCCATATCATCTAGTTTATGGAAAATCTTTTCATTTGTCTGTAAAATTTAAGCATAAGCATATTGGGCTATTAAAGCATTCATTTCAAACCTTAAAAACGTTAGACATGAACGTAAACTGTAATTAAATGAACTTGAAGAGGTAAAGAATGATTCATATAAGAATACGGAAATTATTAAAGTTAAAACCAAGACATTTCATGATAGTCAAATTTCACGAAAAATATTTGAAATTGTTCAAAAAAATTTGCTTTATAATTCTCGTCTTTATTTATTTCCTGGAAAATTGAAATCCAAATGGAGTGGCCCATTTATTGTGAAGCACGTTTATCCATATTGAGCTATTGACATTGAGAAACCTATGGATGATGAAGTATTTAATGTTAAAGGACAATGTTTGAAACTATTTTTGGAGTGTTCAAATTTTCAAGAAATTTTTTTCCTTTCAAACCCAGTGTAATATGATTGATATATTTTCTTTTTTTCTTTTGTATTTGTCTAATTTGCATTTTTCTTGAGTTTTTACTGTAGTTTTTTTCTTTTTGACAGAATCTTTCACCCCAGTTAAACAGTGGATAATTTTACTCCATGACTCTAAGTCGATTCTTTCAATTTCCTAAAATTACTAATACCCTACAATCAAGGTAAGGAAGAAACTCTTAAAAAACTCCACAAATATTTTCCTTCTCTCCCCAAGAATGCTCTGATGAAAATTTACAAAGTACGCACCGAAAGATTGAGGCTTTTTATGATCCATGATATTCCTAGTGATATTCGTTGGGTAATTGAAGGAGGGGGTTCGCTTGGCAGGTGAGTCATTTGACTCTTTCATTTCTTACATGTCCGGTTTAGGGAAAAACACGTATGCTAAGAAATGAAGAGCTAAACAATTAGGTTTTGTTATAATTACACACCATGGACGTGGAACACTCATTGTCATTCTTTATGAATGATGTCTGACAATCGTGATAATAAAATTCAATTCATTAGAGATGGCTTGAGTAAAGAGTCTTTAGATGATATATCATTAATTCTTGAGACGCGTCCTAGTAGACATGTTCATCGAGTAATTCAAAATTTCCATATACAATTTCAAAAAGAAAGACAACAATACAGTTTTGTGAATCTGAATTTAAAAGACCATGTTTGCCAATTTATAAGAAAATTATATGAGAAGCCTATCCCCGACCCATAGAGGGCATTCACTGTTACTAGACGTAAAACTAGAGAAAAATGTGAGCCACAATCACAACTACCAGTATATATTTTTCAATTTATAACTTTGATTTCATTTACTTTAAATTACTGTTTTGATTTACTTTAAGTTACTGTTTTGATTTACTTTACTTTAATTTACTGTTTTGATTTCCTTTACTGTTTTGACGACAATATCTAAATTTTTGACTTTTACGATTTTTTTACTATTCATCTGGAATTATCATTTTACAGGTACTACTGCATTTATTACTCACTATTTTTCAGGATCCATAATTCAGCTCGTCATTTCTCTATTCAACACATCTAGATAAGAGAGATAGCAAAAATGGAGAAAACTTCAAGACGATGAGTTACTAATATATGTGTCTTTTGTGGAACTAGATCTGGAACTAAACCAGAATTTGTTAAGGATGCACAAGAATTGGGTATAGTTATGGCAGAAAGAAACATGCACTTAGTATATGGTGGTGATAATCTTGGATTGATGAGGGTGTGTTTCAAATGCCGTACAAGAAGGTGGCAGTCAAGTTTTGAGGATCATTCCAAAATATTTGACAGAGGAAAACCTTATCGAAAAATCAAATGGAGGATAATACATTGTCTCAAGTATGTCTGAAAGACTTATTCATAGTTGCGTCATGGGCAAACTTGAATATTCACCAAAAACCCATGCACTACTTAATATTGATGGCTTTTTTGATTTTCTTTTTGTATTTCTTGAGGATTCCAAAATTAATAAGTTTATTTCAAAATCGGTAAAAGATATATTTCTAACTACAAGAAAAAAATGATGATTTAATTGACCAACTTTTAGTTTATGAACCAAAAATCGACCTCAATCTTTCCAAGTTGAACTGGTCTGGTAACGATCATGGCAAGAAGTATAGAGTGGATTTTCAAACATGGGGGACAATGTCTCAATTTTGTTGAGGGGAGTGGATAATTGACTAGATAGTTTTTGTTTTTATGTTTCCTTGCTATGTTTTTCGTTCAAAAAAACTACACACATAAACTAATAATAAAATTTTGACAAACTTAGTGGAATTATTGTTCGGAGATGGAAGTGTAAGGAGTTTTCGCTCCTAAGACGTATCTCAATTTAATTTGTAATAATTTTTTTTTTTTTATTTTTTTTCTTTTGAATCATTTAAATTTGTGAATTCTCTATAATATTGATTAAATTTGATCTTAATATGCTCATTTGACAGGTATCATCAAATATATGGTAATATATGATCATGGGTTATAAGTGAAAATTTTGTGTTATTCGTTCTCTAATTTATTGGAGGTATCATGACCAGTGCGTAATCACACACGTATAACGCAAGCGCAATATGTTCAAGTAGTATAAAAATATCGATCCCGAGGACTTAATTCCTACGGCTGTTATTAGTTATTGATACATTAAGGGAGAATGAGAATGATTGCTTTTCAGTAGTTGAATGTGGATGTCCTTAAATAAAATAAACA
>SKCR01016445.1:0-242201 GCA_019454045.1 Zanthoxylum bungeanum | reverse complement strand
GCGATTGCTTACTCCAGTGTTACCGAACATAAGGAGGAGTATGCCCTTAATGTGTCGAACACTCTTTGATCCTCATTTACCCGATGTAATGGATCCGTGGGAAAGCATAGCACGGGGAGTGACGAGGCCCCCGTGACGATTGCTAGCTCCAGTGATACCAGACCTAAGGAGGGATATGCCCTTAGCGTCCCGGACACTCTTTGATCCATTCATCACTCGGATCCGTGGGAGGCACAGCACGGGGATGCGTAGAGCCCCTGTAGCGTGTGCCTACTCCAGCGTGGTAATGAGGAGCCCTCATGAAATACACAGGCTCCCCAGTGGACCGACGTGTAGAGGATGTGCCCTTACCAATCAAACGCTCTTTTTGATCCGAATTCTGGTTCGCCGGGACGCTGAATTGAAAGATTCAGAATTGTGTTTTGGAGGCCTCGGGCAGGACGCTGTTGTGAGGCATCCGTGCTGTTGTTTACATTTGTAAAAATTTTTCTTTTGGGACAAGTGCCGAGTCACCCCCACCTTTTTTGGTCTTATTTTTCAAATTTTTTGATTTTGTTTTTCACTGATCTGGCAAGGGGACGCCCGTGTCAGATTCGGTAGGGCTTCACAAGGTTGATTCAATTCCCTTCTGAGCAAGTCCCAAAGATTACCTGGCTCGGGGCTGGATTCGTTCCGCCGAGGCCACTTGGATTACCTGGCTCGGGGCTGGATTCGTTCCGCCGAGGCCACTTGGATTACCTGGCTCGGGGCTGGATTCGTTCCGCCGAGGCCACTTGTTTATTCGGCTCGGGGCTGGATTCGTTCCGCCGAGTTCACTTGGTTTCTCTCAGCTCGGGGTCGGGTTACGTCCCACCGAGTCCGTCCTTTTGGTCTGAGGACGTAACATTCCCCCAGGGCCAAGTGTTCATCTCAGCTCGGGGTCGGGTCGTGTCCCACCGAGTCCGTCCTTTTGGTCTGGGGACGTAACATTCCCCCAGGACAAGGTGTTCTTCTCAGCTCGGGGTCGGGTCATGTCCCACCGAGTCAGTCCTTTTGGTCTGGGGACGTAACATTCCCCCAGGGCCAAGTGTTCATCTCAGCTCGGGGTCGGGTCGTGTCCCACCGAGTCCGTCCTTTTGGTCTGGGGACGTAACATTTCCCCCGGAGCCAAGTGTTCATTTCAACTCGGGGTCGGGTTACGTCCCACCGAGTCGGTCGTCGTCAGCATAAGGGCAAAACATTGTCTCCACGGGTAGATATCGGGATCCTCGTTGACTGAGCACATGAAGGTGGCAGGAATGACCAGATTTGCAGCCAATGCGTTTTTCTCTGTGATTTCTGGAGCGACCACCAGTAAGGCGATCGGCACACCATCTTTTATAGTTCCCGGCACCAACTTGTATACTCGTTGGAACCGAGAACTAGGGGACAGATGTTGATGGTGTTTTTATGCACTATGGTATTTAAGACAGCACGACAGGGGCAAAAGGGTAACTCCCTTCTTGATCGAGATCATTAATATCGACCCGACCACATGAGTTATGAGCCGAGCACTTATGATCTGTAACCCGACCACATAAGATCGGATAACCAGGCATTATAAGATCTACAACAGCATTCTCAGCTCAAATGACTATTATGACCGACCACATGAAGACCGACCTCATGAAGACCGACTATATAGCGAGGCGTGCTCCAGAAGATAACACCCTATCATTGTGGATAAGATGACAAGTTATCCTATTTTCATGAGGAAAACTAGTAAGTCAATGTCCTAGTATGATAAAGGAAGTAAATGTAGTTTTTTGGCTAGGAATCCTTATGGGAAAAGGGAATAGTTTCAACTAGGAAATTCTTATAGGAGAAGGAATATGATTTCTATACTATTATAAATAGGAGGGTAGAGTGAAGGAAAAGAGGAACAACAGAAAAGAGAGAATAAAAGGGGAGAACAAGTTGAAGGTTAAAAGTGGGCATCAGAATCATCAAGCTCTGACTTGTAAACACAAAAAAGATCCGAGAAGCATATTTCAGTAATAAAAAGTATCATCCTGTTTGTGCCCGTGGACGTAGGTCGGACCAAGATCCACCGAACCACGTTAAATCTCCTTGTTGATTGGTGTATTTATCTGTCTTTTGCTAAGTTTGCTTTTGGTCCCCCATAACCAAACAAATTCACTATTGAGGGAGGATTTCCTCGGGAGTGATATTCCAATATTACCCTGAGACCAAAATCAGCCGTCAACACATACTATCACATCATTTTTATAAAATCTTTTTTTTATACATTTTTTTTAACATATAATCCTTTTTATAACCAACTCTTGGCTAGTGCTTTCTTTATATAAGCGATGTGGGATATTTGTTACTTTGCTATTGTGTCCCACATCGCTTATATAAAGAAGTCAATAACCAATAGTTGGTTATAAAAAGGATGTGGACATTCATGTTTTAGTAATGCAATTTTAAACCTCATTAAGTAATTATTATTAATAAAAAAAAATGAGATTTACTTGTGAAACCTTACGGTTCCAAGAAAATAAATTTTTTTTTTTTAACTTCCGGTTCCAACCGGAACCGTACGGTTCCGGTTGGAACCGCTGGAACCGTTCGGTCAGGGTAAGAACCCTAACCGAACCGGTCAGGTTCCAGAACCGGTTGGAATTCGGTTCCGGTTCCGAACCGGAACCTTGGCCGGGTCTACAGGGAGATGACAAAGATATCTGAAGATTCCGCAGAGCTGGCCCTTAGCTAAGGCGAGTGAGGCACCCTCGTATGGTTCATGGATTTTTTTTTTTATTATAACTCCTAAATAACTAATGAATAAGGGTCCAAAATTTTCATATTATTATATTATATTATAGGGAAAGAATTAAAAAATAACATGCAGCACCACAATAAGAATCAAATTTTGATGATAAAAGAAACAGCCTAAAGTTTTATTACATGCATAAAAGGGCGACTCAAGCCGAAGATGTTTAAAGAAAGCAAACCCAATGGGTATAAGCTTGGTAGTAAAAAACTTAAGACTTGATTGTTAGGTCATAGATTCAAATTCGAGATACATTTCTTAGATTTTACCTGTTCCGCTTAAACCTGAATTGAAGATTTCCAACATTTCCAAAAAAAAATGTTTAAAGAAAGCATTAAGAGGGAACTATTCATCAAGCACATACAAAATCCAACATTCCAAATTACAAATTACAACCAACTAGATTTAGCCTTAATCCTAATATGCAAAATACACTTTGGTAAAAAAACTATAAAGCCTTGACCTCCGAGTAGCAAAAATGCAAATCTGAGACGAAATTATTGATATCATTACAACTACTAAGTTTGCTGGCGATATAAAATTCAACAGTAATGCAACACATGATAAACTTTGCAAAGGTCAGCATTTATTTTTCCTCCAAGTGATCCCCAATGCTCTTTGAAATTCCAATGTTATAGAGTTGGCGGTGACTTCTTTAGTCCAGCTTCACCGAAGAGAACAAGTAATGCACGAACCAGAATGAAGAAAGGAATCCAACTGTGCCTGTTGCAAGCATAATAGCTAGAACCATGAAGAGAGAGTATCCTAAGTAAAGAGTTGCAGAGACAGGTCCACTCAAATTCCTAAGATCGAACACAAGATAGTTTATGGAGTACAAGAAAATGTAGATTGCAACTGATCCGGAAGCAAAGAAGGATTTCCACCACCATTTCCAATCCTCGACACAAAGATGCATGTAGGTGAGAACAAGAGACACTTCAGCACAAACCACCACAAGAAGTATCAAGACAATTAATAGGAAACCGAAAACATAGTATACATGACCCATCCAGATGCTTGACATGATAAAGAAGAGCTCGATGAAGAGGGTGCCGAATGGAAGAGTACCGGCTCCGAGAACCAACAGCCAAGATGGGTATTTTTGAGCTGGGATTTCACGAGGAATCTGGTTGGTTCTAACTGGGTATTCAATATGAGGTGCCTTTGCCCCAAAGTATCCACCAAGCAGGGTAAGGGGAACAGAGATGCAGAACCATAGCAGAAGCAGGATAACAAACAACGAAAATGGAATGGCTCCTGTGCTATGGCTACCCCACAATAGGAAATTCAAAGTGGTTAGAATCACAAAAGCAATACCAGGGAAGAAACAAGCAGCCTTCCATGCAACAGATGTCCATCCTTTTAGATCACCACAGCCAATTGTCCTCCAAAGCCGAACAGCAACATAGCCAGCTGCAACACCAAGAATCATATAGATAAACAGCATACTTGTGACAAGAGTTCCACGGGAAGCTGGTGACATGAATCCAAGAGCAGCAAACAAAATAGTCACAACAGCCATCCCGAGAATCTGAACTCCATCTCCAACCATAATACACAAAAGTCCTGCATTATTTGGGGCACGGAAAACATCCCCCACAACAAGCTTCCACCCAGACAACTCCTCGTTCATCTGTGCTTGAGCCTCCTTGTCAAGCTCTTCATACCGAGTCAAATCCCGCCTAACAGTCCTCAAAAAGATCACAAGGACAATACCAGCAAGGAAGGTGATAACCATCAGAGAATTCAAGATTGAAAACCAATGAACCTTAGATCCCTCCATCTTCAAATAAGCATCCCAACGTGACGGCCACTTGATATCACTCAAGTCAAAGTTAACCTCGTAAGTAAACACAATTGGTTGGCCCTCCTTAATAGGCATTAACACAATGTTTGGATCACACTTTATGGGATTAGGGTACTTATCATACATGTTTGATTTCTTCACATCATTGGCATTATGCATCACACTACAAGGCACCACCTCAAACCCAACAACCATATAACCAGGCACGTCATCATTCAACTTTGTAGGAATAAGTTCTGCAGCATCCCCAGTACCCATAACATGAGCGACATTGGTCTCCTCATATTTATGCACAAGAACCTTAAACTTCAAATGGTTAAACACATAATACGCATCTTGAGACTTAACCCCTACTGGGTACCCAGTCCACCTAAAAATATAACCATCCTTCTTAGTATACCTAATTGCCGGCAAATTATCGAGAATCAAATTAACCTGATACATCTCATCAATCCTTTGTTTCAACAACTCAAAATTATCTTTTGACAATGGATCCGTTTTACACAAAAAGATATCGCTCTCATTAGTATACATCTTAAACCTATAAGGAGAATTCTCAATCCTATCACCCACCAACAGTTCACCGAGATTCTCAGCACTATCTTTAACACCCTCTTGTGGTTTACAAAACGGCAAGCTATAATAACTAAACGGCATTTCGGTGTCTATTGAAGTGATGGAATTAACTTTCACCGACAAAGTGTCACCGACAACATATTTGTGAGGGTAGCTACCAGGCAAGTAAAATCCAAGACAAGAAGATTGAAATAACACGAAAATGGACAATACCCAGATCATGAAATTGCTAGCTAAGCTCATTTTGGATGAATTTTCCTCAGATCTGGGTGACCCAGATCGTTTTTGTATCTGTGTATTGAGTTTTAAATGGAGATTAAAAAATTAAACTACAGTGATGTAACAAAAGTATGATAGCAGTAGCAATATAGAAGTACAAGTAATTCAAAAGGTAAGGTAATTAGATCTGACTGACCTTCGATTTAGAGTGTTAATGCATGAAGAAGAAGGTGATGTGCTGAGAAACTGTTAGATGAAGAAAGGGGAGAGTTTTATTAATATAATAAAAGCTTCGAGAATCGGGGGAGTGCTATAACTGCCGTATCATTTACGATTTATTGCCGTTTTGGCTTTAATAGATTAGTGCCACATTTACATTTGTATTCATGGACTATAATTTTTTTATTTTTTTTAAATACTAAGAGTGTCATAAGAATATTTATAAAAATCTATTTTATAAAAATTTTGATGGAAAAATAGAAAAATTAATAATATTTTGACAATTTTTTTTTCATTTCTCATGTCAAAACTTTCATAAAATACATTCTTAATAAATACCCTAAAGACACTCGTTAACATTATTTTTTTTTCCATTATTATAAAATCCTATCAATAACCAAATAATAGAATTGTAACATCAGAAAATTACATTTCCTTGTAAATATAAGTATGTTTGTAACATTAACTTATTTCTTACTTATATATATTTTTATTCCCCAAATGCTCTAATATCGCCACGTGTCATCGTATAAATTAAGAATAAAACTATATTTAATTCATCACTTTCAATTAATATTTATAATTTATAACACATTAATTTCCACATATCTCGATATCTACCATTCACTTTAATCAATGTTCATGATAAATTGAATTTTCATACATTTCGATATTTACAACTCATTTAAATCAATGTTAATAATATATTGAATTTCCACATATTTTGATATCTACAACTCATTTTAAACAATGTTTATGATACATTGATTTTTCACACATCTCAATATCTACAATAAACCGTATTTTCTATAAGATTCATGTATATTTGTTGTATTTTATGTATCTCATTATTATCCTATATCTATATAAAATAGTATTGAGATGTATTGAAAATACATGATAGAATTAATAGAATATCGCACTATTACTTTAATAGACAACTTTATTTAGTGAGACAGTGACTTTAATTTGACAGGTTATGCCGACTTTGGTAAGTGCTGCTCAAGTAATACAATATATGACAAAAATAAGAAGGATCACATTTGTGTTGCTTTATGTTGTGTCCATTTTATAAAATTTATAAAATTTAAGCTTATGCACAACAAATCTTTTTTTTTTTTTTTAATATTGTTACAATCAATATATATATATATATACATGTATGAATATGTATAACTCACATATTTAAAAATAAAAAATAAAAATTACAACAACACACGGATCTATTTATATATAGCGTAAATAAACTCATTTCTGCCTTTACCTATTCCTAAAGTTTTGTGTTTACATCAATTCAAGACATTTTGCTCACATCCATTACCATTATTGACTCTTGAGTTGCTTATCAATTTTTTAGAATCAGCCCCAACAATTAATATTTTTCATTCAATTCATCTTTTTTTCCCCATAAAATAAAATGTGGTCAATTTCAATATGAAAATATGTTATTGACTATTTAAATATGATACAAACATCCGATGATCTATCTCACATAATTTATTTCATCATTATGATTGTTATTTATTTTGTGAAATTAACCCAAGGATCATATTCTTGCTTTCACAAATTTTGACTTAAGATTGATTAGACACAAATCCTCGAAAATTTAAGTGGCAAACTCCTGATCTTGAAAAAAAAAACAATAAACCATAAGTATGTGAAAATTTGTCCTTAAAAAAAAAAATTGGAAATTTTACCGTCAAATTATCCGACCCGAATTTAAGCGGAGCAAATAAAATCTATGACTACCACATGCTCTTTCAAAAAGTGCACATCTTGTATTCGGACTTAGGACTTGAGCAATCAAATCGTAAACCTTACATCACCAAGCCACACTCCCCAAAAAGCTTAGGACTTGGTTGACATGTTTTAGATTCAAATTCATATGATGTATTTCTTGTAAAATATTGTGATATTTGTAGGTTTTATCTGTTCCATTTAAATCGAGTCAGATAATTTAGTGGCGGTGTTTCTTAACATTTAAAAAAAAAAAAAAGTGAAAGTTTGTAAAACATTGATTGAAATGAGAGGAAAAGTAGTGGAGAACATGTAGAGAAATGAAATATGTATTAAAATTCTTAGATCTGGTTTGAATGGATCAAAAAGTTGTTTAATCTTCTTTTGACAATTTGTTTCAAGATCTCACGTTTTGTCACATGTTAAGCTGGCAAGTGGCAATAACTTAGATCTAAATAATTTCCAAGGATATATATTTTTCTCACATTGAAATGAACAAAAATCTGGTAGGCTGGATGTGTCTGTTTGGATCAAAATTCAAAATCCAATTAACACAAAATTATTGTAGTATTTGCAATTAATAAAGAGAGATTACCAATTTGGGCTTTTCCAAATTGACCCAAAGGGTTTATGGATTGTAGTCCAATTGCTTCAAAGCCCAATCATATGTTTATTAAGATGACTGCTGAAATCAAGGAGTCATTAGAAGAAAAGGTTAATCCAAAACAAACAATCAATTTTAGGTGAAGTAGGCATGATTTGTCATATACCTAAATCTCTAACCATCTTAAACCTCTGTATTAATTATATCATTTAATTTGTTTAATTACGTTTCTTCAATTTCGAGATGAGCGTGATTTGATGATGTATGGTTCAGGATCTAATCTCTAGGTCCTGAGTTATAAGCCAAGGGGTGAGTTTATTGTAAGAACCTATGACAACCGGAGGTTTTACCTGCTTGCTTAAGTCGAAGTCGGATGATTTAACGGCGGAATTTCCAATTTTTCCAAAAAAAAAAATCAAAACCTTCAAGTTCTCACCGTTATAATTTAATTGACAAGTAATCTCATCATTCTCATGGATTCTCTAATCTTTTCTTCTTCTCTGTAATTTCTCTCCAACAAGGAATCCCCTTTTGTCTTTCATTTGCTATACACAATTGAAGCCACTTTAAATAAATTATTTTTCTTTTTTCCCCTTTTAACTATTGATTAATATCTTAACAATTTTTTTTTTTAATCGTTGGAAACCCCGCCGCCAAATCATCCATTCCGGGCTTAAGCGGAACTGGTAAAATTCTCGGCTGTCTCATACTCTTATAAGAAACGCACTCCCTGAATTCGATCATAGGATCTCAATATGAGATCCTAAACTCTACATCACCAAATCACACATCTTGGGGACTAATATCTTAACACATTATATAAAAAAGATCATACATGTACAATTGCATTAATCTATAATTACGAATAAATTGCTCCAAGTTTACAGGTGATTCATTTAGATTTCTTTGATTGTTTATTTGTGTTGGAATTCTAAAAAATAAAGAATTAAACAGATTAATTTTGACTTTTTCTACCATCATTGTATTTTAAAAAATAAATTTGTTTATGAAAAAATTTGTATCCATCAAACTTCTCAATACTTTAATAAAGAGATTGTAGAAAGCACGACCTCTTAATCATTAATTATCCCTCAATTATGAGTAGGGTTGACAAATGAGTTAAGTTTATAAAAATTAGTCCTCAAATTCAAATGTTGTTTATTAATATTTTAAAAATATTAGACAAGTTTAGTTTCCTAAACTTTGGATTGATATTTTTATTGTGTTTTTTCAAATATAAACTCAAATAAAAAATACTTAAAATACGATTGGACGTTTCAAAACCCCACTCATTTACCAGACCTAACATGCCACACGTATTAATTAATGAATTTAAGAGAATGCTCAATACGTATGCTCTATGTTAAAAATCCCTCAACTGAAGTATTTCAATAGGGAGTTATTTTAAACAACACTGAATTGTAGATATACCATTGCTTTGGGTAAATGCTTTTTTAGTCTATATAGTTTGGATCAAATATTTTGTAAGTTTTATATACTCAAAATTACTTAAAATACTCTCAAGGTTACTTTCGTAGTTGTTGGATCTAACTTTTTAAAAGTAAAATACATTTTATATATTACATAATTTAAAATTCAAACATGCTGTTGGGTGCAAACAAAGTCCCATATTGGCTAGAAGTGGGGAGAATCATGGGTTATAAGTATGGACAATATCTCCATTGGTATGAGGCCTTTTGGGTATAACCCAAGAGTAAATCCATGAGGGCTTAGGCCCAAAGTGGACAATATCATACCAATGTGGAGATAAGTGGTGTCCTAGGTTCATTAACAGTGGTATCAGAGCCATGCCCCGGAGTTAGTCATGTGGATGAATCCTCGGAATACCGAACAAAAAGGTGGTGAGCCCCGATCGTGATCCGTGAGTGCTCAGTTAGATAGGCGGTGTGCTCTGATCTTCATGGAGTGGACGTATGGATGATCGTTTGAGGGGAGGCTCGGTGGTCCTTTGTTCGATTGGAGGATTGTTGGGTGCAAACAAAGTCCCACATTGGCTATAAGTGGGGAGGATCATGAGTTTATAAGTATGGACAATATCTCCATTGGTATGAGGCATTTTGGGTATAACCCAAGAGTAAATCCATGAGGGCTTAGGCCCAAAGTGGACAATATCATACCAATGTGGAGATAAGTGGTATCCTAGGTTACTTAACACATGCAATATGTGAAATTTTTATGATAATTAAATAGATTTTAATCATAAATAAACATATGATAAGGACCTTTTAAATAATTTTTAAGAATATAATAACTAACTGACTACTTTAGTTAAACTATATGAACTAAAATAGCATTTATTTATCTTTGAGGTGGCGATGAGTCGAGTATGGTACAAAGATGACAATGTTTGGATATGAAAATTATCTCAATATTACCCTAAATTATCAAGCCCACACAGGCCTCGTTCATAATGAGATTTTACATTTATTTGAATCAAAATACCGATATTTATATCAAATCCGTCAAACTAATCATCGATTCAAATTCTGATTATATCAATAATTTTGCAACATATACTTATTTTATCAATCAAATTTCAAGATACTAATTCGACCGACCTTTTGATTAGGGGAACCCAAGATATAATTACATGGAAGTTCTCTACAAAAGTAGCCCTTTTGTAGGCACACCCAAAAACAAAAATTTTGTTCTCATAGTATATGCAGCTTAATTGTTTGCATAACCAATAGGGATCAAACCAAGAGCATAATCCCTTTATAGCTTCATTTAATATAGTTTTTTTTATTTATTTATTTATTAAACACTAAAGTTTTGGCATAGTATCTTTGAATTAGTAACATACTAAACGATATAAGCTATGATTTTGTGTTGAATTGATCTAGTAGTATGTGCAAATTATAAATTCTAAAAATAAAATGTACAAATTATACGAAACATTTACATAGAATCCTCCAAATTATAGTCAAAAAAGGTATTGCTAGCTTTTGAGGTAACCTATGAAGTGTCTTGTTGGTTACTTTCACTACCTATTTTTCACCTAACCTTTTTAGCACTCTTCCTCTTCGACACACACCAAAACAAATTTTTTTTTTGTTTTTTTTTGTTTATTGTATTTGGATTTGAATTTTATTGAATTTTTTACCCAAAAAAATTATAAACTCTTGGTTTCAATTGATTTTCAACCTGGAATTTTATTAAAATGCCCATTATAAATTTATAAAACTTTCGGTTTATTAATAATATAATTCTGATTTGTCTCAACTAAAATGAAGAGTATTAATGTTTTTTTTTTTTTTTGTGAAAATCAAATTTTATTTTCATTAAATCAAAGTTAAAGCTTCAATATCGATTTTCACTAATATGGTATCAACAATCAAAAACATGTAATTATTATTAGGAAAATTTATAAAACTAACCAAACAAAATATATTCATTTACCAAAATGAGTCACAACGTTTTCAATTTGCATTTATAGTCACAGTCTTCGAAGTGTACTTCGGATAATCTGAATTTTCCGAAATACGCACTGAGGTTGGTGTAAAATTCGGAGATATGACGTTTTTTATTTTATTTTTATTTTTTTATTCAATACTTCAGATTTTCGAAGTTTTGATTCAGATCTCCGAATTTTTGAAAAAAAATATATTTATAAAATCGAATATTACCCATTTGTTCTCAGTACAAAAACCTAAATGTCTTTTTATTTGATACGATATTGGTTTTGATGCTAAACGAAATAGTTAACGATTTTTATTAATACATAGAATTTTTACATATAAGTTCGAAATCATAAATAAAAAAACATCAATTACTAATACATAAAACCCGTTTACATAAGTTGAAAGTACTGTTGACTTGGATTTTGACTTCGGATCTCTAAATTTTATACCAATTTCGTTGTGTACTTTAGAGAATCTAGATTATTCGAAGTATATTTCGGAGACTATAGTTGAAAATAAAAATGACAAATATTACGGTTCATTTTGACAAATAATTTATGGAATTCATATCATCATGATCTCAATACGTACCAAATTCACGTCCTCAACCTTCAATACCATATTGATCCTTTATCTAATAGTTTAATTTTCTTGTTTTGGTCAGTTATTAATTTATTATTTGCATTTCTCATCAAATCAATTTTCATCTACGGGATCTGGCTTAGTGAGAAATGGCTTAGGATTTGATTGTTAAGTCTTGAATTCAAATATATGAAGTATATTTCTTTGTAAGAGCCTTAGACAATCAGAGATTTTATCTGCTTCGCTTAAACCCGGATCCCGGATGATTTACCAGCGAGGTTTCAACGTTTCCAAAAAAACATTATT
Organism: Zanthoxylum bungeanum; assembly: GCA_019454045.1. Taxonomy (NCBI): domain Eukaryota; kingdom Viridiplantae; phylum Streptophyta; class Magnoliopsida; order Sapindales; family Rutaceae; genus Zanthoxylum; species Zanthoxylum bungeanum. The sequence goes on along the minus strand of SKCR01016445.1, from coordinate 229,938 downwards.
ATTTTTTTTAAAAAAAAACATCTTAGTTAGTTGAACAAAATTAAAATAAAGATTCATAAATTAAATAAACCATAACGACGTGACACAGAGACTCGACTATGCAGAAGACACGGCTCTTATCTAACAACGGTAAGGCCAGCTAATTAATTAAACTAGCTTTTGCCCAAACAATTTATATATATATATATATATATATATATATATTATATATATATATATATATATATAAATTCACTTGACAAGAGTTGAATCACAAGACCAAAAAAGTTAGCTAAAGCTCTGACAAACAAATTAAGTACGTAGTGATCGGAAGATGGCCGCAGCCGGCGATGGTTTATTCCAGTGGGTCTACGAAGGTTGCCTCTCCGGTGGTGACGTGGACATCGAACGCCGACCATATCATCGGGATTGTGGCTGTGCTCTTCATAGTAAGTTCAACCAATCCAAGAACATTGGATTGCCAAAATGCAAAAATCTGTCATTTCCTTTAAGAAGGGCTTACAGTGAAGGCTGCAGCTTGGTCTTGGCCAAAGATTCAGTTGCAGTGAGTTTGATGCATTATCATGACTTTTCATTTAATTAGGTTTGATTAATTAATTCCCTTATTTGGTTTTGTGTTTTTGCTGGTTCTAATAATTGAATCCCATCTTGAAAAATTTATTATTGTGAATGTATTAATTGGTCGTCAATGCTATTTTTGATTTTCTTTGGCCAAGTATATGCATAAAACTCCTTTCATGCTGATCATGACATGTTCCCTTCATCATCATCATCATTATTATTATTATTATTATTTTTCATTGTATTTATCAGAGTATCAATAAATTTGTTTAATTGTGTAACTCCTGTTTATACTTTATATATATATAGCAGTAGTTTTGTTGAATAACTTGATGAAATTATTAATGGAATGAATCGTAATCTTCTTCTAACCCCAACATATCTAGCTGTGATGACTCGATGCATTTTGTTGAAGCAGAAGCCTCTGATTCAATACATAATAATTTTTTCTTGAAAATGTTGGAAATCACACTATCAAACTTCTCGATTCAGATTTAAACAGATAAAGTAAAATCATCGGATATCCCAAGATCTTATAAAAAAACGCACTATTGGATTCAAATCCAATACCTCAAAACTAAATCTTAAATTCTACATTACCAAACCATACCCTTTGAAGACTTATTAAATTTATTAAAGTTAGAATAACAAAAAAAAATGTATTGAATACTTCGGATCTATATATATCTTTAATCAAGTCTGGTGAATTCTTATTAAGTTTACGTTTAATCTGTAGCCATCACTGTAGTTACAGTGAGAGGGGTGTAGTTTTTGTTAGTAAGATTGTATGTATGTATATCATTGCTGCCTTGGATATAGAGGATGTGTTGTTTAAGATGTGGGGAGGTACCTGTAAAAGGTCAACTGATGTCGAAATTAATAATGCCAAAATCAATAAATTATTTTTTTTCTTTGCTCCTTGTTTCTTGGCGCTCGAATTGAATAATCTATTCTATGTAATAATTAAATCCCACGACTTATGGATGTTTTAAAAGTTGAACCGATAATCTAAAAAATTCAATATGTCATTTATTTGATTGGTTGAATTGACAGATGCAGATATCATAAATAATTTTACATAATTAAAAATTATAATATTTTTTTTTTTATTTTTTGGATTAAGAACCGGTCAAGCCAGTTAACGGTTTTTTTTTATTGATTTTCACTAATTTTTTAATCATCGATTTTTAAGGTTCAATCAGATCAAACTCACGGTCAGTTTTCGATTCGACAAGTTTAATTGGTGGATCCGAATTTAAAAATAATTCTAATTACGCCTTTGATATTACCTTTTATATGGGAAAAAAAAGGATTTGTTATATCATAATAATAGTGTAATGAATTTAATTATGACATGTGATTATATCTTTAGTGTATTAATTAATGACATGTAAAGACAAATATCAATTCAATATGATTAATTGTATGTAAGACAAGTAAATTATCATTAAATTTATATGCAATTAACATTATTTGATTTCTGGAGGTGAGCTTCGGCCGGAGGAAAGTGGTCTGAAGATATAGTGATTTACCGCAATAATGTCTATGATACACGTGTCAAAGTGTTATTGTTGGGAAGTTATTATTTTTTAAAATATTAGAAATTTCATTATTAAAATATCCGATCCGAAATTAAACGAAAATTTCACTATGAATTTTACATAAGAAGGATGTGATGTGGTGGTGACAAATCAATCAACGTTATTAGTGCATGTAAAATTATGGCACCTAAACAATAATTAATTTAAATATGCATTGTAAAATTATGGCAAGCACATTTTGTTATGGGCATATGGTTGCTCAACTTGGTGGTGGTTGTGTTCAATGCACACATACACATAAATTAATTTCGAGACTAAAAAAAGAATAAATTAATTTATGAACTTGATGGGTACTATGGGATATATCTCCAATGATTTTTTTGTGCGGATACAAGGTAAAGTATTAATACTTTGTCATGTATTTTTTTTTAAAAATTATTGTACGATAAAATATTAGTATTTTACTGTGTATCCGCACGAAAAATATGTGCCCACGCCCGCACCACATAATAACTAATATTTTACGTGGACGAATGCTTCGTTCAGATGCACGTAAAATACTGTACATGTATTTTTTTATGTACTATTTATATAATCTTTTTCCAATACGAACGTCCAGACAAATATTTCGTCCGGATGCACGTAAAATATTAATACTTTACATGTAATTTTTTTTTTAATGCACTATATATATATTTCCATAGTTTCTGGCTAAAATTTTGGCTTGATTATTACATTCAATTATTCATCTATTTTCATGGCACCATTATTTTGTAGAGCATCTTTGTATTGTCCGGATTGAATTGAATCTGTTGACCAATTAAGTTAAAATATATATAAAACCAGTCTTTTTTTTTTTTTTTTTTCCTTTCCTTTTAGAAACTCCATCGCCAAATCATTCATTCCGGACTTAAGCGAAGTAGATAAAATCTCCGATTTTCCCAGGTTCTTACAATAAACGCACTAATCAAATTCTAACACAAAGCCTGGAGGTCATATATTCTGAACCATACACCACCAAATCACGTCATTTGGGGACTATAAACCTAGACATGCTATAGATTAATTAACTGAATTATGTAAATGAATATGCAGATGGAAGGTTTGAGGCAATTCACTGATTTTGGGTTCCAAGAAGCAAGGAGAAAATCAAGATCAGGAAAATCTCCTAAATCCAGAGTGTAAAAATACACTTGTGTTTTTCTTGGATTATTAACCCTCTAGATTTTTGATGCTCTGCAGAAGAAAATACCAGAAGCCGACTGAGAAAGAACAAAGAAAGAGTAGTGGAGTTATAAACAAAGAGGTTATGTTTGGTTGAAAACGTAGAGAACAATCGTTTTTAAGAGTGGGTTAAGGGGTTCTGGTTATTGGGTATGTGTGTTATTTTCAATACCTAACATGGATTATACAAATTTTTTTTTGGAATCTTAGGAAATCCCGTCATCAAATCACTCATTTCCGGCTTAAGCGTAACAAGTAAAACCTCCAGCGTCACAGGCTCTTACAAGAAACACACTTCCTGGATTCGAACCCAAAATCTCAATGTGAGATCTTGAACCTTACACCACCAAGCCACGCTCCCTGGGGATACATGGATCATACATACTTCACCTTTATAGTTTAACTAGTTTTTGCCCGTGCCTACGGCACGGTGTTACAGTATTTGGCCCGTGCCTACGGCACGGTGTTACAGTATTTGCTCGTGCCTACGGCACGGTGTTACAGAATTAAATGATTTAATTTTTTAATTAAATGATGCCCGTGCCTGCGGCACAGTGTTACAGTATTTGGCTGTGCCTACGACACAGTGTTACATTATTTGCCCGTGCCTACGGCACGGTGTTACAAAATTAAATGATTTTATTTGTTAATTAAATCCTACGACACGGTGTTACAGTATTTGCTCGTGCCTACGGCGCGGTGTTATAGAATTAAATGATTTTATTTTTTAATTAAATGATGCACGTGCCTATGGCACGGTGTTACAGTATTTAGCCGTACCTACGGCACGATGTTACAGAATTAAATGATTTTATTTTTTAATTAAATGATGCACGTGCCTATGGCACGGTGTTACAGTATTTGGCCGTGCCTACGGCACGATGTTACAGTATTTGTCCGTGCCTACGGCACGATGTTACAAAATTAAATGATTTTATTTTTTAATTAAATGATTTTATTTTAACTTTCTATTTTTTAATTTGAAAATTTGAAATTTTTTGACCATTTCCATCAATCAATTCACTATCTTTCCTCCAATTACCAATGAAATGATTTGGGCCGTTAATTAAGGCACATAAAGAGAGCCGTTGGATACACTCTCTTTCCTCCAACAACATTCTCCTTTATTATATAGATTTTTATATTGAGTTAAAACAACCTAAAATAAATTAAAAATCCATCTAAACGGGCAATAATTAGTTAGAAAAGAATCATTCATCAATTCCATGCATGTAGAAACCTAAAGTACCTATGCATAAATTGTGAAATCAAGCCAAAGTACAATAAGCCAATACAAACCGGTGGATTTGGACTTGGAATCAATACCCTAATTAATTCTTAGGTAAAATCCTTTTTAATGTAAAATTTGTTAGGGGATGTGTTGTAACTCAATTAAACATACAAATTTTATTCATGCAAATTCATTAACCATTTATGTGGATAATAATCATGCATTCAAATAACAAAAATGAGAGTTTAGAAAAACCTAAAAATGAAGAACAAAACTAAGTCTAGTGTTAACTACTTTCTTAAGAACTTATTAGTCTCGCCTTGGTACACTATAGATCTCTTGTAGCTAATGTTCTCTAATGATACTTGATTACTTCTTGATTAAGAGGCACTCCTTAAATTAAGAACATGAACTAGAAAATAATTGCGGAAAACTCTCTCAAATATGAAGATCTTAAACTTTATAATATGCAAAAGACTTGTGAAAAGAATTGAATGCCAAATGAATAACCTAAGAGGCCTATTTATAGACATGAAAAGTTACATTTATAAATACACATTTATGTAAAAGAGTGCAATCTTTTATTTATAGGCATTATTGGGTTGATGAAATATTTCAATTGATTAGTAATGAGCATTGTGACTAGAAATGTAGTTATCAAAATTTCTAAATTAAGAATTGTCACTGTGGAAACCCAACTTAGCTGATTGGAGATCCAAAGATTTAGGTTCAAAATTGACAATTGAATTTTTATGCAATTCAAACCAAATACTATAGAGTTTTATACTCATTCCCATTTCGGTGATGACACAAAGTACTGTCTCTCAAGGTTATGTTAAGTTAAGGTTTTTAATGATCACTATATTAAGAGAATAGTCATAATAAATGTAAAAGTATATTACCTATTTTAGTAGATTACATATTTCAAGTAAGAAGTGAGACTGTTTCCATGAGAATTTTAAAGACCGGATTCCTTAAAGTACTTGATGAAGTCAGTACCGCTGTTTATGGCCGAATTAAATATGATCGTAGAACGAGAAATGATCAAAGTGAAGCTGTGTGATGACTATTGTCTTGGTTTACACTAACATCGAAACAATTCAAGATTATGGGTCACTGTTTACAAGTAAATGTGAAATCTATCTATTCTGATGCAGTTTCATTTCAAGAAAAATATATTAAGTGTCTGCATTGATATTTAGAAAATTGTGGGGATTGTAGAAAATTTTCTAAATATGTGTATATTTACGGTGAATGAAAGGATATAATTCTTTAATAAGAAAGGACAAAACCCATTTATTCTTTCAATATTCATTCAATATTTATGGTGAATGAAAGGATATAATCCATGTATATAAAAAAAATTCATTGGGTTCATTTTATTCATTCAATTATTTCACAAATCTTAGGCATATTAGAGTCATTTAGAGAGTTTTCAATAAAAAAGAGTTTCCACTATTTTCAAGTTTAAAGATGTTGATTGAAGGAGTGCTCTTTTGATCAAGAAGCAACTAAATATCATGAGAGAATGTTAGCCAAGAGATCCGTAAGTGCACCGAGACGGAGCTAATAAGTTCTTAATGGTAGAAGATTCTCGACTTGGTTTAAAGTTTTTCATCTTATACAAAAATATTTACAGGTTTTTCTTAAGGCTTTGGCTTATTATTTGTGATTTATGATTCCATTTTTTGCTTGAATTATGATGTTAAAAGTGATAAATAACATATCCCACCAATAAGGAAGGCCACAAACAAGAGCATATTTATTAGATATCCTTCAAGTTGTTGTAATAGAAATAGTTTCCTCTCCAGTTCAATGCTTTCCTGTTGAAGCAATCTTGAGGTGGGTTGTTTTCTTTGTGCTTGCCTGAGAATGATATGATGAGGAGGAGCTTAAGCTTGATCCTTCTGATTATAAGAATATTGAGTTCTTAAGCTCTACTGGCATAACAAGAACATTAATTGTCTTCGGGACTGTTCTTGAAGGTGAGTTTTTATAGAAACTAATGCATAAATGATCTATCAACTTTGCTTCATTGGTGCAGGTTAATTTGATTTTTGCATTGTTGGGTTGATGAAATGTTTCAATTGATTAGTAACGAGCACTGTGACTGGAAATGTGGTTGGTTATTCTCATATGGGGTGCCGTTTTTCATTTTGGAAACATTATTTTTATATGTTTGCATCTATTTATTATGTCTCAAAAGGACGTGGCTTGATGATGTAGGGTTCGCGATCTCACATTGAGGTCCCAGATTCGAATTCAGGGGGTGCGTTTATTGTAAAAACCTGTAACAGCCGGAAGTTTTACCTGCTCCGCTTAAGCCCAGAATGAGTGATCTGGCGGTGAGATTTCTAACGATTTCAAAAAAAAAAATTCAGACTTCAATCAACTATGTAATCAATTCCTTGAGATATAACTTATTTGTGACCTGATACTGCTACATAGATGTTATTTTTTTTCATTTATTTGAAGCAACTTAAAAAGATTCGTGGAGCTTTTTCCCTCAACCTAATGATCTTGAGCTTTATGATGAAAACTTTGTTACTAGTTTCCGATAAAAATGCCTTCTATAAGAGTGACATGCAAGATATATAGCACTCTTCTATCTGATTCACAGTAAAGTATAGTGTAACATCGGCATTAAGCAAAGCCAAGGCACCTAAACAATGATTTGTACGAACATGTTTCTATCTCTCCTCCTCAGCTATATTGATAATTACCCTTTTCATTTCTTTATCTGTAGCATTTCCCATTTCTATCAATAAATCTGGCTTAAGGTGCTCTAGAAAGAGTTTGAGCTTGATATTTAAGGCCTCTTGGTTCAAAACAAACACATATTAATCAATGACCCAAAACGAACACGTACAGTGACCCAACACAATCAATTCATTGTGTTTGTGTATACAGATGATCAAGGTCTCCAGTCCACCTATTGGCATATATATTAGGTGGGCTCTCCATAATAAGTACAGTAAAGAAGAAGAGAATAGAAGGGGACCACAGTGGCACTGTCACTGGAAGATAAAAAAAAAGACACTGTAAGAGTAAAAGTAAAACCAAACCAACAAATGGCCAATAAAGGAGGGGGGTAGGGGACCAATATCCTTTGAGCCAGAGTCTAATCGTCATTAAGATTCAGACTGTTTCCTTTTTCAAGAGGATCGTGATTCTTCATTCTTGATCCTCAATTATTTTTTTCCATCTTTTTTTATGATAGCAGTTAGACGCTAGACCCCACAATTCCAACAGTTTCAAACGCCATGTGATGGTTTTTTCAGAACTAATTAAAGTCACCTTAATTCCAACCCCCTCAATAATTTTATTTTAAACCAAAATAAAAAATAAAATGGAAGAAAAAATGAGGGGGTGGGGACCAACTACCTAATATCAACACGTGTCAATCCGTAAACGACGATCGGATTGGACCACAAACAGGAGCGCGTGACTTTGTTCAGCCGCCGGCACCTTAAAAAATAGCGCGTGCTCCCATAATGGTCCCCTACAAAATTCTCAAGTGGTCCATAAAACCTAGAATCGACACGTGTCCATCGTACCAAGGGATCGGACAAGTGATGTCAATGATCTGGCCCCACGTGTTATTTTTTTTAATCAAAGATTGCCAGACTTCCTCTTGAGGTTTGGGGTGGGAATGAGATTTATATGAAACATATCTTACGAGGCAATTCAATGAATATATATGTGGTGATTAATTAATAAATTTCTCTTTTTATTATTATTTATTATTATGGAATAATCTTACACAAATCTTTTTTCCCGAAATGATATATAAAAAGTTGAAAATATATTTAAATTTTCAGTCTTATTTTTTATTAAAGCGCCTGAACAATGTATAATTCCTGGTCCATAAAGGGCGTGCCTTGATAATATAGAGCTCAGAATCTCACATTGAAGTTCTGTGTTTGAATTCAAATAGTTCATTGCTTATAAGAATCTAAGACAGTTAGAGATGTTACATGTTTCGTTGAAGCCAGAAATAAATGATTTGACGATAGAGTTTTCAACGATTTAAATAAAAAAAAAAAAAGTGTACAATTGCTGTGGAGCAAGGAAAAAAATGAATGAGGAGGTTCGTGTTTGGTTTGGAAGACGAAGAAGAAAAGTACTTCCTACTCTAGTGGTTCACCAAACTCAAATACTATTTTTTATATGAGCCAAAAAAATAGTAATAAAATATATTTTAATTACATTATACGCATGAATCATATAATAGTTGTTTTTGAAAAATGTTTCAACTCGGCTAATCATATAAAGATTTCACACACTTTAGTAACTTTGTTTCAACTCGAGGCAATACTACAAGAAAATCTTTGGTGCAACAGTGGTACCATGTCATTCATGCAACAAGCCAATCATCATTTGGCACGCGTGCTAAAAAGTCAAAAAATAACTAAAAAATAGGAAAAAAATTAAACATGTTATTTTTTAATTGGTTGATGGTATCACGTCATCCATACCACTGTTGCACCAAAGATTTACTCCAATAATACATGCGCAACATTTACTTAATTAATTCATTGCATCAATTATATGTCTATGTTACGTCATGTGTACGTGTGTGTTACCCATTCGTGTCTTTTTTTTAATCTTAGTAAAGTAATATACAATCTTCAATAATATCGATTTCTGCCACGTGTCATCCATCTCACCGTCGGATCATAGCTTTTTACAAACGTCTCTCCTCCTCGTTTCCATTTTTCACTTCCCATTCACTCAAGTTATTTTCTTCTTCTTTTCCCTTTGCATGTAAAGAAAAAGAAAAAGAAGGGAAAATTAAAAATAAATAAAAGAATACAAACACCCAAAGCGCTTGAAGTAACAGCAAAATGGCTTATAACGACCAAGAAAATATGCAAAGACTCGTCCTTCCAACGAACCCATCACCACCACCAACGTGGCTGAACAACGCCGTCCGCCACCACATCCACCACCACCACCAAAACGACGATGACGAAGAAGCTCCGAACAACAACAGCAACAGAGAGGAGGATTGGGATAGTGTAAACTTTAAAGCAGAGATAGCGGGGCACCCCCTGTACCAGCAACTGCTTTCGGCACACGTGTCGTGTTTAAGGATCGCCACCCCAGTTGACCAGTTGCCTAAGATTGATGCTCAGCTGTCTCAGTCGCAGGATGTCTTGGCTAAGTACTCCGCTGTCGCTAATGGACATGTGGTCGATGATAAAGAGCTTGATCAATTTATGGTAATTTCCTTCTTCATCATCTTCTTTACTTGATTGATTCTACTTGCAGATTTTAAGCTTTTTGTGTAATGGCAGTGAAGATAAGAACTTTATCATTCTCTACTTTGCAAAAAAAAAAAAAAAATCCCTTTTTGTTAAAAGTTCTTATATGCTTGGTGGGTTGTGAATGGTTCTGATTGATCATGATTAATTTCATTTCCAGGCTTATGATGTTTTGTAGAGATTATCAGAAACCTTCTCTGCTTAATTTTCAAATCAAGAGCTCACATGAAATAAATATTGTTTTCTTTTTTTTTTTTTCAAAAAAATGGGACTGTTTTATTTGTTGTGAGAAGTTACAGAATGATGTTGAAATGGAAGTTGAGTTTTTGAGAGGAGGATGATAGGTTTGGTAGTGATGTGAATCAGAATGTGTCATGTAAAGGCATCATAGGAGGAATCATCCTGAGTTTTTGAGGCCTTCAGAGAATCTTTTCTGCTGATTTTCTTGTCGGATTTCTCCACTTGATAGATGGATTACTCATTCAGTCCTGGGCTTAAACAATTTCAAATCAGGGAAAAGTTGTTATGCTTTCTCAATTTCCATGTTTACCAAAGAAACTTTTACTGATCTCTGCATAGAAAATAGTACATAACTTGAAGTTTCACAGTATATGCACATTTAATAAAGTAAGGTATTGTTTGGTAGAGAGTATTAATTGAGAGTATAAGCTATGATGTAATAATTATCCTTTTCCTCATATTTATGTTTCATCTGAAAATCAAAATTTTCCTTCCATTTCTGATGTAGACGCATTATGTTCTATTGCTCTATTCCTTTAAAGAACATTTGCAACAACATGTCCGGGTTCATGCAATGGAAGCAGTAATGGCTTGTTGGGACCTTGAGCAATCTTTACAAATCTTAACTGGTAATCTTTTCCCTCAACGCATATGGCTTGTAGGCAAAGCAGTAGAATTGAAAGTAACAGATAATGATTTCTTTAATATGTTCGGCTTATGAATCAAACCTCTAGAAAATGCAAATCTGTTCTTATTTTGCTTCTTCAGGCTATGCATATTCAGTTGCTTAATCTTTTGACATATCAATGTAGGCCATATTGTTGTCCGATTCTACATTAACTATGCTGTTATCTAGATGCTTTTATTTTGGTTCAAGGTGGTGATCTTCCAGCCGTTAAATCAATTAATTTTTTTATGACCATGAGAAGTTTCATCTATATGGTAAAGCATCATTTGTATTTGAAGTGCTTACTAACTCTTTTCTAGCGAAGTTTAAAATAATTGTTCCATAAGTTAAACATGGTTATTGTTGTTTCCATCCAGCAATAGTATTACTTAATAACTGACAAAGCCCGACAATATAGCTCAGAGAAATTTTACAACCGCCGCATTTAGTTTAAGTCTCTAATGGTGTAATGTAGATCTTACTGCATCTCTGTTGCCCCTCTTTCATTTAGTTTTATTTTTCTTTTTGCACTCTCGTTGTATCAGTGAATTAACTTGGAACTAAATCATGATGGATAAGCAGGTATATCTCCTGGTGAAGGCACAGGTGCAACAATGTCCGATGATGATGAAGACCAGGTAGATAGTGACACAAACTTGTTCGATGGAAGTCTTGATGGACCCGATATTACAGGATTCGGTCCTCTTGTTCCAACTGAAAGTGAGAGATCGTTGATGGAGCGTGTTAGGCATGAATTAAAGCATGAGCTGAAACTGGTAAGTATTCCAATACAACTTTATTGGTATATGACTTGGTGGCGCAGCTGATCCGCTTTCTGCTTTTCAGGGTTACAAGGAGAAGATTGTTGACATTAGGGAAGAAATTCTGCGTAAGAGAAGAGCAGGAAAACTGCCAGGTGACACCACCTCGCTCTTAAAAGCTTGGTGGCAGTCGCATGCTAAGTGGCCTTATCCAACCGTAAGTTTGACAGACTCCTATATAGCAAATCAATTTAATTCAACGGCATCTCAAACTCTTATTTGCTTCTAAATGTTGTTGCAGGAGGAAGACAAGGCAAGATTGGTGCAGGAAACAGGCTTGCAATTAAAGCAAATAAATAATTGGTTTATAAACCAAAGAAAGAGGAATTGGCATGCTAATCCTTCATCTTCTACATCTTCTAAGAGCAAACGAAAGAGGTAGGCTATTGATTGATCTTAGTTTTCTTTTAACAGAATCGGATTTTATGAGAAGCTATTGCTGATTGTAATTTGGAAAAGAAGTAATGCAGGTAAATCCAGCAATGAAAGTTTCATGTAAAGGAAAGACTTAGACAAGAACTACTCAACTTCATGTCCATATTTTATTCGGGGAGAAGTATCCGCAAGAGGAAAGTTTTAAACTGCAAAGACAAATTATAAAGACTATTTGGGTATCTTTATTGAGTATGTATGAGAAATGAGGCTGTTGCTCAACATATACCACAGCATTCAACTCAGTTTCCGACATAGGTATGATTGAGGAATAGGTTTTTCTCATTTAAAATGTTCAAATTTCAAGCATTATGAGATTGGAAAACTATCTTTTTGTATTAGCTTGGCTGAACCGTACGGGCCTGTAGTTAAGAATATATATCTGTGAAAAAACAATGGTTGTAGGTTATTTCTATATATGTAATTCACTCTGTTTCCAGAACAATCACACACCCATTTGCAGAGACGGTGTTTTCATATTGATGAAACATCCGATTTTAGGACATACACTCTAACAATTCACACTTTGAAATTGATCAATGATATTAATGTCTCGAAAGAGCCATTAATAACCAAAGGAGGCAGAGTCGATTTCAAAGGATGCTTGGAAGTTGGAGCGGTGATCTGACACAACTGTTATTCCCCATTTGATTATACAATTTTTTGGCCATCTGTCATCAAGCTGTGCCATTAACAAGCACAAGAAGAAGCTACTATATAGTTGAGAATGATGCCATTGGTGGTCAATCAAAATTTTGCATCATCATAAACTCCTTTCATTTGAATGAACATATAATAGCAAATACATGCAAAATATAGATACAAAACCAAAGTTGACAATGTATGAGACCTATGTCTTCTGTCCATGGACAGCAAAAGGAGGAAAAAAAAACTTTTTTCTGTGATACATTTACTTGGTTTTTTACCAACTGTTCCAAGCCAATCAGAAAAAGACATTGAGAGGAAGCAAATAGGCTTGAATTATTTATGAACATGGGGCTGGGAATGTGGCTGTGGCTGTGGCTGTGGGGGGTTTTGTCCTTTGGGAGGAATTTTGGCTGTCATTGAACGCAACTCGTTCGCAATCTCAGTGAAGCTTGGTCTCTCTGATGGCTCTGATGACCAGCATCTCTCCATTAGTGATCTCCACTCGGGGTCACATGATTCTGGCACTGGTGGCCGCAATGTATTGCTCACAATACCGCCTGATTAGTATGTCAAGTCAATGATCAGAAAAGCATGTGAAGAATAAATAAAAGATCGAGGTCCAAAAATTACCAATGATAGCTCCATAGTGTAAATCTGCATATGGTTCATCTCCAGTAAGAAGTTCCCACAGCACAATGCCAAACGAGAAAACATCAACCTAGAAAGCGAGAAATTTTGAAAGATAAAATCTCAAGATTTCAGGATAATGAAGAAACTAGAACTATAGCATTAAGGTGACCTATACACAAAGAAGCATAAACCTTTTCAGAGACTAGGCTGCTGCTGCCATTCAGAAGCTCCGGTGCCATCCAAGGAAGTGTTCCTCGTACACCGCCTGAGATCAGCGTCTGACATTTCACCTTAGACAGGCCCAAATCACCAACCTAGTACCAGAACTAGAACTGTGAACTAAAACTCTTCCAGAAACACAAAATTGGAACCAATTACAAAAAATGCATGTTGCCTCTAAGGAAGAGGCCAATTAACAATGCTTGTTAGAACGAGTAAGCAAAGACCTTCCACACACAATTGTGATCAGAAAGGTATTGAAAATAACTCCACGCCCATTCGCTAACCTTGCATATTGGGCGGTGAGGATCTCGAAGATTAACAAGTAAATTGTCACTTTTTAAATCGAAGTGCACTATATTCTTTCCATGCAAGTACTCCATTCCAAATGCAACATCCATGGAGATCAAGAGACGCTTACGCTTATCAAGGTTCCTGGTGACAAGCAATAATGTGTCAAATCTTTTCTCATGGGGAGAATACGTTATGCATGAAAACTTACAAACAGTTATGCTTACCACGAGAAAAGCAAACATATAAAAAGGAGACAAACCCAAAATGAATATACCTCTCATTCTTTTGCAAAGCGTTTCTTAGTGAACCATTAACCATATACTCTGTTACTGTTGCCACGGAACCTCCAGAGCCATCTAGCACAACACCGTAAAAAGCTACCACATTTGGATGGTGCAAATCAGCGAGCTTAATAGCTTCATTCCAGAAGTCATCAATCTGATTTAATGCATGTAAAATTTCAGCAAGCAATATCATAAACTGGAAATAATATAGATATAAAAATGCCTGTAAAGTTGAATGAAAAGACACAAACCATGCGTTCTTGTTCTGAAGGTTTTCCAGCGAAACATCTATCATTGATTCGTTTAATTGCAACATCAGTACCCCTCCACTTCCCATGGTAAACAGTACCGAACGTTCCTGAACCCAATTCCCGCAGCTCTTCTAGGTCACTATTCTTTATAATCTGCCAAGTGAAGAAAATATGGCTAAATTGAATTTGAACGCCAATAAGATGGAACAACCATATAAATTAAAAATCAGATGATGCCAAATCTTCAACCTGCAAGCGACCAATGCCATCTGAAACAGGAAAGCCAACATTAACCTTCTCTGGTACTTTGTTTTTGAAACCCTGAGATAAAAGAATAAATCAAATATATGGTTTTAAGAAACATTAGATAATAATCAGTAGGCAACTAAAGCACGAGAATTCACAAGCACATATATGGACTATGAAAAGTAAATTTAGAACCTCAAGTTTGCCTGTGTGTTGCCTTTCTACATCAGAATCCTGGACTTCTCTCTCTTGATTGCTTCCATAACCAGATTCACCTATGGCTTGTGCTGATGAGTCAGGATTAGAATGTGCAGCTGACTGAAATACTGAAGCAGCTACACCCTCAGCAACAGCCTGAAGTTCTTGCTTGACGAGTTCTTCTGCTGAGCCTTTAACATAATATCAAAGACAATGAATAACCATTCCAGAAATAATATATTTCATTCACAAGTAAACACACACACCAAATGTGTGCAGTGTACAAATTTCTGACCTTTTTTGGAGCTAGTATGTTCTGAATTGAAATCCTTGTTAGCATCACTCAATGGCTGGTAGATGGCATTATCCAATTGTGCATCTGTGATTAACTCCCCAATATTGCCTAAACGGTTGTCATTGAAAGGATCCTTGGGGAGAAAACCTTCATTTTTTTTTATAAGTTTGATTGGTCTAGGAGGAGGAAAATGAGAATCTTGCCGAAAATTCCAAGGATCCTGGTTGCTGAATAGTGAGTTCGAGGAATCCTGAGCATCCCCAGCCCCGCCAGATGGTGATAACAATGACCTGTCAACATTTGCAGGGACAGCTTCTGCATCACTAAGAACAATCTTTGGCTGCAGGAGTGAGATTTCATCCTTCCAATCAGCAGCAGGTGGGAATCTATCAGCTAAATGAGCAGGCTCAGCAGCAGAGAAGGCAGGGTTGCCATAACGAACTTCACCAGAATCCAATTGCTGAATTCCAATGTTTGACTGTTTGTAAACGGGAGGTTGTGCCACTTCGTAGGATTCCAAGAATCGTGGATTATTCATGTATGAAACTTCTGCATGAGAAGAAGGCAGCACTGCAGTTGTCATCATCTGATTTGTGTCAAGAACCATTGAGGGTTGGCTAAATGTATTATCTAGAGGCACCTCCCTTCCACCTAAATGCAGGGGTCTCCCATCCATGATGTCTTCCTTTCTAAAATTATCAACTGGTAACTTATTCTGTTCAATTTTTACATTAACTTCAGAGGGACCTATCTGGAGAGCTTCCATCATCCCATCAATTGGTCTCCGATGTTCAGATGATGTGCAAGGGTTTGCAGTATTGTCTTTGGAAAAAACAGCAGGAATTTTACCAGAATTTTCTTTGGGATGTTCATGAACCAAACGCTCTGAAGATTTCACATGAACGAGGCCCACATGAGGAACACCGCTATTGACTTGTTTGTTAAGTAAGGCCTCCTGGTTGACTTGATATTGGGGTGACAATGACTGTTGATGGACAGCATCTTCTTGAGAAGACTGCGAAACAGCACCCACGAACACACCATAAGCTGGTTGTACATCACCTGCCAACCCCATCACAGCATGGGTTACTGGAACCCTAGGATGATCAGAATGTTCTGTTTTCTGGTGTATACTCTCAATTTCATGCTGTGCCTCGACATTCTGAGTGAACCCGACCTCTGATTGAGCCATTCCAATCTGATGATCATTGTGACTAAAAACTCCCGTTCGAGGCCCAGTGCCCTGTTCAGCAACACCTTCCCCCATTGCTCCAGTCACCATAACTCTGTTTACTGGCTGTGTTCTCATTACATCTTCAAGATGGAGACTGTGAGAAACTGAATTTGAATCAGATACAGATCTTGCACCGTCTCTTTGGTCCTGTGCCAAAGGATCTGAATGTGCATGAGGCAATGATTTTTGACACATGTGACAATCATCCAACTTGGGAATCTTCTGAGGAATAATTATGTGTTGATGAGGCACCACTCCATCTGAGATGACAACATGCTCTGTTGGAGTAATTGGAGGCCAAACATAAGCTCCTCCAACTACCGCAGATGGAACCTGGGAAGGATACACATTGTAGTTCTGGTCAACAGGAAGCTGAAAAACCCCTGTGCCAAATGTGCTCTCATCAGGATACTGCTCCAACCGGGTTTGCTGTGGTGGCTGCATCAAGGGCTGAACCATAGTTGGTCTTATACCAACATGAGAAGATGAAGGAGCCATTGTCATATGCATTGCAGGAATAAACTGCTGAGAGGTGAAACCAGAAGCACGCTGCTGTTGATTAAATACAGGCGCAGCATGACCCAACAGTTGACTTGGGAACCCCATCTGCGGAGGAGGATGCAGATAATCAGCACGGTTTATAACTTCTTGACGTGGATCCATATAAGCCTGCATATAAGGTCCAGATGGGGGAATATCCCCTCCACGTTGATGCAGATCAACCCCCATTTGCTGTTGTGCTATTGTAAGGGGTACTGCACTCTCTGATTCAACCTCAGGCTGTGAAGATAAAGTCAGAGGGCTGGACTTCATCAG
This sequence comes from Zanthoxylum bungeanum, assembly GCA_019454045.1. Taxonomy (NCBI): domain Eukaryota; kingdom Viridiplantae; phylum Streptophyta; class Magnoliopsida; order Sapindales; family Rutaceae; genus Zanthoxylum; species Zanthoxylum bungeanum. The sequence continues at coordinate 212,839 of SKCR01016445.1, read as the reverse complement.
TGGTATGCCCAAGGAAAAAGCAGAAGCATCTGCATAAACAGCAGGATTGGGATCCACACACACCATTTTTGAAGTAATTTCATGAGAAGTGCCAGAAATCCCCCTTGGCGATAAATTGCTGGTAGATGGAGGCCAATTAGTATCCCCTTGACCAGGAAATAGGCCATCAACAGCCTCACTAAAATCTGAATTCTGTGTTGAAGTCTGGCTTGCTATACTTTCCTTCCTCACGATACCGCCACATCCTCCTCCCTCTGTGATCCCATTCACTGCTTCCACATATCTCTGGCCACTGTCATGTAAATCCCCGAATTGCACAACCCCAGAAGTATCAAGTTCTGAAGCCGAAAACAAAAACACCCGTAATTTAGCTGATCCATCTGTAGGCCTCTCAACCAACTTGTCATACTCCTCCATCATATTATCAAGATCATCGGGACATGAAACAGACACCAATGCATCAAGATCCTCATCTGGAAGCTGGTACTTGATAACCACAGGTTGCCCATAAGTATCCGTCATCTTTTGCAGCAGCTCATTAAAGTTCACATCTCTCCTCACACTAATAATCCTCGTTTGCCCTCCAACATATCTCAAAATACCATCACTTGGTCTAGGCAAAATCTTGCCCCCAAAACTACACAAAAACTTTACTTTCTTCCCTGATACAGAATCATCTCCACCTTCTTCACTTGCGTGATCAACAGCACTGCCACTACCCCTACTCCCCGAATTGGGATTTAAACCATACCCAAAAGGCAGTTCATTATTACTAGTCAACTGATCACCCCCAGGACTGCCACTAATCCGATTCCCCAAATTGTGAGCATAAACAAATCCAGCCCCCATTTCACTACTAGCCTGATCGACAGCGTTGGCAACAACCATATTCCCCAAATTGGGATTATAACCATACCCAACAACCTGGTTTACACCTGTGTGCCCAATAGGCGTCAGAACAGGCACACAGGATCCCCTAGCATTGGCTGGCACTGCATTACCATACCCTAAACCTACAAACCTAGCATCGGGAACTGGATAAAAAGCCGGGCTACTGGACTCCTGATTCACATTAGTGAAAACCCCTTGATTGGCTGTCGTTGGCACTGCAATGAGGGGCTCTTCGGCGGCACTTCTAGCTACATTTAAAGGTCTTAGATCTTTTGGTACTGAGTTTTGATCAAATGCCATATCTACAATAATGGAATTTTCACTACATCAGTGTAAATCAATTTAAAAAAAAAAAAAAAAAAAAAAAAAAAGTTGAGATTTTTCGCATTAAAGTGAGATGGGCTACTGTTAAAAATGTTCAAATAAACTAATAAACTGAAAACGCTACCAGGCTAGACTAAAATTGAACGAAACTAGAGACAAAAGAAAGAGGGGTTTTTTTAATTTTTTTTTAAAAAATAAATAAAATGGATTAAAGATATAGATAAGTACCTGATTTGAGATCGAGTCGGTGCAAAAATTGAAGCTTGAATCAGGGATGGGTTTTTGGTGAAGAATCTGAGCTCAAATCACTCTGTTTCTCACTAGATTATCTTTCTGAAACGTATGTTATTTTTGACTTTTTAAATAATTTTCCGTTTGGATTTTACGGGGAAATCGAATTAAATTTAGAATGGAGAAGAATTAGACAAATAGGTTTCCTTTGTCTCTTCTGTTTTTGATTTTTAATTTTCTTAGTTTTTAAGGAATGAATGAATTTTTTTTAGAGAAAAAGGGCAAAGCCACGTGGAGGGTTTCATGCAATTTTTAATTTTTTTATATTTGTGTTTGGAAGTGACGTGATTTTCTTATTGATACGTTACATCTTACACTCCCCCACATTCAATCTTTTTTTTCCTCCATTCCGACAGATAATTTATATATTTTTTTTAATTTAAAAAAGTATATATTAGGATTTTATATATATATATATTTAGTGGACATAAGATTTTTAAAAACTAACTCGATTATGGGACAGATTTGAATTGTGGATGTCATGAGAGTAATCGGTAAGAAACATACATCAAATCTCTCTTATAATCATAAAATTGATTCACAAGCCTTAGATTTATTTTTATTTATTTTTTTAAAAAATGGTGGGTTAAATCTATCATAATCTATGTATATTTGTTTTATCCTCAAATGATTGTTTAGTTAACTTAACTTTTATAATAAAAATAAAATAAAAAACGAAAAGTCAAATCCTATAAGATATTGTTTGCACAATTTTTCGTCACAATAATGTGTAAGGTTCAAATCTCATAAGACAAACTCCTAGCAATGAGTGTTTGATTAAGTGAATAAGCCTCCAAGGGGCACAAGCACACAAGTTACAGTCTACGGATTACAAAGCTAAGAAAATAAAAATAAAATGCTCATAATGAGTCTTCATTTTGTTCTCTCCCTTGTTCTTCCCATGTTTGAGCCTTTTATAGTGAGCATTTGTTAACTGCTTGGGCGGTTTCGCTTTTCCTGGTCCACGAACTCCAATATTTCATGCTTACAACTGCTGGATCATGCATCTAACTGCTGAGTTGTGCGTGATAATTGCTAGACCGTGGATAGTTACGGCCTAACCGCTAGATCGTGAGATCAACTGTAACGCATGGTAATCGTCCTAACTGCTTTTCCCCTCGTCGCCTTGATTGCATATTGCCATGTAATACATGTTCGTCCTAATTGCTTTTCGTCCCTTGACATGTCCTTTCTTTTCGCCCCTTATTGACTCGTTCATCATAGGGCGATTTTCTTCACCAACAGATACGTTTGATTTAGGGATTTGAGTGGGGGTGAGGATATTCTGTATAAGGAAAATACTTATATCGACCTTTTAAATCTCATGTAATACATTAGTTTTGATGATAACAAATCATGTATCAATGTTATTTTTGTAAAAGCACCTAAATAAAATATCATGGAAGAACAAGTATAAAAAGGAGCTCAAGATCCAAGGAAACTAAGATGAAGCTCAATAAGTCTTAAGATTAAAGAAGATCTATTGTGAAATGAAGCGACACCGTGTGCGTTGGTACTAGAGATTGTAAAATTTTGAATAACGATATTAACATTGTGTTTGGGTGTAGAATCGAATTTTTGTTAAGAATTTTTATATATAAAAAAATTATCCACCGTCATTATTTCTTGTAACTAATTTTTGTTTGATATTATTTTTATATAAATTCTCCAATAATATTTAGTCTGTTAAATCTAAAATTTGCTTTATTTATCAATCATATTTAGGATCCGTTTGGTATAACTTTTCAAATATAGCTTCTTTAAGTAGAACTTTTAATAAAAAGGTTTTTAGATGTTTGGTTGTGAGTGTCTGAGTGATAGTTTTTATTAAACATTATAACTTTACTTTATTTGATAATTTTTTTTTAAGTTATGCTATGAAAGATATGAAATAATATTATTAAATTATATAAGGGTATTATAGATAATTTAAATTTTTAAAAAAAGCTTTCCAAACTCTACTCACAAAAGCTCAAATTTTAAGTTTTTACTAGTAGAGGCAAAATAGTTTTTTTAACCCTAAAAAACTATACTTAAAATGCAACAAAACATCACTAAAAATTTTGAAAAGAGATTTTGGGATTAAAAAACTCATTGACCTATACTATAAGCTATACCAAACAGACACATAGTATGGATTAATATAGAGTTTATATAGTTTTATTGTTGTGATTCTCTGATCCTATAGAGTGTTTTTGAGGAAAAATCGAATCTATTACTTACAATAATTGAAATTACAAGTATTTAAACTCTTTACAAAAATCTCACTCCTAACACTCACAAAATTTTCTTCACTTGAAGCTTTATATTCTTACGATGCTTTGAGCTCTCAAATGAGCTCTCAATTTATAATCAAACACAAGACTCAAATGTCAACAAATGAATAGTGTTTCACCTAAAGTAGTTTGTAATTTTATTTCATTTGTAAAAAATTATTACACCATTTTTCATCTCCACCTAAAGCTGCATTGAATGGTTCTTAGGGATGAAGTGCATTTGGATATTACAATTATTTTATATATGATATCATACACTTCATTGGAAGTGGACAAAGTTTGTTGATGTTGATATTGGAAAAAAATCAATATCATAGAATAAGGAAAGCATATATCTCAATAATTTGTTTATTTGTATTTTATATTTTGGTATTATGAATTTTATAAAATGACATTTTTTTTACATAATTTAAGATGGCATGTGTATTTACGGGGTTTATCTTATTTTTGGGTGGATGAATGATAATTTCCCTTGATGATAATAATATAAAACGTCCAAAGAATTCAAACTGCTCCTTAATAGTATTAGAGTTTGAGTGGAAAATATTAATTTTTAACAACTTTAGGTGAAAATTGGTGTGTTTTTTTAGTATTAGCTAAATTTCGGTGAAAATGTTCATTTCCCTAATTTTTTGAATAATATAAAAAGCCTCGAAGTAAAGAAAAGATTTTTAATGTTATATATTAATATTTTATCTTAGGATATAAATAAAAACAGGTAAGGTTTTTTACAATAATACAAGCAAGAAAAGAAATAGTATATAGATCCTCTTTTAAGTGTCAAGTTAAGTTGGTAAATCTTTCACAATTTTCATATCAATTGTATTGTATGTGCTCCATTAGCAAGACAGCAACATGGCTATATGTCCTCTCATCTTATTATTAATACAAATATGATTAATTAGAACTGTAAACTTAGACAACATATATAATTGTTAATAAATTTCTACAAGCCCCACCTTAGAAACACAAACAATTTGGCTTTTCTTAGTTTTCTAGAAGTTGTTTTCATGCACCTCCATTTATTATTATTATTTTTATTATTATTTTTAAATCGTTGAAAATCCCGCTGTCAAATTATCTATTTTGAGCTTAAATAGAGAAGATAAAACCTCCGGCTGTCACATGTTCTTATAAAAAAATACATTCCTGGATTCGAATTCAGGACTTTAAGATGAAATCCTAAATCCTATATCATCAAATCACGCTCCTTGAGTATCCAATTTATTATTTCATGAAGCTTAGCAACATATCAAATAAAGCCACAAATTAAGGCATTGCTTGTTGCTATTTTATTAATTAATTAATTTTTACACAAAGCCAATTGATGGAGCCTGCTTACAAGTCACAAGTGCTTTTGAGCTTTTCATTTTTCTCATTTGTTTATTACAAAAACTAGCAGTAAGTGTTGATAATGTGTAGACTGTAGACAAGGAAATTGCAAGGAAGTAGATGAGAAAAAGTTTAGAAAACGTTAACATTAGAGTCAATTCTTTCGTAATATAACAACTAAAAGCACTTATATATATATATATATATATATATATATATATATATATATATATTACGTTAAATAATTAATAGTGCTTTAATGGAAGCACTTTGAAGATAATACAAGATTGGTTGAGTAATAGTTTGTGTGAATGTGTCAATTTGAATATGATCTAATATAGAGCTAAAAAGAAACCGCAAATGATAAAGATAATTCCAATAAAAAATGTTAATGATGCAAAGATTCGCATCATATTAATTATACATATAAAATAATATGAAATTAATTATATATATAGACTATAATAAAGAAGAAAATGGATATTTTAACCCACCGAAAGCTTTGATTTTAAAAAATTGTTGACTGGTGGTGGTAGGCCTACCAATGTATGGGGGTAAATTAAATATACATTCATGTCTCCAAAAAAACCCACCACTAACAACAATACATGACCAAAAGTCCACACGTTTAGTTTGTCTATTCAATTCTAACACCAAGATATAGATAGATAGATAGATTGATTGATTGATGTATGTGCATGTGTTTTTTATATTTTTATACATCTTTCTGGGCCTAACTAATTAATGGATTGGGTTGTTAAAATATATATATAAGTATGATTTGGTGGTATAGAGTTTAGGATCTGACATTCAGGTCATGGGTTCGAATTCATAGAGTACGATTATTATAAAAATCCGAGACAACGGATGATTTAATTTATTCTGCATAAGTACGAAAAAGATGATCATGTGACGAAATTTAATTACATGAAATATGAGATAATTATCGATTTGATGTGAGGAATAAGATAATTGTGATCATATGTATAAAATGAAAGTAATTATTAAAAAATGTTTGCACGATCTTTTGTCAACTGAGCGTGTAAGGTTCAAACCTCCTGAGATAAAGTCCCAATAATGGATGTTTGATTTAGTGAATAAGCTCTCAAGGGACACAAGCACACAAATTACAATCTACAGATTACAAAGCTAAGAAAAAAAAATGCTCATTATAAGTCTTCATTTGTTCGGGTTCTTTTCCTCTTCCAACACTTGGGCCTTTTATAATGGAGAGCCTTGTCAACCGTTTGAGCGGTTTTGCTTTCTTTCCCACGTTTCATGCTTGCACATAATCGCTGGATCACGCATTCAACTGCTGAGTTGTGTGTTATAACCGTTAGGATGTGGGGAGCTGCTATCTAACTGCTAGATCGTGGGGTTAACTGCAACGGGTATGTTCGCACGATAATCGTCATGATCGCCTTCGTCGTTCTTCATTTGGTTTTCCTTTGATCGTCCTAATTGCTTTTCGTCCTCTGACATGTCCTTTTTTTTTCGCTCTTCATTAACTCGTTCATCCTAGGGCTATTTTCTTTACCAAACAATAACAAATCGAACATGAAATATATGGAGGAAAAAGAGTTCAAAATGTAGGTAATTTTGCTTATTACGAATGTTTCGGTTATTTATTTGTTCGAGGCTATATATTTTAATTTTTTTAAGCCGTAAATCAAGGTATTGGGCAAGTGTTCAATATTTTATCTACTTTTTGACACCAAGACGGTTGGTAGTTGGTCTAGCTTTAATGGTATTCAACTTTTTGATTTGTTTTAATTTTTATAAAAAAAAAATTGGCAAACGAAGAATTCAAGTGCTTCTACAGAAGCATCCAATAACAAAGTCAAGCTTAATAGTAGTAATAACCATCAAAACACGTTATATTTGATTAATCTTTCACTGAAATCACTTGTTCTGAATTGTCAAAGATTTGCTCCCATAAACAAAATTAAAGAGACAACAAAATTGGTAAAATATAATGAATTAGGAAGATGAGCGAAACCCCTTCATATATGGTAATCGAAATTCTCATGAAATTCATGAATCGATAATTAAATTTATTCATTTTTTCACTTGTTCGTTAATGAAGTCAAATAAAGGTCGACGTCACAAGGGCAATTTAGTCGTAAAACGAAGTGAAATCGTTTTATTAGGGTGAAAATAAAATCAAAGTGGTCCAATTTGACATCTTTTTGCACCACAAAGCTTATAATTTCAACCTTGAAATAAGCTTCATTAATTTTTGTTTACAAGTTTAATCGAAATTTGTTTCGTTTGTATTAACTGATTTCATTCGACTGTGAACCCTAACCATCGTGTTAATTTAGAGATTACAGTTGCATCAAGTAAGTATCATCTTTTTTTTTTTTTTTTTAGAGTAAATATCATATAATAATATGCATTTTCATATATTTTATGTATGGCATCATGCTTGATTGAAGAGTTTCATTCTAAGTACTACTAGAAAATACGATAAAGATGACGGTTTTATCATATTATAGATGGAGTCATTATAAGTCATAGCATTTAATGACGGTTAAAATAATCGTCATCTCTTTTTATATGATGACCTTTTTCATAAGATAATCGTTATTAATTTTATCTTATGTGTATTTTTTTAATTAAAAAAAAATCAATCATTACTAATTAAGATACATCTTCTGATTGAATAATTATCTTAAACCTCAATACAATATACAATCAAGTGCAAACAACAACTACATATCACAATTTTCATATCCAAATCTCAAATATCAACCGCTACACATATAAAATAAGCTAGTTTAACAAATAAATCTCAATATAATATGCAATCAAGTGGAAACTGATAAGATTGCACAATCAATATGAGCAATTGAAGGGAGAAAATCAAGGGATCTCAAATCTTGAAACATTTGTAACTTTTATCTAGTAGTTAATCCTTTCCTTTATTGTAATCTCTTTTCTATTTTAAATTTCAAACAATGTGTATATATAGTGCTTAATGGCATTATGAATATCAAGAGAGAAATATTATTCAAACTTGTCTTCTCTTCATGGTATCAGAGATAAGATCCATTATCTAATTTTTTTTTTCCGACCAGGCTAAATACTCCCCCCCCTTCTCTGTTCAATGGCCACCGACGGTACCCAAAATGTCATCCCCAATGCCCAAGACCCTACAAAACCTCTCATCATTGTTACTATCCATAACTCAATCAAACTCACATCAACAAATTATCTCTCCTGGAAAACCCAAATTGAAGCCATTCTCATCGGCTATGACTTACAGGATTACATTGATGGAAATCATCCCACCCCACCACGTACCATCACCACAAACAATGTTACTTCTCCCAATCCAGCACATCGCACCTGGCTACGCCAAGACAAACTAATCTTCGCAGTAGACGCTTGACGGCATGCCAATGGTGCCACACTCATGGTCATGTGGTCTCCCAATGCCCTCTCTTCCGCAAACACTTCCCACGTGCGCAACAACCAGCCCGTCCCACCAACTCGTCCAACCCTCGCCCGAGCAGTCCCTGGCAATATCAAGCCAATGTCATCACCACCTCTTCCTCAAACCCCGCCTGGCTACTTGACAGTGGAGCCTCGCATCATGTCACTACTGACCTCAACAACCTTACTCTACACAATCCTTATGACGACACAGATGAAATCATGATCGGTGACGGCACTGCACTCCCCATTTCCCATCACGGTTCTACCTCTCTTAATACTCTGACTCACTCTTTCAACTTATCTAATGTTTTATATGTTCCCACTATGAAACGTAATCTTATCTCCATTTCTCAGTTTTGCAATTCCAATAACACTTCCATTGAGTTCTTACCCTCTTCCTTTAATGTGGAGGATCTCCGCACGGGGGCAATTCTGTTACAGGGTCGGACTAAAGGTGGTGTATATGAATGGCCGACCTCCCCCACTCGGTCCCCTCTCATTGCTTTTTCAAGTGTCAGAACTACTATACCTGAGTGGCATCATCGGCTCGGGCACCCGTCATCGTCGGTCTTCAAAACTATCATGTCTTCATTTAATTCAGATGTTTCTCGTTCCTCTTATCTTAATTTCAATTGTAATTCGTGTCAATGCAATAAAAGTCACAAGCTACCGTTCTCTTCATCTACTCTTACTACATCTACACCTCTTGAGGTTATATACACTGACTTATGGACCTCCCCGGTCTACTCGTTTGATAACTTTAAATACTATATAATCTTTGTCGACCACTTCACCAAATATATTTGGCTTTATCCCCTCAAACGAAAGTCGGATACCCGTGATGTATTTGTGCGCTTCAAGGCACTAGTAGAAAAATTCTTCAACCGACCAATCCTAACTCTCTACTCTGACAAGGGGGGGGGGGGAATATCAAGCTCTCTCTTCCTTCCTCACAATCCATGGGGTCTCTCATCTCACTTCCCCTCCTCACACTCCAGAACACAATGGGTACTCTGAACGTCGTCACCGACATATCGTCGAAACAGGTCTCTCTCTCCTTACCCACTCATCCATGTCTCTCTCATATTGGCCCTTTGCCTTTTCCACTGCCGTCTACCTTATAAATCGCATGCCTACACCGACTTTACACCACAAATCACTCTATCTCCAAATACTCGGCCATATGCCGAACTACTCGAAACTGCGCAGCTTTGGCTGTCTCTGCTATCCTTGGCTTCGTCCTTACACATCGAACAAACTCGAGTCCAGGTCCTCTCCCTGTGTCTTCGTAGGATATTCCCTCACTCAGAGAGCTTATCTTTGTCTCGAGCCCTCCACATATAGACTTTACACCTCCCGACATGTCCGCTTCGTTGAGTCAATTTTTCCTTTTGCCACATCACAAAAGTCCCCTCCCCGTGCCACCCCATCCACCGTCTCTGACTGGTGCTCCATGACCTTCCCGGTACTAAACTCACCATCACCGACTACCGACCCTGCACCCCCACAGAATGCCCCATCCACTGGTGCTCCTATCCAACCCCGCCCTCCTTTACACAGCAATTCCACAAGTACCACCACTTCACAAGTAATAGCCGATCAACCAAACCCCGACCGACCACATGAACATCCCAGAATACCACCAATGCCCGACCACACCAACCGACCACATAACCCATCGCACCAACAACACAACCCCGATCACACAAACATCGAACGCCCCGACCTACCAACCCTCCCCATAAACACAAATCCCGACCAACCAAATGACCACTCCCGACCACCACCCGACCCTGACCACACCAACACCGACCGACCACATGATCACTCAACATCAACCAACATAACCGACCACACCACAACCGACCACCCTCATCAACCCTCCAGTACAGCACGTGTCATTGTCACACGCTCCAAGAACAACCTCCATAAACCGATCCAAAAACTTAATCTCAACACCCGGCTTCATCAACCTACACTCGAACCTTCCACCATTACCCAAGCCCTCAAGGACCCTAAGTGGCGCCAAGCTCTGTCAGAAGAATATAATGCTCTTCTTCACAATGGGACATGGGAACTAGTGCCACCCAGTCCCGACCAGAACCTGGTCGGCTGTAAGTGGATCTTTCGCACAAAATTTAATGCTAATGGTTCTATTGACAGGTACAAAGCTCGATTAGTTGCCAAAGGATTCCATCAACGTCCCGGTGTGGATTATTATGAAACCTTCAGCCCAGTCGTCAAGCAGAACCACTGTTCGAATTGTTCTCAGCCTTGCGGTTAGTCAAGGATGGTCCCTCCGACAACTTGACATCAACAATGCATTTCTTCAAGGCACTCTCACTGAAGATGTCTATATGTCCCAACCTTTGGGCTTCATTGATCGGGATCACCCCCATCACGTCTGTAAACTTCGCAAGGCCATCTACGGTCTCAAACAGGCCCCTCGAGCATGGTACCATGAACTCCGTCAATTTCTTCTACAGTCCGGCTTCACCAACTCACACGCCGACACCTCACTGTTCATCTTCACCAACAGCAACACCACATTATATCTCTTAGTCTATGTCGACGACATCATCATTACCGGAAATAATGTTCAAGCTGTCCACAGATTCATTGACCAACTCTCACAGCGCTTCTCTCTCAAGGATCTCGGCCAACTTGCTTATTTCCTTGGGGTGGAGGTCACTACCCACAACAATGATCTTTTCCTAAGTCAACGCAAGTACATTGCAGATCTGCTCACCAGAACCCACATGATTGACGCCAAGCCCGCCCCAACCCCTCTGGCAACAAACCCGACACTCACATTACAATCTGGATCTCCTTTACCTGATCCGACCGAGTACAGAAATATCGTCGGCAGCCTCCAGTATCTCTCTCTCACTCGACCGGACATTGCTTATACAGTGAACAAACTTTCTCAGTTTATGCATCAACCGACCACTGATCATTGGCATGCCGTCAAGCGTCTACTGCGATATCTCTGTGGCACTATGGACCATGGCATATTCCTCCGCCACAACTCCCCTCTTGCACTCCATGCCTTCTCCGATGCTGATTGGGCTGGTAACAAGGACGATTTCACCTCCACTGGTGCTTACATAGTATATCTCGGTCACAATCCTATTTCCTGGAGCTCCAAGAAACAACGCACGGTTGCTCGCTCCTCCACTGAAGCTGAGTACCGATCAGTAGCCTCCACTGCTGCCGAAATAAGATGGATTTGTGCTCTTCTTACCGAACTTGGTGTCAATCTCTCTCTCCAACCAGTCATCTACTGTGACAATGTTGGTGCAACCAATTTATGCTCCAATCCTGTGTTCCACTCGCGAATGAAACACGTCGCCCTAGACTACCACTTCATCCGGGAACAAGTTCAAACTGGTCTACTCCGGGTCTCCCACATCACTGGAGCTGATCAACTAGCAGACGCCCTTACCAAACCACTTGCTCGGTCTCCTTTCAACACACAAAAGTCCAAGATCGGACTCTCTCCACGACCGTCCATCTTGCGGGGGCATGATAAGATTGCACAATCAAGATGAGCAATTGAAGGGAGAAAATCAAGGGATCTCAAATCTTGAAACATTTGTAACTTTTATCTAGTAGTTAATCATTTCCTTTATTGTAATCTCTTTTCTATTTTAAATTTCAAACAATGTGTATATATAGTGCTTAATGACATTATGAATATCAAGAGAGAAATATTATTCAAACTTGTCTTCTCTTCAGAAACAACTTCAAATCATCATTTTTCAACTTCATATCTCAAAAACCAACCACTAAAAAGTTATCATTTGAACTTATATTTGAATGCAAATAACAATTCAAAAAAATCACATACTTTTAACTCCACATCTCAAAAACACAAAATTATCATTTGAACTTATATTTGAAGTCAAGTTGAGAAATATAAAACACAAAATTATCATTTGAACTTATATTTGAAGTCAAGTTGAGAAATATAATATTAGACAAAAGATTTAATTAAAAATAATTTTAAGCTTTTTGAAGAAATTAAAGAAATCAACTCTAAATCACACATTTTCAACTTTCATCTCAAAAACCAATCACTACACAAGTAAACAACCACCAATTTTTATTTTTATTTTTAAAAAACATTTTCCCCTCAAGAATATCATTTGAACTCATATGTCAAGTACTCAAGTGAAAAATACTAGATCAAGAATTTTTATTAAAAATAATTTGAAGCTAACTAAAATAATTAGAAAAATAATCAAATGTAAAAAATAATTCTAAATCACATATTTTAAACTCCACGTCTCAAAAACCAATCACTATACAAGTAAATAACCACCACAAAATCAAAAAAAAAAAAAAACTCTTCTCTCAAAATTATTATTTCAACTCATATTTGAAGTAAACTTAAGAAAAATCATATTAGAATTTTGCTCAGTTGGAGGTGCAGATGCTATGTTGCTGCATTTTAGGGCAATTTTAGTTCTGTTTTGTTCTAGGGATTCTGGTCGTTTTATTATAGGAAAAAGATGACAGTTATTACTAAATAACCATCATATTTTTGCGAATTTTTATTACTGTTATTAGCAATTAACAGTCATATTTTCTACAGTAATGACGGTCATTTAACAAAATTATCCTTGAATATTTTTAGTAATAACATCGGTTATGTTTATAAACCGTCATTATTATTAACCTAGTATAATTAACGACTGTTATTTTTTTAAACCGTCATAATATACTTTTAATGTCAATTTTTTAAGAAATCATCATAAATTGTCTGCCATCTTTTATGTGATTTTGTAGTAATGAAAGGAATACGGCCTGGATTCAGAAGAGAAGATTTAATTAACTTCCATTAACCAAGAGAGAAAGTCGTAGATTGTGTTAGATTCTAAATTCAGCTGGCTGAGGTATTTTCAAGGTAAACTTGACTCTTTAGGTCAAATGTGGAGTGGAGGTGATACCAGTCGGGGTGGCAATTTGGGTCAGGATTCTTTTATTCGTTCGATTCGATTCGCTTTAAAGTGAATACGAGTTTGAAAAAATGGATTCGTTTAATAAATGGGTCAATTCGATTCGATTCGTTTATTAAACGAATCGAATACGAATTTAACTCATTGATTCGTTTATTCGTTTAGGATTCGTTTTATTATTTTTATTTACTAGTTCTTGTTAATTTTCAATTAAGATTCGAGAAATTATAGCTAATTATCATAGAAAACGTAATATTTTCAATATTTTGTGAGATATTTTTAGTAAATATATTAATTACATATTTCATATGTATATATTTATGAAAAATTAATGTAAATCAAGTGTGGTAGATTATTTTATTAAATAATATTATTGACTAAACGAATAAACGAATATTCGTATTCAATTCGTTTAATAAACGAATCGAATACGAATCCTGATATTAAGATTCGTTTAATAAACGAATCGAATACGAATCCATCACATTTTGATTCGATTCGTTTAGGATTCGTTACGAATTCGATTCGTTGATTCGTTTTGACACCCCTAGATACCAGTGTTATTTCTCAAATATGTTGATTCTACCCTAATACATGCAAATATTGTTTAACATTAAAGTGTAGTTGTCAGAACAATTTATTACTAATATGAATGAGAGATGTTAGATAATGGAAGAAAATTTTGAATTCACTCTCTATGAATTTACAATGGTAGAGATCTTTATATCGGCTATATAAAAAATCAAAATAAGAAATGAAACCTATAGTTATGAACAATAATAATAAATATAAGAAATCTTCATCTAATAGTGAAATATAATAAAATCATCAATCCTAAGGTTATTAGAAATTATATTTTGGATATTGATTCCATAATATACAGATATTATTTTCTTAATATTATTTCCATAATAATATTCCTTAATACCCCCTCAAACTCAAGCTAGTGACGAAGGAACAAGCTTGATGTTGTATCTTGAAATCGGAGAACGAAGTCCTAAAACTCTTAAAACTTGGAGAATAGAAACTTTGAGATAATTGATGAGCTTTAACCTACGAAGCCCGAAGGGGGGAGCTAAAGCCCAAGAGTGAACTTTAACCTACGAAGCCCGAAAGGGGAGCCGAAGTTCAAAAAAAAGCTTTAACTTACCAAGCCCGAAAGGGGAGTAGAAGCGCAAGAGGGAGCTTTAACGTACGAATCCAGAATGGGGGGCCGAAATCCAAGAGGGAGCTTTAACCTACAAATCCCGAAGGGTGAACCGAAGCCAAAAGAGAGCCTTTAACCTACGAAGCCCGAAGGGGGAGCCGAAATCCAAGGGGGAGCTTTAACCTACAAAGCCCGAAGGGGGAGCGGAAGCTCAATGGGGAGCTTTAACCTACGAAACCCAAAGGGGGAGCTGAAGCCCAAGAGGGTGTTGAACCGAACCCCGAGAGAACCGAAGCCAGAGAAGGAGCGAAATCCCAATAGAGAGCCGAAATCCGACAAAGAGCCGAAGTCTGATAAAGATCTGAAACCTGAGAGGGAATGAAATCACGACAGATTATTGAAACCTGAGAGAGCGAAATCCTGAAAGGAGCACGAAAATATGAAAGAGAGTCGAAAATCAAAAGGAGCCGGCGCAGAGCACACTTGTGAAGTAGTGGCGCATGACGGGTGAAGCACTCATGAAGGGGTGACGTGTGAGGGTCACTTGCCGATAGTGGCCGTGATCCCCACGCGCCGATGATAACAGAGAGAGTGAAACTCGAAAGGTCAGAATCTGGGGCTTTGATATCATGTTAGATAATGAAAGAAATTCTTGAATTTACACTATATGAATTTACAATAATAAAGACTTTTATATAGGCTACATATAAAATCAAAATATGAAAAGAAATGTATAGTTATGAACAATAATAATGAATATAGGAAATCTTCATCTAATAGTGAAATATAATAAAATCACGAATCTTAAAGATATTAAGAATTGTATTTTAGATATTGATTCCATAATATAGAAATATTATTTCCTTAATATTATTTCAGACCTAATAAACCAATCTGTCGATCTCATTTAGAAGTTAGCGAAGGAGAACATCAGAAGACGAATAAAATTACTGAGGAAATTCACAACTTATATGAAAGTGATAAGGATGATGTGACGTTAGACTGTCAAGGGAAATGGTTATATCCTGACGAGGTGGTGAACAAAACCTATAAACTTCAGCTGCTGAGTTGATTGAAGATAGTGATGACAGTGAGGGCAATGACAATAAGAACACTGATGTAGATGACTTTGATAAAGAAGAGGGTAATCAAGTGGGAATGGTTGTTAACTCTTCTCATGATGACAACCATCTTGGGACTTCAAAGTTAATGAATTACATAGAGAAACATCAATACAAAGTGGGAAAAGAGCTATGAATGAAGATGTTGGAACAACATAAGAAAAGGTAAAATAAGCTTGTGTGTATTCAGTTTGCCGTCCCCAAGATGGTGCAGGGCTCAGAATCTATAATCTTCAGGTCCTGAGTTCGAACCTAAAGAGTGCGTTTCTTGTAAAAGCGTGAGATAGCCGGATGTTTTATTTGCTCTATTTAATCCAGGAAATAATAGTTTGACGGTGGAGTTTCCAACAATTCTAAAAAAAAAAAGGAAAAAGAAGTATTCAGTTTGCTGATGCTTGCATTTATAAATTGTGTACATTACTAGTTTTATCTGGAAGGCCATCATCAGTGAACCAATCTCAAGCTTCACGATCTTTTAGTCCAAATGATACCTCAAATACCAGCAGAAGAAGAGGTATTGAACTTAGATATATAGTCAGGTTTGGTGTTCATTAGTAATCTGGTTTTAACTTGTTATTTCAGCAGGCTATCTTTGAGCTTAACATTGTGTAAGCTAAGTTGGTGCTTACATTGATGTTATATTATTTTGCATTATGTTTTGTTTCAATATTATGGGGATTTTGTTTAATTTTATCAAAAATTAGAGAGATTTCGCTCATTTTCCTTAATACATAAATAGTTGATGTTATTTTCTTAAGGTCAATTTAGGAGTGTTATTTAACTAATATTTTTGAATATATTATTAAGATATTTTAATTACTTTTAATTTTGGGAAAAAAAAACTTTAATATGACTTAAACCCTCTCAAACATGCTTTTAATTTTGCTAATCAAGTGCGTTATTTTTTTTGAAAATGTTGGAAACCCTGCTACTAAACCACTAGACCCGAGTTTAAGCGGGGTAAGTAAAATCTCTGACTATTTTAGACTCTTATAAGAAATACACCCCTGGATTTGAATCCTAAACCTGAAAACCAGATTTTAAGCCGTATACCACTAAATCACGACCACTCGGGACCAAGTGCGTTAATATCTAACATAATTTGACTAAAAAGATATTATAAAAGTAGGGGTGGGACATCATGTATTCTTTAATGTTGTCATAATTAACACTGGAATTAAAGAAGATGTTGCAACAACCAAAAGTTGGATTAGAAGATTTGTTGGCTACTACTACTAGGGTTACTGTTTTCCCTAAGGATATATCACTATCAATTATTTGAAAAATCCACAAGTTTATGTATGTATGTATGCTTTTAAAAACTCAAATCACCTAAGGCACGCATTTTTGAGATAGAGATTGGTGTGATGTTCCTGCCCATTTCATATTATTCCCATTAATTAATATGTGATGGATGACAAAACAATACACACACACACATATATATATATATATATATATATATATGAAATGTGGTGATTCGTGGCCCATGATTCTATCAACATTGGGCCGATTGGATGAACCGAAAATGGTCATAGCTCTTCAAGTACATTACAAACAAAACATGACAGCAATATATCTGATTGTAGCTGTATCTGCTCGATTCGAATCCATGACATCAAATGTGAGATCCTGAACCCTACACCACCAAGCCACACCCCTTAAAGAAAAAGATATATTTTCCCATAAGATATATACATTTCTATTCATACAAGGCACATTTCCGATTATATCTTTTCCTATAAGGCACATTTCTCGTCATATACGAAGAACATTTCCACAAGCATCATTCCATTTTATAAATTTCTTTCTTTATCTTGAAATTTTCCTTACCAATTTAAAACGAATTCTCATCTTCCATTTGCCTGGTGCTAGTAGGTTTGTCTCGGGCTTCGACAGCAGCTGGAGGTCAGAAAAGAGGGGAATCAATATTGCTGATGGAGTTGGTGTGCTACTTATGTAATAAAAATTCATCTCGTATCTGTTATAAGACAATATTGTTAGTGATGTAACAATATTCATATCGGTAGGAAATAATAAAATTATGAAATGAAATCGAACAAATTCGAAATAATAAATAAAAATGAGATACAAAAATAAAACCCGAAGCATGTATAGCATACGATGTCCTTCAAATAGATTTGCCTCGTACCATTGGTGTTTGAAATCATTTTTACATACATGTTTCCCAAGATATAATGGGAACAAAATATCTTTGGCACACTATCAAGTTATTTCAGAAGAACTCGTAGTATGTTTGAATTCTTAAGTAAAACTCGAAGAATAAGAAAATAATGACACCGAGTCAAGCAAAATAGAGAATTCATGTGGTTGTGTTGTGTCGTATGTTCAGTGTGAGAAGGAAATACTATTTCCATTTAATTAAATTCGCAACTGCTGAATTAATTAAATAATTAATGAAATCTGCTAATTTGATAATTAATTCTAGTAATTATTTTACTCATAATTGTCATAATTAATTCAAAAATTAATTCTGATATTATAAGTATTTGAAGAGTCAAAAAATTAAAGAAATGAAGTTGCAAAATGTGGCTAAGTCAGATCTAACTCAACATTCATGTACTTAAGGCGTGAGAGTGCACACTGGTCAAACTAATTGGAATGGAGATTTGCATCTCGTGCGGGCCCATAAAGAGAGCCTCTTTGCGGGCCCGTAAAGAGAGCCTCTACTATTAAATTATCATTCAACAATAATTGAAAAATTATATATTATCTTATTTTGTATTTAACATTTGCACGAGGGTTTCTATAATTAGGCTTCCATTATTCTTTAAATCTCGCTCTATAAAGGGCTTATATAATTAGCACCCATTGTCTAATGTATACCATTTGACTTGTTCTGTAAAAAATTTGTAGATAAAGGGTCTCAATTTCATCATTATTATATGCATATAAACTCTCACTACAAAAAAAATTTGAAATACTGATTCCATCAGTAATTTCTAATGAATTACCGACGATTTCAAAAAAATGACATTTAATTTTAACGATAGATTAAATTATGGATATACATCAAAATATTATTGAAGAATTATTCTGTCATAATTTGAGACGACAAATATTAGCGATAAATTATAGACCATTTAGCCGCGCAAATTTACAGACGAAAATTTCAACTTTGCCGATAACATATGCCATCGACAATTGCGCAATTTCTTGTAGTGTCCCAACATATGTTCATTTCTAAACATTTGAAACTCATAGTACAAGTTCAAAACTAAACAGTTTAAATGACGATCAATTACTAATGGCCAGTGGGATGATTTGATTGGCCAAAAATCAATGATTTTTGATATATTAATAACCGATTTTTGATCTATCTGCAAAAATACTCACATTTTTCTCCTTTTCTTTAATTGTTTTTTTTTTTTAGAGATTTTAATCATCTCTCTCAACTTATAATAATTGTTTAACATTTTTCCATGATAAAAGAATAATTTCTTTTTTATGATTTTTGAAATATATTGAGAAAAATGTTTTAAATTTTTTTTATCTTCAACAATGCGAAATATGAACTTTAATCTTCCCGATTAATTTATAATTAATCCATAATATTTTTGATTAATTACAAATCACTCTTGTAACGATTTACCGTTAATTTCTGATTAAATTGCCAATTTTATAAAAGGTTGTTGAAAATAGTATAATGATAAGCACATATTCGGTCCATAGCTTAATGGCAAAAGAAGAAAAAAAAGGAAAAGACGTAATGTCACATATCTCAAATAGCATTTCAGCCTGATATTACTGATTTTTTTGACATAAAAACAAAAAAACGTTTTGACCAAAACAAATCACATAAACATGCTATTAATCAGAGCCTACCTTTAATTATTATAGAAATTCAAAGTAATATTCAATCATTTAATTTCCCTTGATAGAAAGAAATTGAAGAATACTTTTGCAATGTAGCATTGTAAGACCTAAATGAATAATAAGTTTTGAAATTTAAGGATATCTTTGGATTGATGGAAGGAGATTAAATGAATTGAAAAATAATTTAAATAATTTAAAATTTATTATTTGGATTGATGAAATGGATTGGAAGGGGATTAAAGAGAATGTAAAAAAATTGGATATTGAGTCATTGAAAATGAGTCATTCAAATCGGAGGATTGGTGATGAAACGTAACTTTAAAAAAATAACATTACCTGTGAAGACAAATTTGCCCATTGAAAAATAACATTAACATATTTATCTTTTTTACTTTTAGAATATAAAATGACATAATTATTTTTAAAACATATTTAGTTACATTTCATTTCATTCCATTACTATTTATTTACCAAATAATATTTTGGAACATTACATTATAAACCTCTCATTTGTTCCAAAATAAATTTTTGGTTTGTTACTTTTCATCCCGTTCCATTTCATTGGGTTACATTTCATTATAAACCATCATCTTCCACCAATCCAAACATAGTCTTAGGTCATATCCAACTAAGGGTGGCAGAAAAGCCCGGGCCCGGGGCAAAAAAAGCATGGGCCGGGCCCTATAATGAAAGCCCAGCTCGGGCTCGGCCCGACCCGGGCCGAAAGAAAAAAAAAACACACACACACACATATATATATTTTAATATATTTATAGCATTTTTATTTATTTGTAACATTTAAATTGTTAATTTATCAATGAAACTTGTGATTTATTTGTAAATTGTCTTTGCATATAGTGTGAATGTATTTTATATTTGTATATTTTTAATATATTTTTTTAAAATTCGGGCCACAAAAAAGCCCAGGCCCTAGCCCGGGGCTTTTTTTTGTTGGCCGGGCTGACAAGCCCGGGCCGAGTCCGGCCCGTTGCCATGTATATATCCAACTGATCGTATTTCAGACTTGGCTCCTTGTTATACATCACAAAGCCCGACCCGATCTTGGGGCTGGAGCCGGCCTAATTAAAAACCCTAGTACGACCCAAACATTTAAAAAAAATTGGAATATTATAAGATAATTTTAATTTTACTAAGTACACCATCCTTTTTATTAAGTGTACTCTATTTCTACTAGGAGCACCTACGAGTATACTAAATAAAGTCTTTATATCAAGTATGTCTATTTAATATCAACATTTTAAGGGGACATTTTTTAATGTTATTCTAGTGACATTTCTACTTCAAACAGTTGTACATTTTTTAGAAGAACTAGAATGTACAACTGTTTAAAGTATGGATGTCACTAGATTGTTACAAAAAATATCCCATAAAATTATTGATTTAATATACTAAATAAAATATTTATTAAAAAAATTTAAAATTTATCAGGGTCAAAAAGCTCCAGTTTGGCCCCGGCCGGTCATTTTTGAACCGAACTTCCTTGAACACCTCCCTGGCTGGGACCGGCTTGGGAAATTGCCATGCTATATGAAAGTATCTATTTAGAATCTACAATGCTGTATTCCAATAATTGGACGTCCAAAAAAATATCATTTTTAATTTCTCTTTAAGAAATAAAATCTTGAATATATTATTTATTTATAGTATATATATACAAAGTGATGACTAGAGAAGCAGTATAAGCAATTCTGAGTTTTGATTAAAATATATTTTTACAAAATTAATATATGAATCTGCCACTATCTTTTGAATCCACACTATCATTTTCATTTGACAATCACATGATAGAGATCATCATTCTGATCTTTTGCTATAAAATATTTCAGTGCAAATCTGAATTTGGGTATCTAACCAACAAAATATCATTATTTTACATAATTATTTTTAAAACATATTTAGTTACATTTCATTTAACTCCATTACTATTTATTTACCAAATAATATTTTGGAACATTACATTATAAACCTCTCATTTGTTCCAAAATAAGTTGTTGGTTTGTTACTTTTCATCCCGTTCCATTTCATTGGGTTACATTTCATTATAAACCATCATCTTCCACCAATCCAAACATAGTCTTAGGTCATATCCAACTAAGGGTGGCAGAAAAGGCCGGGCTAGGGGGAAAAAAAGCCTGGGTCGGGCCCTATAATGAAAGCCAGGCTCGGGCTTGGCCCGGCCAAAAGCAAAAAAAAAAAAAAAAAAAAAAAAAAAAAAAAAAAAAACACACACACACAACATATATATATATATATATATAAATATATTTGTAGCATTTTTATTTATTTGTAGCATTTAAATTATTAATTTATCGATGAAACTTGTGATTTATTTGTAAATTGTTTTTGCATATAGTGTGCATGTATTTTATATTTATATATTTTTTAAATTTTTTTTTAAAATTCGGGCCACAAAAAAGCCTAGGCCCTAGCCCGGGGCTTTTTTTTTGTTGGCTGGGCTGACAAGCCTGGGCTGTGCCCGGCCCGTTGCCATGTATATATCCAACCGATCGTATTTCAGACCTGGCTCCTGTTATACATCACAAAGCCCGACCCGATCTTGGGGCTCGAGCCGGCTAATTAAAAACCCTAGTACGACCCAAACCTTTAAAAAAATTTGGAATATTATAAGATAATTTTAATTTTACTAAGTACACCATCCTTTTTATTAAGTGTACTATATTTCTACTAGGAGCACCTACGGGTATACTAAATAAAGTCTTTATATCAAGTATGTCTATTTAATATCAACATTTTTAAGGGGATATTTTTTAATGTAATTTTAGTGACATTTCTAGTTCAAACAATTGTACATTTTTTAGAAGAATTAGAATGTACAACTGTTTAAAGTATGAATGTTACTAGATTGTTACAAAAAATATCCCCATAAAATTATTGATTTAATATACTAAATAAAATATTTATTAAAAAAATTTAAAATTTATCAGGGTCAAAAAGCTCCAGTTTGGCCTCGGCCGGTCATTTTTGAACCGAACTTCCTTGAACACCTCCCTGGCTTGAGTAAATCTTTGGTGCAACAATGGTATGGATGAAATGGTACCACCAATCAATTAAAAAATAACATGTTTAATTCTTCCTATTTTTTAGTTGTTTTTTGACTTTTTAGCATTCGTGGCAAATGATGATTGGCTTGTTGCATGGATGGTGTGGTATCATTGTTGCACCAAAAATTTTCCCCTTGGCTCGGACCGGCTTGGGAAATTGCCATGCTATATGAAAGTATCTATTTAGAATCTACAATGCTGTATTCCGATAATTGGACGTCAAAAAAACTATCATTTTTAATTTCTCTTTAAGAAATAAAATCTTGAATATATTATTTATTTATAGTATATATATACAAAGTGATGACTAGAGAAGCAGTATAAGCAATTCTGAGTTTTGATTAAAATATATTTTTACAAAATTAATATATGAATCTGCCACTATCTTTTGAATCCACACTATCATTTTCATTTGACAATCACATGATAGAGATCATCATTCTGATCCTTTGCTATAAAATATTTCAGTGCAAATCTGAATTTGGGTATCTAACCAATTAATATACATGCACTTTTGGAGATAAGAGGAATTGTACTGTCACAACTCCAATAAGGTTAATTATTTTATTAGAATGATAATCTTCTTATTCTTCTTTTTTTAATTATTGGAAACTCCACCGCCAAATCATCCATTCCGGACTAAAGCGGAACAGGTAAAATCATTGGCTGTCCCAGGCTCTCTTACAAGAAACGCACTCTCTGAATTCGAACCCAGGACCTTAAGGTGAGATCCTAAACCCTACACTATCAAGCCACGCCCCTTAAGGACATATATATAATTTTTTTTAGGTTTATTTTCTTTTTTATTACTACTAGTTATTGAAAACTTTTAATGCTTTACAAGTGTAGTAAGTGTAACATCGCAGTCTCGAAGATATGTGATTTAGTAGCAAATAGTTTGAAATTTGATTGTCAGATCATGAGTTCGAGTCTAGAGGTGTATTTTTTTGTAAGAACCTAGGGTAACCATGAGTTTTACCTTTTCCGCTTAAATTTGGATCAGGTGGTTTGGCGACGGAATTTCTAATATTTCTAAAAAAAATGTAATATCACATATTTATGGGGAAGAAAATGGTATAACACTCAAAGGTATGTAATAAATGAATGATGCTAAAAGCTATAAGAAAAATAATTCTCAGAATTTTGCCAAGAAAGAGTCACACTAGTCTTGTTTCATTTGGAGGAAGCTAGAAGACGAGGTTGAGGTTAGGTAAGTCATGTGCCTCACAACTTTTACTTTACATGCCGATTTTCCGGACTTAATTTATTGGCCTTCTTTTTAAGTAATAATAAAGTGACCATATCAATTACAATGAAGCTTCCTTTCCTTTCCTTTCTTTGCCTTGTCTGCTTCTCTGTTGTGTGACCATTGATGATTGAAAATTTGATAATCATTCATCAATGGCAACTAGCTAGCTGAGCTCCATTGGGTAACCGCAGTTTCTTCTTTTAAGTTTATCTCTCTATTTAAAACTCGTTAATAGTAATTTAATGGCATGCAGCAGCTTGAAGAGTTTGAACTACTGTTAATTGCAATGGCTGGTATGCTACCTGGTGTTGAATGTGCAAGAAGGAGAAGGATTCATCAAAGTGGAGGCTTCTCCTCAGATTCACCTACTAATTCTATGACCAGAAGGTCCTCTTTTTGTTTATACACAAGCAACCATGAGTCTCATCACTCTTCTTCTGCTCTATCTTCTCTGGTATGCTTCTTTATTAATTAATTAATTAATTAGGTTCTCTCAAATCCTCGATTTTGATTTGAGAAAACAATTTCAAATTTCCAGAGAAGCATAATAAACCAAGCAAATCAGGATGAGAAGCTAGGAGGAATAGCTAGAGAAGCTAAAGAAAGATTAGATGAGAGGCTTAGAACTCAAAGAAAATCATCAGAAACCAAAAGGTAATTAATTAAAATTAATTCCAGATGCATGCTCCCCAGAACTGAAGGGATTTTTCTTTTTAAAATTATTATTTGATGGTGGGTTCAGTCAAAATGGCAAAGAGAGCATGATGTTACATACAGAAGTGTTTGGATCATCAAAGAAGAGTAGTAGTATTGGTTCAAAGAGGTTAAGTTGGACGTCCATGTTAAGCTGGAAAGCTTCTGAGCAAGAAGAATGTTCAATTTGCCTTGAAAGATTCAAGGTAGGTGAAACCTTGGTGCACTTGCCTTGTGCTCATAGGTTTCATGCAACCTGCTTGCTGCCATGGCTTCACTCTAATGCTCATTGCCCTTGTTGCAGACGGAAATATATCCAACTGTCTTAATTCAGATGGGATCGATATGCAAACATGCATGTGTGTTAATTAATGCTTGCTTCTCTATGAATGTACAAGACTCCTGTTTATGTTTTTTTTTTTTTAAAAAAAAAAATCTTATTATCATCGGCACACTAAATTTAGGGTTAGAACAATGATATAGACACATATAAATAACACTGATCTAACTACAGATATTTACGTGGCTAAATCTGTGTCATTGAATCTGACTATTTCTCTTTCTCTGAATGATGCAGATTCGGTCACTTAAATATCTGTGGTTGGATTTGTATCTATATCCATGATATTTTCGTTAGGTTATTGGGTACAGCCAATCTCAATACCAGACAACCAGGCTAGCTATAATGCGTTTTTAGCATTTACTCCATGACTTGAAAAAGACCTGTAAATTTTTTTATATGAGAAAGTAAGTGATTCATATAGCACTAGAGATCACCATCTTTCCATTATTTTGCCCCACCTACAAGAATTGAATTATTTGATCAAATAATGCTCCACACTTGTCTCCAGTGGGCCAAGATTATAACAAATCCAAGATTTGAAATTTGTTCCATTCATTTCCAAACAAGACCCACACAAGATTCAATTTCAAGGTTAAAATATCAAAATATTAGTTATCAGAGTCACAAAATCACTATTAAATTGACTCCGTTTTTATTTTATTTTTATTTATCATCAGAATCATATCTGACAATTTTTTCCCCATTTAATCTTTATTTTCCCTATAATTTTCCTACTTACCCGCCGTTATGGTAGAAAATACATGGTTTCTATCACAAAAATAGCTAGGCACTTTGGCTCTTGCAGTAGAGAAAATCTACAGTCATTCGTGCAATAATCTAATAATTCATTATCATGTGTGTTAAAATATTAAAAAATAATTAAAAAATGGATATTAAATCATACATGTTGTTTACTAATTTGTTGATGATATCACGTTATTCATACATCCGTTGCACCAAAAAATTACTCATTATAGGAGACGTTGTTTCCTTTTTTTTTTTTGGTAGTGGAAAATCATTTTATCCCACTAATAGGAATTGTAATCGTATAAGTTCCTGATCTTTACAATCAATTATTGAGCTAATGGAGGATTATATCACCTTCTAAAATAGAAAAGATGTAAAGATTGGAGGATAGGACACGTTTAATCCCAATATTTATATGGCGTATTATATTTGAAATGGCTATCACTTGCTCTTCTATTTTTAATTTTTTTAATTTTTATTTTTTAACATGTAGAAGTTTATAATTTATTTTTCATATCCATTTTTGGTCATTTTTACCGATATTCTCTAATGAAGCCTAATAAATATGAATGTAACCAAAAAAAAAAGGTTTTATATCATTATTCAATAAAATATGTAGTTATGCAATAAAAATTAAAGTTCAATTACTTGTGTTGTGTTGGCTAAAAATTAGGTACCGGACCGGCGATCGAATCGGTAATGTAAAAAATTTAATGAGTAATTAGTTCGACCGATTGAATCATGTCCAAAAAATCGGTAAAATCGATTTACGTAATAAATAATTTTATTTAATTAAGAATAAAAAAATAAAAAAAGATCAATTTTAACCGATTTTTTTATTAATTTGATTTTTTACATTTGATCCAATTGGATTCACGATCGATTCTCAATTCGACAGGTGAAATCGGCCGATCCTATATCATTCTCAAAACATGACCGATAATTACCTTCTCTTCTTTTTCTGTTCGATAACACTATAATTTAACCCGTGTAATTTAATATTAAATAATTATATAATTAAAAAAACTCTCTGCAATTTGATCTTGTTCTTCCAGGTACAACTAGCAAAGTGCACTGGCTGTCATATGCAAACGACAGCGTATTGATCCCCAAGGCCCAAATCATTAGTTGACATCTATCCCCCGACTCACAACGGCTAGTTTCAAGTGACCGTTAAATTTTCCCAAGCTAAGATTCAAAATCTCAAAACAATCTCCATCATTCTCTTACAATAAACAGCAACCTTTACAGACGAAAAAAGCACAAATCCAAAGCCCTGGCAACTTGCAACAACAATATTCAATCTTACATAGATATCAAAAACTCGCAAACTCAACAAATCATCACCAAAACAAGAAGAAAAACAAAGAAAATGGTGTATTCGTACACACCCACATACTATTCTTCGCTTCATGATTCAATCACTTCTCTTTGCAAGACAATTCTTCCATTTTCATTAAAGAAAAAGCGTTTGCCGGCGGCTGAGCATAGGCTGGCCAAGCTGCAGTCTGATAATCTCAAGTGGCAGCAGGATTCATTCCACCAGATTTTGAATTTGATGGGTCTGCACAAAGAAGGGATTTTAGAAGAAGCTGAGGTTTCTGCTTTTAGATCAAATTTGCTCGAGACCCTCATTGCTTCTCCAGCTGAACAAGAGCAGCCAGTTATACTTAGAGATAAGTTGGTGTTCTTGCAGGTACACTAATGCTTTTAAGATCTTATGGGTATTTGATTAAGTTTTCTATTGCTTTTACTACATTTTTTGGTCTTAAATTTACTATATTGAGCTTCATACAACTGCTATTTAGTCGAGGTCGTCTTTATTTTTATTTTTATTTTTTGGCAGGAGCTCCTATATGCAAAATGTATAACAGAAGATGAGTACCATTCTTCGAAAAGGCCATTGTTGCAGCGATTGGCTGTGCAAGGAGCTGAGATTGAGGCTAGAGATGTGACTGTCGCGAATCTGAAAGATACAAAACAGAATGCAGAAGAAGAGTGGTCAGTCATTGACTTGAAAGATGAGAAATGCCAGGTGAACAAGGAGAATTTGCATTCAAGGGGCAAGTTAAAGAACAACAACTCTGCAATGAAGCAAATTAAAGAAGCAGCTTCTGTTTTTAGCTTTGCTTCATCTCATAAGAAACTCAGAGAAGAGAAGAGCATTTTTGCTATTGAATCACAATCCTCCGTGTATTATAATAATAAGAATGATATGTCATGTTCCAAGGAAAACCCTTTTTGGAATAGTCATCTGAAGGAAAATGAAAGTGATACAAGATCAATTCTCATGCAAGAAAGCTTACCAAATGAAGCCTCCATCGAGGGAAGTGGTGGTAATAATAGTGTTGATAAAGCTAAGAGAAAACCATTTAGGACTTTGTTCCATAGAGAGGGACATAATGGTGGTGAAAATGGTCTAGATTTGGAGGAGAAAGGATCAAAATCGCTGAAAAAGCAATGGGGTTTTGAGGGGTTTAAGAAATGGAAGAGAAATGATTCAGAGGATGAGACTGCTCCTCTACCACTCAATGAAAGATCAGATAGTGAAGCTTATTTGGGATCATGCAATCTTGTTTCAAGCCCTATTGGAGAGGGACCAAATACTAGACAGATTAAGAAGAAGTTGCACTCAAATGGTTCTCCATCAGATTTCTTCATTGATAAGGTGTCTAATATTGAAAATAAGCTTAGTGTGTTTAATCTGTGCTAAAGACAAATACTGGTAATTTTGAATCTTCATCTCATGTTGTGTACATAAATTTGTTATCCATAGGTTTTAGGAGACAACATAAAGAAGGAGCTGTCGCGTATTCAGTCAGAACTCTGCGCTACAAATTCCAGTCTGAAATTTTCGTAAGCTTCTTCGAGTGTTTTGAGTATTTTATGGGGGTATAGAGATAACTTTGTAGTTGTTTTTGTTTTACATATTTGCTAATCTTGTCATATTTATGATGTGGTTTCCAACAGGAATGATCAAATTGAAGCAATTTCCACCACGCTTCCTGTGGACAAGGCTGACCTGAAAAAGTTTTTCCCAAAGTGAGTCCCTACATCTTCTTTTCTTATGGTTTCACTGAAGATCACCACCTAATCAGACCTAACTTGAGTAATAATAAGATTAGGTGTTAATGCAATCCTAATTTATTTTCTAGCTGATCTGTGTTTGTTTTTGAATGTTCAACTTCAAGGTCATGGTGTGACCGTTATGGTGAGGTTGTGTTGGATGTAGTGAAAAAAGAGTTCAAGGATCATGTAGGGGATATGGAGAATATGAGAAATGCTGCAGCTAAAGAGAGGAAGAGCAACTCAATGCGATGGACAACTTTTGATGATGAAAATAGTCACCCAAATCTCTTTGCTCATCAGGATCCAGTTAGCTCTAAAAACTACGGAAATAATCCCTACTTCCATTATGACAATGGCAACCTGAAACCTGAAGCAGCCTATTTCGAACACCAGAATCCATTCTGGAGCCCGAAATATAGATGAAGCAGAGGCTGTTCTTGTATTCTCTTCCTCTGCAAAGCTTTGCATGGCTAGATTTGTACTTGCTCTTTTATTTTTTGCTTGTTTCTTTTGTGTAGAGTATGAAGAACACTGTTCTTCAGATATTCTATTTCATGTATTTTGGGGTTGTAAAAGAAAATTGCTATAGCATGTTTCGTGGTTAATTTCTCTCCTTATGATGGTTCTTTCAAATATAAAATAACCACATGATGGCACAAATATTCACCAAAATACCATTTCCTGAACTCAGCTATGAGTAAAGTTTCTAATAACTGCAACATGTGGCAAAGATTTTTGAATATATGGAGATTTAATATCTCAATATAAAATACAACTAGAGATGCATAGTCACAATATTGGTACATACAACATTTATAGAGCAAAAATCTGTTACTATTTACACCGCAGTATCAAACAGATGGAGTTTCCAAGATGGAAGACTCTGCGGCACCCTGACAGACATCTCCTCGACATAGTGGACACACCCTGAAAGCAAAAGATCAATCAATTGTAAATCTAAATTGTGAGAACAAAAGAAAATGAAATATATGAAAAGAAGTGGAACATGGCAAGGAGGATTGGATACCCATGAATCTCCTTTAGCCATTTATCAACACAAGACATGTGATACTCGTGGTGGCAAGGAAGAACTCGTACTTTGTCCCCTTCCTCATACTCAGCCAGACAGATGTAACACCTACCAAACAACAACCAATCACAAGGAATATGTTATTGTCATCTGCATTCAAAGGTTATAAACAGTTTGCAACTTAAAACCATCAGTCTGAAAACACACGCACACACATTAGCACATCACAGTAGGGACAGATTCATAGAGAAACTTACTGATCAGGTTCATCCCCACCCTCAGCTTTATCTGCCTTCTTGTGATTCTTAAGGGGGAATGAGTCGACAACTGATTCTGGTGCTGGAAGCGAGACCATGGATAAGGAAAGTGACATGGGTTGGCGATGAATTTCATCCAAGACCTGCAAATTTTAAGTTACAACAAAGGTAAGATATCCACTGGTGGATCTCCATGGTTGTCTTCAAATTCTAATGCATAAGTAAGTAAAACTATAAATCATTATATAATTTTATTATCCTACCATAACAAGGAAATGCAAAAACCCACTTATCTCTTACACCTACATGTTGAAAATCATTTTTGAAATACGATACAATCACATGGGAATATACTGCTTTTATCATGAGGCATATTTGGAAGGAAACAAATAATTTCTGAGAAAAAAGCCTAATCGCACAGAAATTAATCATGATGCTAAATTGCACTTCAAGTTCAAATATGGTTTAAGATTCACATACAGAAATTTAAATATTTCTGAACTACACGTAAAGAAATAATTAAGGAACAGCTTTTAAATCAAAGAATGGTAGAGCATAGTTTCCACTGATTTCTCAATAATGTAACATAGACAGAAACAATAAACTGAAATCAAAATTCTCCTTAACAAATCAGCCAAACCCATCAGACTATGCTTAAAGTCTATACTGTCAAAGGCAGTAGGCGGGACAAGGCGTTTTGGTAGTTCAACCCGCCCAAGTGCTGCCTAAGCGCCGCCTAAGCATCGCAATTGACTAGTCAAAGAGCGAGTTGACTTGTAAAACATGCATAATTTTATCTAATATATAAGCGTTCATATTAAATCCTCCCCATAACCCACATTGTGGGAAGCTTCGTGCACTGAGCCATCAATAATGATTTAGGGAATCCTAACTTACAATACCTACAGCGCCGCCTAAGTGCTGCAGGCGGCAGTTTGAAAACCCAGCCCAAGCATAGCTTAGGCCGCACCTTTAATGGCATAGCTTACAGTTTCCCATATGATCATTGTTTAAAAATACGCTGAGGCGCTATTTTGGATTTTGGACCTTTTTTTTTTTTTTTTTATTTTCTTTGTCCTTCGAAACGACGCCGTTTAGGGGATATATAAAAAGAAAAAGGCGAAATACCTCTGCGTTTTGCGTCTCTCTCTCGGCTCTGCGTTTGCGTCTCTCTCTCGACTGCGCCTCTCTTCTTCAGCTCTTCTGCGCGTCTCTTCCTGGTAAGCTCTCTGGTTTCTCTATTCTCTCTCGTTTGCGCGTCTCTCTCTCTGATTTCAATTTTTCTTTCACATTTTCGTCTCTCTCTCACGAAGGAAAGGTGTTTTGGATTAGGTTTTGGGTCAATCAATTGGTTGCTTTTCCTGCGTCTCTCTCCCTGTTCAAAGCTCTCTCTCGGCTCTCCTCAAGGTTGTTAAAGGCGAGAGGCACACCGAGGCGATCAGAGCCAAAAAAGTGAGGCGCGAGGAGAGGGGCGCGAGGCGCACGCCTCACAGACACGAGGCACACGTTTATTAATAATAATTTTAAATTTGTAATATATGCATCATTAACTTGTAAAGATAAAAAAAAATAATAAATAGATAATAATATTTTGACATATACTCTACTTTTATATTACTTCTACTTGTCTAATTCATAATACTTGACAAAATATGCACAATTCAAAACTTCAAATTCTTGAAAATAATAAAAACAAGCGTAATTAAAAATATGCATAGTTCAAGTTCAAGAAAATGAAAAACAACAAGCATTAAAAAAACATCTGCTGAAAAAAAATAACTGAAAAATAATCATTAATAAAGAAAATATAAAACAAAGAATCGTAGATAAAGAAAATGGGAAAAATAAAGAAAAAAAGATGAAGAAAGAAACAGAGCTAAAAAAAGTTCAGAATAAAAAGAACTGTAAAAGAAAAAAGAAATACAAATATAAAAGAAAGAATTGTAAATAAAGAAAATGAAAAAAAAGCCAAAAAAGTGAGGCGCACATTTATTAATAATAATTTTAAATTTGTAATATATGCATCATTAACTTGTAAAGATAAAAAAAATAATAAATAGATAATAATATTTTGACATATACTCTACTTTTATATTACTTCTACTTGTCTAATTCATAATACTTGACAAAATATGCACAATTCAAAACTTCAAATTCTTGAAAATAATAAAAACAAGCGTAATTAAAAATATGCATAGTTCAAGTTCAAGAAAATGAAAAACAACAAGCATTAAAAAAAAATCTGCTGAAAAAAAATAACTGAAAAATAATCATTAATAAAGAAAATATAAAACAAAGAATCATAGATAAAGAAAATGGGAAAAATAAAGAAAAAAAGATGAAGAAAGAAACAGAGCTAAAAAAAGTTCAGAATAAAAAGAACTGTAAAAGAAAAAAGAAATACAAATGTAAAAGAAAGAATTGTAAATAAAGAAAATGAAAAAAAAAAAAAAAAACAGAACTGAAAAAGATAAAAAAGAAAAATAAAACAGAACTGTAAAAGAAAAAATAAACATAAATGTAAAAGAAAGAATCGTAAATAAAGAAAATGAAAAAACAGAAAAAAGATGAAGAAAGAAACAAATTTGGAAAAAAAAAAGTTAAAAAACTGATGAAAAATCATAAAACCATGATGCGTGCGCCTCGCGCTTCAGTGCGCCTCGCTGCGCCTCACGTCGCCTCTTGGAGTCGCCTCGCCTCGAGCAGTAAGATGCGCATCGGCGATCGCCTCGTGCGCCTCTCGCCTCGAGGCGCGCCTCAGTGCGCCTCTAACAACACAGGCTCTCCTTTGTGACGAAGGTAAGCTTTGTAGTTGATGTTTTCTCTCTTGTGCGTGACGCTTTCTGATTTCAATTTTTTCATCAATTGGTGTATTGAATGTGCGGCCCTGTTTTCTGGTTTCAATCAATTGGTTTCTTTCAATTCTGTTGAGCAAACTGTGATGTATTGTTAACTCTTTTCAGTAAGATGTCAACTCGAATAGATCCGGCTTGGAAGTACTCTTTACAAACAATACAATTTATATAATACAAATTAAAAAATAATACGACTTTATGTTATTTGTTGGGGAAATGAAAAACTCCACAATTAGTGGATGAAGACAATACAAGTGAAAGAGGTTCTTTGGAGGATGAACCATCTGATGATAAGAGGGATTTTGACCCAAGTTTCATGCCGCTAGCACAAATGATAGCTTATTTAGGGATTAGTTATCAATTATTTTTTGAACATATTATGAATGATGGAGAAATGAATGTATTTTGGATTGTTGAGGTTTTTATTATGTTGATATTATGATTTTAATTTTTTTTCGATTTTGGGATCAAGGCGCCCGCCTCGATACTCAATGGCCGGCCGCCTCGAGGCGCCGCCACGTATTTTTAAACATTGCATATGATATTCAGAAAATGAAGGCATAAAATAATGCACAATGAAGAATGGCGTAAAAAATGATGAAAATGCACATTAGAAGAATATCTCATAAGAAATGATAAAGAAATAAACATGATTTCGTGACATAGGTTAAGAACGCACAAGTGAGTTAAGGAAGACTACCTCAAACAGAGCTTCGGCAAGCATGACAATTCGTGATATTGCATGGGTACCGGAATCATCACTCATCACGAATGACTCACATGAGCATGTACCATCTGGATGGAGTCCAGATGGGCAGAAGCTAGTTCGCTGACTATTCTCATCAAGGCCAGCTCGAAGTCTTTCCCAAATCTGTGAAAAGTCAAGTCAAGCAATATATCAAAATTGCCCTGAGTCAGAAAAGAAGAAGTATTGCAATTTCCATTCCCATTATCAACTAAAATTAAAACAAACTTAGTTCGACGAAGAACTATATCAACAGTGTAAAGTTGACCCTTAGTTATGTAACAAAATGGGAACGGAAAACTAAACATCCATCATTATGCATAGTTTCCATCAATCCACTAACAACTGAGTTACGAGGAAAAGAAGGACAACATCAATACACAGACTGCAAGTTGGGTACACAAAAGAAAGCATAATCTTGTATAAAAGATGCATTTTAAACCTTACCTCAGATCTTGAATGCCTTCTTCGCTCATTCAAGCTATGAATTCTCCTGCCTAGGTAACCAGAATCACCTCCTACCCCATCATTGAAAAAGTCACTGCTGATATCAAGGAGCCATCTGTCATGAGATCCTAGATCATTGGTATCATCCGTAGTCCTAGAACTGCGTCTTGAAAAGGCATCCCAAAACATTCTCCTGCTATTCCTTCTGGCCTCACGGCTATTTGTATCAGTACTGCCACGAGACAGAAGGTTGGAGGAGATACTAACCACATCAACATGTAGCACATTTCCATCAGCTCGGTCTTGTTCCCTATTTGACACAAGAAATCCTAAACCTGCAGGCATCACCCCTCTAAGAGATTCATCTCCGAGTGAGTGAAAAGCTACTGGTAAATCGGAAACATGAGAAACAGAATCAGAATGAGAATTATGCACAGGTCTCACTTCACTCTCATGATTCTCCACAGATACCCCAGAAGAAGCAGAATCTTCAAGGCTCTGAGAATATGAACAGCTTGGCTCGGAACAGATCTGAGATAGACCATTGTCCACTGAATTTTCAGTGTCATGGACTGCATTATTGTAAGTAGAATCATTGACAGGGACAGGGTCTGAAGATTCTTGATCTTTATAAGCTGTAGCACTACTTTTATCCCTATAAAACTCATCATAACTAGAATCCGCACTTACCAGACAAGGAGAAACTAACTCCTTGCTCTTGGCCAATCCTTTCCCATGATTATTAGTATCACCATTTCTCCTACCATTTTCAGCACAAGTAATAACACTGATTGCATTACTGCTTCCAGATGAGGCTCCAGTTACTGCATTAGGACTGGTAAACTGTGTTCCTGTACCAGATATCAAAGAGGAACCTGGGGGGTTTTGGACTGCATTGATGAAAGGATGACTGCATTCTGAAGAACTCACCTGGTTTTTATCTGAATACTTTTCCATCTACAGAAAAAACACTTTGACATATCAATCTTCTGCTTCATACTAGAATTACTTGGTGAAAAATATGTGACTGATAACCTATGATACATCAACTCATCAACCAAAAAAATGGGTTCATCTTCTTTGGAACCAACTTCAGCATTTTGCTCGAACACAAGATCCATTAACAAAGTAACACTGAACAAGTCTTCAACACACTAAATGTGACAATGCAAAGTTGCAAACAAATTCAGCTAAAACCATCTAACACTAAACATCAAGCAGCACTGCAAATAGATCAAATAACTAATGCAGGTGCACTCATAAACAACAATTCAAGGAAAAATAAATGATGAAATGGCATAAAGGGGATTTTCTAAAATAACCCTAGGAATTAGCCCCGTAAGCCACTTTTCCCTCACCTTCGCATTAATTCCCAACATTTACAGTTAACTGGAACCCTATCATTTATCAGGAACGAGACTTGTACAAGACCTCATTTAGTAAATATAAATTATGCTGACTAACTAAACTAAATCCAAGATGAAGAAAATAGGATCCCCGATGGAACCGTATAATCATTCAAACCTACTAAATTTAGTATCTCTGTTCACTATTGGGATTATATGACACCTGAACCATTCATTTCACAGAATTGGTACAAATTCTTGGCAGTTTCATCAATAATTACGCTACTGAAATTTCTATAAGCACAAACACAAAAGACTACCAGCACAACCCAGAAATTAAAATTAGATAACGAAGTACAGATTTCTTCTTCTTCTTTTTTTTTTTTTTTTTTTAAATCAACTTAACCCAAAGTCAAAAAACTTAAAAAAGTGGATTCGAAGTAATCAAAATTTCAAAAAATTCAGGAAATGGGCATCTTGAATTTCACTTAAACCGACCATCGAGCACCGACGTTTCCGAAACAGTAAAAAAAAAAAAAAAAATGAAACATGAATTGACCGAAGTCGTCGAAAAATACCTCAACGGTAGCGGCTCGCGAGGAGCAGAAGCCGCAGAGGAGAGACGACAGTAATTTCGAATTAGATGGGCGATTGACCCGGGTACGAGCTTCACCCGCCCCGAGTCTACTACCGCCTGAACCCATTTGAGAATTAGAGAGAGAGAGCGCTTTTGTATTTAGTATTTTACTATTTGTGTGTTATGAGCATTTTGTTTTTGTCAAAACATTTTAACATTAGGTGTCACCCACCACATCTACGCGTCCGGGTGGCTCCAGTAATCAGTTAAATTTAAATTTATTTATATTCTTGTATATAAAGCAAAAATAGAAAAATTCAACATTTGCCAAGGGATAATGATTAATTCTGAAAGTTGGTATTTGATACCATGCGGAATTAACACAATAAATCAAGATAAATCTTGATTATTGATTATATGGATTTCTAATAAATAACCTCAATATCAAACAATTAAAATATTGTGTAGAATATTAAAAGCAATCACAAAAAAACAACACAAATATTTTGGTGACGAAGTGGAAAATTTGTGCGAGTAAAAAACACCAGCCCAAATCTACTATAAAGAGAAAAATTTACAATGATGGTAAAAGATCTATGGTGGCCACTCCACCGACTCTAGTACATCTAGACTGCAAGAACTCGAAAAACTTCTCGAGCCCGTATCCCACGATTTTCTTCAGAACCTCTGAAATCTTTAAGTGAATCAACTCTACTGCTCTGAATGTCGGAACTCCGACTGTCAATCTTCATCCTTGAGAACTCTTAAGGGTTAGAAAGTTGGGTTGGATTGTGTTGATGGTTTAACAAAGATCAATCACCAAAGAAATGAAGACGAGAGATTTAAAAGGGTCTTCAAGGTGATGAACAAGAATGTTGAAAAGTTATGAAGGTTTGCAGCTTCGAGAGAATATGTTTTCAACCCATAGGGAGTGTGACTATGTGTTCTTTATATAGGTAGAGAAAAAAGAGAGGCTTCCCAATACCAAATTAGGTTTAAAACGTGTCCAAAATAATTCAGTTGCGCACGTGTCACGAACGCGTGCTCTCTAGAAAGATCGCTTACTCGAACACACCTCGAACGTTTAATCTCTGAAATGTTTCGTTCGAACGCTTACTCGAACGCACCATGAACGTTTGCTCTCTGAAATATTTTGTTCGAACCCAACAACGACGTGCCACTAATGCCACACGTTCGAACGCTTCAACGAACGCAGCACTAACGAAATTGCTCCAGCTTTGCCAAATACCAGTCCAATTGCTCCAAGTTCTTCAAGACTTATTACAACTCAATTGAACTTGTTTTGTTACAGACATTACCAATAAAAATGGAACTAACAAGTTCGATTTTTGTCAATTTTAAACTTAGAATCGTTCGATTTAAAGGATTGAATCATTCGATTTTTGTCAAAAATTCAGTTCATTTTGATTTATTTTATTTCAATTCGGTTCTACACCTATATGAAGTATTTGTTTTAATGGAATTTTAGCTCGGACATGAGAATTCTTATATATATATCACACAAAATCATTATTAAAACTTCCAAAAAATATATTGAAAAATAAAATCGGACGATTTTGGGAAATTTTAAAGTACCAAAAATGATGACGATTTAAAACGATCAAAATCGGTTGGATCAAAATCATTCAAGTAATATTTAAGATTAATCGCCACCTAAATAGCATAGTTTTAATTTTATTAGTCTTGATGGTATTGTGTCTGATTTTGAAGATTGTTGATTAATGGTAAATATATCACTATTTTCCACTCATTTGACCTAATATTTTTGTATAATTTCTTGAGTTTTGTTAATATTTTGATGTTTTTTTGTGTTATTTTGTAGATAAATAAAGTTTTACGACTCTCTGGAGGTGATTCAGGGCCAAAACAGTGAAAAACGGACAAAAGGGTAAAATCATCTTTTGGCGCGTCGCGAGGCACAAGCTTTAGGCGTCACGACCGCTAACGTGCACCATCTGCTAAAATACGCCGAGACACGTGGACCAATCAGAGGGGTTCTGCTAAAATACGTCGGATGTTAACATGCGCCGAATCTGCTAACATGCATATGCCATGTGTCAACATCACAAAAATTATGCTAACGTGCGCCGGACACGTGTCACCATCACATGCTGCCAACAATCGCCATCACCACGTGTCGCCTACTTGTCATCCACATCATCATCAACCAATCATCTTGTGCCACGTGTTACAATCACACAGCCGATGATCAACATCGCCACGTGTCAGCTACGTCATCGACACGTCAGCACAATCATTGAGTTACCGACGCCCTCTGCCACGTGTCATTTTACCCGAATCCAACTGCCACGTGTCGTCATCTCCGCAAGCCACGCCGCAAATCACGGCGTGTCGTGACGCTCAAAGGGTGGCGCGTTGCGACGCGGAAGGCCTATCGATGTCTATAAATTCAGCTCGTTTTCAGAATTCAAATCATGTCTTCCTTAGGTTTTGTAAGGACTTTAAGGATTACATCTTATTTGTTTAAGTTTTTGTAATTTAAATTAAGCGTTTTTACTTTTAGTACTTTGCCATTCGCCGGGAGTTTCGGGTTTAATACCGATATTTTAGCAACAAATCCAATAAATCTAAGTGTAGTGCTTGGTGTATTGATCTTTTTTGGAAAGAGAGAGTGTGAGAGTTTTTTATTTCAAGAATCGGCTGGACCCAACCAGCTGCACTTTTTTTTTCGTTTAATTATGCACTTTTACTTTCAGTAATTAATTTTTTTATTATTTAATTTTCTTTTCTTTTATGTTCACTAGTTAATTTACTGTTGGGGAAGGGTGAAGCTTTTTACTTTTATAATCTAGATTAATCTCCCTCAATTATAATATATAAATTATCTTAAAACCTGATTTAATGAGGATACCGCTATATTGGTCTGTTGGTAATTATTAAAATTGGTTTTAAATCTGACTAAGCATGAATACCGCCTAGTTGGTCGGTTGGTAATTAATTATTAATTTGACTTAATCATGATACCGCCTATATGGCTGGTTGGTAATTATCACACAGATTTATATATTATAATAAGAGAGATTTCTAAATTTGAAATAGTAAAGGTAGATTAATCTCACTTTAATTATAATATGGAAATTGTAATTTAATAATAATATAGATTAAAAGTTGATACCGTCTTAATGGCTGGTTTTATTTATGTAACATAATGTGACACCGCCTATATGGTCGGTATTTAGGTGACAGATGATTACCGCCTATAAACTGGTTTATGGATAAATAATAACACCGCCTTTATGGCTGGTTTAACTTAAATGGGTAATACTGGCAATTTCCATATTATAGTAAAGTGAGATTTCTAAAGGTGGATCCTCCAACCCCCAATGTTTCATTTTTATTTTAGGGAAGTGATGATGAAACACAATATTAACAAACTTAATAATGATTTAATTATATTATAGGTAATTTTTTAGTTTGTTTATTGAATCTTAAGCCTAATGCTTCTTGTTGTCTGATCACCAATAAGATTGATGTGGTAAACTTAAAATGAACTTGGAAAATGGATTTTAGGTTTCAGCCTTAAATTCAATAGCCCATGATCTTTCTTGAGGATAGATAATCATTTAATAGATTTCCTTACATGATAGGAATATACCTGCCGGGCATGAGTAGCCATAATTGGAACTTGAACTTAATGAATTCGGATAATTCGGTTAACATAGACATATGATTATTTGGGGTATTTGAGTATTTGCGTCTAACCATTGACAGAGGCTTTTGCATATTTTTGTGTTCCAGGTTAACAAATTGATTTATTACACATATATAAGATAATCAATTCATCATTATAATAATATTGTGTACAGTCATAATCCTAGGTTTTTGTGTCTTTTGTTATTTTCCTTAGTATTTTCTTTTGTATTTTTATTTATTTATTTAGCAAATCCACATTCAACCAATCAAAAGTAATCATTCCAATCTCCCTATAATTAGATACCTATAAATAAATAGTGTCAACAATTAATAACAATAGTAGGAATTAAGTTATCGTGTCATCGATATTTTTATACTACTTGAACGATACGTGCGCTTACGTTATACGTGTGTGATTACGCCGGTCAATTGTATTTCTTAGTTTGATTATTAATTGATCTCTTTGATTCTAATTATATATCACAAGCCTCTCAAAATTTCACACAATTTTAATTAGTATCTTAATCAATCAGTAGGGCATATGTAGAGGAGCAAACTAATATGTCAGATGATCCACAAAATCATACATATTGTTATAAAAAGCTGTTTTGTCATAATTTCTTCTAAACCATATGCATGGATATGGTAGCTTGAGCAGAAACTAGAAAGAGTGATGGAAAAAAAAAACAAATTAAGAAGCAGCAAAGCAATACGAAGCAACCTTAATGTAATATGGAGCTTCATTTTATTTGTATTAACAAGAACTACAAGGACATATGATTTCCCTTTTACTAAGAAGTAAAACACGTAAAAGAAAAGAAGGGTTTATGGCCCTTCCTATTAACATAGAAAAATAAATGGGAACCAATTAAGAGTCCTTGCAATCAGCTGGAAGCTAGCGTCTAGCTACTAGTGGTGGTGATGGGGTGGGTGAGGCTGAGGGCCGTGAGGGTGAGGCTGAGGCTGAGGCTGAGGCCCTGGCCCTGGTGGTGCAGGAGCATGAGGCCCTGGCCCTGGTGGTGGATGAGCATGAGGCCCCGGAGGAGGTGGCGGTCCGGCATCTGGAGGACCTGCTGGCCCATGTGGTGGTGGAGGAGGATTGTGCATTTTCTTCTTCTCGATTGCTTCTTGGTGTGGCCATTTGTTTGTGAGATCTCTAGTTAATTTATATTGTGCCCAAGGATAAGGTCTTTTTAATAACTACTAGTCTTACCATGCATCTTTACCTAACGATCACACTCACACAATGACACAACTACTATTCTGGATTTTTTTTCCTTTTTTTTTATTTGTATATAAATTCTTAATCATTAAGATTGTTTTGGTTCCCATTTTTATTGAATTGAGAATGAGATGAGTCTGTCATTTAGTATGAACAGAGAATGAGATTAAAAAAAAAAATACAAATTATTTTATTTGATTCAAATTAATCATGGAGTATGAGTTTGATTATCGTATAAAAATATTACATTCAATTCCATTAATAATAGTGAGTATTTGTTATAACTTTTGAATATGAATGGTCATTTTTTAGAACAAAACACACAACACTCTCATCTGTCTTTTGATTGAGATCAGTATATTATCATCGTCTTCCTTAATTTTTGTCAAATAGTTCAAGCGTGTCGACGCCAGAAACCCCAATGGGTTGCTGTTGGCCTAATTTAGTGTTATTAAACAACAATTATACATGCAACAAACAATCCAACCAGAAAATATCATAGATTTAACCTAAACCCTACAATATGAAAAAACCATAAACAGAACCTGTAAAACTTCTGTGAATTCAAGTCGAGATCACACTCTGTCCTTAAGAACTTATTGACCCTGTATCTGGTGCTTTACGGATTCTCAACGGCCAATGTTCTCCCAGGATAACTTGATTCCTTCTTGTCCAAATAGCACTCTTTGACAAGTATTCGAACTTGAAGATGGCAGTGACTCTCTCTTGAAACTTGAAAAACTAAAAACACAGTCCTTTTTTTTTCTCTGTATTTCCTTTAGTTAACACAAGGCCTTTTTATATAAGGCATGGAGGGGTGTCAATAGGGCACCCCTTGGGGTGGGATACAACCCTCCTAAGGATTGTGTCCTTCCCTTGCACCCCTTAAAGCCAAAAGGACAAAAATACCCTCGAATATTATAGGAATTTCCAACAATCCCCCACAATTCTTATAATATTCAAGATGACACTTGAGAGAGTTACCATGAAATAAAGCTGCATCGAAATAGGTAGCTTTCGCCTTGAACCTTTCCTAGTGAATAACAATCGGATTTACTTGGCAAACCAGTGACCCATAGTCTTGAACTATTCTGCCGTTGATGTAAACCAAGACAATTGTCAACACACAGCTTTATTTCGACCATTTTCTGTTCTACGGTTGTGTTCATTTTGGCCCTGAACAACGGTCCTGGATTCATCAAGCACTTTAGGGTAACCCGCCTTTAAAGGTTCCCATGGAAGCGACCTCACTTCTTACTTGAAATATGTGATCTACTATGAAGAGGTAATCTGTCTTTACCCCCAATAAGACTCATCTCCTAATATAGTGATCATTAAAAGCCTTAGCTTATCCTAACCAATGACAGACAGCACTCAGCGTCATTATCGGAATGGGAAAGAGTACGAAACTCTTCAGTGCTTGTTTTGAATTGCACAAAGTTTCTGTTGTCCCTTTTGAACCTAGATCTTGGGATCTCCAGTCAGCTAGGTTGGGTTTCCACAGTGACAATTCTTAGATTATAGGCTTCAAGGCCCATTCCCCTCGATGACTTCTCAACTTGCTCTCGAATAAAACCTTTAGTTAGTGGATCCGCTAGGTTTTCCTTCGACTTAACATAATCGATCGTTATTATGCCACTTGAGAGCAGTTGACGTATGGTATTATGTCTCCGACGTATATGTCGAGACTTACCATTATACATTGTATTTTGGGCTCTCCCAATAGCCGATTGGCTATCACAATGTATGCTAATCGCTGGCACCGGTTTGGGCCAACTATGAATATCCTCCAGGAAGTTTCTAAGCCATTCGGCTTCTTCCGCTGTTTTTTCTAACGCTATGAACTCTGATTCCATAGTAGACCGGGCAATACATGTTTGCCTCGAGGATTTCCATGACACGGCTGCATTACCAAGTGTGAAAACAAATCCACTCGTGGATTTGGAATCCACCGTATCAGATATCCAGTTAGCATCGTTGTATCCCTCTAGTACAGCAAGATATCTCTCGTAATGCAGCCCATATTTTGAGGTTTCTCTCAGATACCTCAAAACTCCTACTATGACTTTCCAGTGGTTGTGTCCTGGATTGCTCGTATATCTGCTAAGCCGATTCACAGCTTGAGCGATATCAGGTCGTGTGCAATTCATGAGATACATCAGACTTCCGATG
Source organism: Zanthoxylum bungeanum (assembly GCA_019454045.1). Lineage (NCBI taxonomy): Eukaryota > Viridiplantae > Streptophyta > Magnoliopsida > Sapindales > Rutaceae > Zanthoxylum > Zanthoxylum bungeanum. The sequence goes on along the minus strand of SKCR01016445.1, from coordinate 169,708 downwards.
ATTCTCGAATACTCTAATTGCGATATGCTTGAACCAGTATTCTTTAATAAATGAAGAGTTAGGTCTACAGGGGTTCTAGCCACATTTAGATCCCCTTTGATATATTTATCGAGTATCTTCTCAATATAATGAGTCTGTGATAATATATATCCGTCTGATGTCCTAGAAATCTTTATTCCTAGGATCACATCAGCTATCCCCATATCTTTCATATCAAATCTGCTGGATAACCCGTTTTTGGTAGATTGAATCATTTTATGATTACTACCAATTATCAGCATATCATCTACATAGAGACACACAATGACATATCCTTTTTGAGTTGATTTGGTGTACACACACTTATCACACTCATTGGTTTTGAACCCATTTGACAACATTTCTTTGTCAAAATTCTCATGCCATTGTTTCGGTGCTTGTTTTAATCCGTACAAGGATTTTACAAGTTTGCACACCTTCTGTTCTTGTCCAGGAACACTAAACCCTTTTGGTGTTTCATGTAAATCTCTTCATCCAATTCACCATTCAAGAATGCCGTCTTTACATCCATTTGATGTATTTCAAGACCAAATATAGCTGTTATGGCTATGAGCATTCTTATCGATGTGATGCGAGTCACTGGTGAATATGTGTCAAAATAATCAAGGCATTCCTTTTGTCTATAACCTTTTATGACAAGTCTTGCCTTATACTTATCTATTGATCCATCCGTTTTCATCTTCCTTTTGAATATCCATTTGTAGCCCAACGGCTTACAACCTGGTGGAAGATCACCAACTCCCAAGTATGGTTCTGTAGGATTGAATCAATCTCACTGTTAATAGCCTCTTTCCAAAGAGGTGCCTCCGGAGAAGCCATAGCTTCTTTATAGCTTTGAGGCTCATTTTCTAACAAGTATGTCAGAAAATCGGGACCAAACGACTTAGACGTTCTTGCTCTTTTGCTACGTCTAGGCTCGATTGTCTCAGCATTTACACGTTGATCTGATTCTTGGTCAACTTGATCACTGTCGTTGACAGTATCAACTGTTCTTTTGAGAGACTCTGTGCGCTGTCTTTCCTTACAAGGAAACGTCTCTTCAAAAAATGTCGCATTCCTTGACTCAATTATCATTTCCGGATTGATGTTAGGAATCTCCGACTTGTGTACCAAGAATCGATACGCACTACTGTTGCGAGCATATCCAATGAATATACAATCAACAGTTTTGGGTCCTATTCTAACATTTTTAGGTTTAGGAACCATTACTTGGCAAGACACCCCCACACTTTGAGGTATTTGTAGGAAGGTACGAAACCTTTCCACAATTCATATGGTGTCTTGTCTAGTCTTCTGAGGAGGAAGCTTGTTCAGAACGTAGTTCGCGGAAAGCAAGGCTTCCCCCCACAAGTTCTGGGGTAGACCCGAACTTGTCAACATGGCGTTCATCATTTCCTTCAACGTTCGGTTTTTGCGCTCCGCAATTCCGTTCTGTTGAGGAGAATAAGGAGCAGTGGTTTCGTGAATAATTCCGTGCACAGAACAATATTCACCGAATGGTGAAACGTATTCACCGCCTCTATCACTCCTGATTCTTTTGATTTTCTTGCCAAGTTGGTTTTCAACTTCGTTCTTATAGTGTACGAAACTCTCAATTGCTTCAGCTTTGCTTCTCAACAAGTACACATAACATAATCTTGTGCTGTCATCGATAAAAGTGACAAAGTACTTTTTACCGCCTCTTGTTTGCACAATATCATGTCACATACATCAGTATGTACAAGTTCTAGCGGTTCAGAACTACGTTCTATAGAATGAAATGATGTTCTATGCATTTTTGCTTCAACACATGCTTCACACTTATGTTGGCTATCAATTGCAAATTTAGGTATAAGGTCCATGTTAATTAATTTACGCATGGTATCATAATTAACATGTCCTAACCTCCCATGCCATACATTTTGTGACACAATAATATAAGCAGACGAACTAGCTTTATTAATAGCACGATTAACAATCATTACATTTAGCTTGAAAAGGCCCTCAGTTATGTATCCTTTTCCTACATACATATCATTCTTAGTCAATACAAACTTGTCAGAAACAAATACAAGCTTAAAACCAGCCTTACTAAGAAGAGAGCCCGAGACCAAGTTCTTCCGAATATCTGGAACGTGCAGTACATTCTTCAATGTTAGCTCCTTTCCGGATGTCATCTTCAGAACCACTGTGCCTTGTCCAACTACCTGAGAGGTAGACGAGTTTCCCATTGTCAGATGATTGCCGCCATCGACCTTCTGGTACATGGAAAATATTTTACTGTCTGCACAGATGTGACGAGTAGCCCCAGTGTCTACCCACTATTCTCTCGGATTCCCAACTATGTTGGCTTCGGTTACCACTGCTGATAGTTCCATCTCTGAGATATCATCAGTCAGTTGCTCACCTTCAGTGACATTGGCCTCATTTTTATTTTTCTTGCCCTTGTCCTGAGACTTCTTGTTCCTGCAGTCCTTTGACATATGACCGCTCTTTCCACAGTTGTAGCATTTTCCCTTGAACTTATTGTTCCCAGAGTCAGCTCCACTGTTCTTTCTCTTTTTGCTACCCTTTACACCTTCAATGATGTTGGCCTTAGACTCCAGAGTCTTGTAGCTGGCCTTCTCGGATATCATGTTGTCCTCCTCGATTCTCAATCGAACACTGAGGTCTTCAAGGCTCATCTGCTTCTTTTTGTGTTTCAGATAGCTCCTGAAGTCCTTCCATGATGGAGGCAACTTTTCAATTATGGCGGCAATTTAAAACGTCTCACAAAGTTTCATTCCCTCATCCAGTATTTCATGAATGATCAATTGCAGTTCACCCAACTGAGACATCACCGTCCTTGAATCTACCATCTTGTAGTCCAGGAACCTACCCACGACAAATTTCTTTTGTCCGGCATCTTCAGTTTTATACTTCTTCTCGAGAGATTCCTAGAGAATCTTCGCAGAAGTCATGCCTTGGTACACATTGTACAGGGTATTGTCAAGACCACCCAAAAGGTAGTTCTTGCATAAGAAGTCTCCAGACATCCAAGTCTGTTCTCGCTCTTCCTTGGCCAATTCGGATTCACCCTCCACAGGACCCGGAGGATCTTTGATGAAGTTTGCCAACTGGAGAGTTGTCAGGTAGAACAGCATCTTACTCTGCCATTGTTTGAAATTTGCCCCACCAAATTTCTCCGATTTTTCTCCGTGAGAGACCGGTACCGTGATATTTCCGCTAGCCATATGTAACTGGAAAATCAACAGGGTCAATTAGTCTACGAAAGACAAATTGCACAACGATCAACGAATGGCCTTGTTCAAAGTGAAATACGATAAATGTAGATATATATGTCAATCAAGATTGGATGGAATTACTTGTGTAAAATTACACTTTAAATCTCAACCAATTATGCACCACACAATTAATTTCAACTTTATCACTATGTGAATGCTTGTGATAATTGAACAACTTAATAGTAACTTAAATCTATACTACCAAGATTAATGTGTTTACAGTATATGATTAACCAAGTTAATATTAAATAATACCAAGTTTATAAGTATTACATGACTATTTCGTTAGTGTCACGTTCGTATCTACGTTCGAACGAGACTGTCCAGTGTGTGGTGCGTCCGTGTTGCGTTTGACAACGCGATCGAACGATGTGTTTCCAGAGAGTTCACGTTCGAGTAGCGTTTGATAACGCGTTCGAACGGAGTGATTCCAGAGAGTTCACGTTCGTATAGCGTTCGAGAACGCGTTCGAACGGAATGATTCCAGAGAGTTCGCGTTCAAGTTGCGTTTAGGACGCGTTCGAACGTTCTAAGACAGAAAGCTTGCGTTCGAGTTGCGTTTAAATACGCGTTCGAACGTACTTACGAATTTTCAAATTTATGCCTTCGCGTGCGTCGGGCGTTCGAACGCCCTACATGTTTTTCATGCACAGTCCGAATTTTCCAGAAAATATTCAAACCCTAACATGCAAATTACTATCTAATAACACGATATCAATAAGTTCTTAAGATTGTTGGCCTAATTTAGTGTTATTAAACAACAATTATACATGCAACAAACAATCCAACCAGAAAATTATCATAGATTTAACCTAAACCCTACAATATGAAAAAACCATAAACAGAACCTGTAAAACTTCTGTGAATTCAAGTCGAGATCACACTCTGTCCTTAAGAACTTATTAACCCCGTATCTGGTGCTTTACGGATTCTCAACGGCCAATGTTCTCCCAGGATAACTTGATTCCTTCTTGTCCAAATAGCACTCTTTGACAAATATTCGAACTTGAAGATGGCAGTGACTCTCTCTTGAAACTTGAAAAACTAAAAACACAGTCCTTTTTTTTTTCTATGTATTTCCTTTAGTTAACACAAGGTCTTTTTATATAAGGCATGGAGGGGTGTCAATAGGGCACCCCTTGAGGTGGGATACAACCCTCCTAAGGATTGTGTCCTTCCCTTGCACCCCTTAAAGCCAAAAGGACAAAAATACCCCCGAATATTATAGGAATTTCCAACAGTTGCCTCAGTGGTAAAGGTTTTGGGCTTGAATGGTTTGCTCTCTCTCAGGTTCAAGGTTCGAATCCCACTAGATGCATTTCCTTGGGGCCATGCCCCATGGTGTGAAAAGCCAGCGACTTACCCTGATCTGTGTTGGGAACTTCTGAGGGCACGGGGCACAGGTCCCGGGGATTAGTCGAGGTGCGGGTAAGCTGGTATTGACACCTCAGTTATCCAAAAAAAAAGAGTCGACGCCAGAATCATCTTAAACAGATGGGAAAGGGATGGATTATATAATAATGGCAGCAAGAAACTGCTCACAACACAATATTTTTTCTATGAAAGCTAGCGTGGCTCAAAATGCCTTTTTGATTGGAATCGTCAAGAAAACAAAACTATAGTCATACTCAATTCCAATGGAACAAAGATCAAGCGGAACCGGGGTTTAATTAGTGAATAAATATTGCATCAAAAGATTTTGTAATAACAAAGTGTGAATAGTGGAATTGATGGGAAAATGCGGCATAAATTCATGTGTGATCTTTCACAAAAGGAGTTGTCTCTCTCTCTCTCCATAAGGTATAAAATATATTTTCTTTTGTTAAAACTTGAAAAGGGTCACTACTCTCTAACCATAAAGCCTGGTTCTTGTCCTTTTACTTTCTAAAATGAAAGAATCCCCAGTGTCAAGTTTCAGTTACTCTTTTACCCTTTTGCAAGGGCCAAGGCAAATGAAAATTCAATTCCATTTTTTAAAAATGAGTTTGTCAATCCAAAAAATGGTAATTTATTTGTTAAAAGCATAGTCGGAAAAGACCACCAATTATGTCCTCAAATAATCTAATTCTGACCAATCGACTATTTTCTAGTCAAGGAGTCACCGAAACACAGAAAATGGAAGGGCTCTAGAAATTGCCTGGAAAATTGAAATTTCAAGAACAATAGCGTGTATGAAATCTTCAAACTAATATGTAAAAAACTTCTAATAATAGTCCATAATTCAGCAAACCTAGAAGATCCAGCCACAACAACAGTAACAACATCAAGCTAATCCAAGTCAAGTAAAAACCTTACATTCCTGCAAATGCTTTCTTGCCACCACCAGAAGATCCAGCAGGGATCACCTTCAACACATGGAACCTCACTGTCTTTCACAATGGCCTGTGGTGAAAAAGAAAAAAATTAAAATATTATTCATTCAACATAAAAACCGCAAGACCACCACCAAACTAAAGCTGACTCATACCATCTTGGCACTATGGCAAGTGCCAGCTAAGATACGGCCTCTGATAGAAACAGTGCCAGTGAAGGGATATTTCTTATCAATGTAAGTACCTGTATAAAACATATATGGAAAGCCAGAATCAGCGAATAGCATATTTGCTGAAAATATAGCAAGCCTTATCTATAATACGAAAGAAACAACCAGAAACAGAGCAAAATCATCTGTCAAGTCAAGTAGGAAGGAAAAATCCACTAATTGATGAGAACGAAATTATGATCCAATTTTTTGTTGTGATTCACCGATCAATTTAGAGAGTATTTGAGGAAAAACCGAATTGATCTATTACTATCAAGAATAGATATACACAAAGTTTACAACTTGAAACTTAATAACAAAAACCTCACTACACTCTCTGCACACTCTCCCTTTGGGATGGTTTTTAACACTGGAAATGGCCTCAATTTATAGGGCAATGTTGGTTACTATTCACCCTTGATCATTGCCACAAATTGCTCCTTGATTCATGGCATCTTCAAAAGTTGATTGTTTGTTTCTTCAATTTTCAAAAGACCACCTAAAGTTGCATGGCAACTTCTTCATGGATGAAGGTGGCAGCTGGATCATGGAAGTTGATGGGAAGCTACTGGATTCATTACAATTCTCCCCCTCCAGCTGCATTTGAAACAATCGTTATCTGACAGCTATCCCGGCTATGTCTTTGCACTGACAGCTATCTCGGCTATGTCTTTGCACAACTCTAGCTTGTCCCAAGTAACCACCTTTGTTAACATGTCCGCTGGATTCTCATCTGTATGGATCTTCACTAGTCTTAGAAGTTGTTGATCCATCACTTCGCGTATCCAGTGATAGCGAATATCAATGTGTTTCGCCCGGGAATGATACATTGAGTTTTTGCTCAAGTCCAGAGCACTCTGATTGTCACAATGTATCTTGTATTCTGTCTGCTTGATCCATAACTCTTGGAGAAAACGCTTTAACCACAACATTTCTTTTCCTGCCTCAGCTATAGCGATGTACTCAGCTTCTGTTGTGGATAATGCAATACACCTCTGCAATCTTGACTGCCATGACACAGCTCCCCTGAAAAGTGTAGATGAATCCTGATGTAGATTTCCTACCATTAATATCTCCCGCCATATCTGAATCTGTATAGCCTTCCAAGATCATATCAGCTCCCCCGTAACACAGAAGAAACTTCGTTGTACCCTTGAGGTACCTGAGAATCCATTTGACTGCCTCTCAGTGTTGCTTTCCAGGGTTAGAGAGAAAACGGTTCACTACACCCACTGCTTGTGCAATATCTGGCCTGATACATACCATTGCATACATAAGGCTTCCAACAGCTGAAGAATATGGTATTGCTGACATTTCCTCTATCTCTTTCTTGGATGAGGGACACGAACTCTTGCTCAGTTTGAAATGGTGCGCTAGCGGAACGCTGACTGGTTTGGCTTTCTGTATATTGAACCTTCTGATTATCCGTTCAATATACCTCTCATGTGAAAGCCATAACTTCTTGTTCTGTCTGTCACGAACAATCTCCATTCCCAAAATCGGTTGAGCTGGTCCTAAGTCTTTCATGTCGAATGACTTAGAGAGTTCATTCTTCAGCTGGCTGATCTTCGTTGCTTCTTGTCCAACAATCAACATATCATCTACGTACAGTATAAGAGCAACGAAATTTCCATCTGGAAACCTCTGGATGTATACACACTGATTTACTGCAGTTCTTTTGTAGCCTTGACCTACCATGAATGAGTCGAACTTCTTGTACCACTGCCTCAGTGCTTGCTTGAGCCCGTACAAGCTCTTTTTCAGCTTGCAAACAAGGTTTTCTTTTCTTGAAACCTTGAATCCTTCTGGCTGCTCCATGTAGATTTCTTCATTTAGATCACCATGAAGAAATGTTATTTTGACATCCATCTGTTCAAGCTGCAAGTTCAATCTGGCTACCAATCCTAGGATGACTCAGATTGAAGCCATTTTTACCACTGGTGAAAAAATCTCATCAAAGTCAATTCCCATTTTTATGTAGGAATCCTTTGACAACTAGCCGAGCTTTGTGTTTCACCACTTTTCCGCTACCATCTTTCTTGAGCTTGAACACCAATTTGTTCTTCAGTGCCTTTATTCCATGTGGGAGCTTGACTATCTCATAAGTGTTGTTTTTCTGCAGAGATTCCATCTCATCCTGCATTGCGTGCAGTCATTTGTCTTTGTCTTTATGAGATACTGCTTCGTTGAAGGTTCTGGCTCCTCCTCGTCAGTAAGCAGAATGTATTTTGATCCTGAGTATCTGGCTGATGGAATCCGGCCTCGCTCAGATCTTCGTACTGGAGGTTCTGGCTATCTGTTGTCATCCGGATCTGTGGATGATCCTGAAGCCTCTGATGGAGCAGGCTGCAACTCCCCATGCTCAACACCTCATTCCTCTTCTGGTTCTGCTTCTCGCATGTCTTGCACCTCATCATCATCTGTGGCTACTGGTGTTGGTGCTAGGGTTGTGTCTGGATTTGAATCGGTATTGTCGGCACTGGTTTTAGAAGGCATCTTGGGTTTTTCAATGTCTTCTATTGTCTGGTCTTCGAGAAACACTACATCCCTGCTTATGATGACCTTCATTTCCTTCGGGTCCCATAGCCTGTATCCAAATTCCTCGTCTCCATAGCCAATGAAGATGCATGGAGTAGTCCTTGCATCGAGCTTCTGTCTGAGCTCCTTGGATACATGTGCAAATGTTAAACATCTGAATATTCTGAGGTGAGAATATGAGGGATTCTTACCAGACCACACTTTCTCCGGAATCTCGAAATTCAACGGTACAGATGGTGATCTGTTGATCAGATAGCAGTCGTCACGAACAGCTTCTCCCCAGAATGGCTTTGGCAGCTTAGCCATACTGATCATGCTCCTGACTTTCTCCATAATGGTGCGGTTCATTCTTTCAGTGACACCATTATGTTGTGGGGTGCGTGGAACAGTCCTCTCGTGTCGAATGTTGTGGCTTCCGCAGTAGGCATCGAACTTCCTGGAAGTGTATTCGCCTTCATTGTTTGTGCGAAGGCACTTCATTTTCTTCCCAGTTTCACGCTCGACCATGGCATGGAACAATTTGAAATAGTCCAATACCTGATCCTTTGATTTCAGAAAATACACCCATACTTTCCGAGAAACATCGTCAATAAAAGTCAGAAAACATTTATTACCGCCTAGTGAGTTTACCTCCAAATGACCACATACATCAGAGTACACCAGACTGAGTAACTCTGATTTCTTTGTAGAAGAGAAATTGAAAGAGACTCGATGTTGCTTACCAAAGAGACAGTGATTGCAAGGATCCAGAGCAGTATTTTTGGAGACATAGATTGGATCCTTCTTTGTAAAGGTAGACAACCCCCTTTTACTCATGTGACCGAGTCTCTGGTGCCACAGATTCTAAGAAGTCTCTAGTTCAGCTACATTTAGGCTTTCTGCACAAATCTTCATATTAGTCTTGTATAAGGTTCCACAGATATGTCATCGGGCGATGACCATGACACTTTTTATCATCCTCCAAGTGTCGTTGCTGAAGTGGCTAGCATAGCCCTGTTTGTCAAGGGCTACCTTCGAGAGTAAGTTGAGCCGAAGTTCTGGAACATGTCTGACCTCCTTCAGGGTTATTGTATACTCTGTATTTGTCCGCAACTGTATTTCACCAATTCCCACTATCTGAGAAGAACTGGTATTCCCCATCTTCACTACTCCAAAGTCTCTTGCTTTGTATGTTGTGAAGAAATCTCTGTGATGAGTGACGTGGTAGGATGCTGCACTATCTACCACCCACTCGACATCCTGATTTGCGGTGTGAAGGCATGCGTCTTCCTGGCCGGAGCATATAGCTACATCTACCGTGGTAACTACTAGTGTCTCCGCGTCATTCTTCTTCGGCTGGTTATTGCCTTGGCTCTGCTCCCGTTGCAGTTTCCGGCAATTTTTCTTCAAGTGACTTTCTATGCCACAGTGGAAGCACTTGTATGTCTTTTTCCCATCCTTGGATTTGCCTCTGCTTTTGCTTATGTCTCTCCTCACACCTTGATGTTTTTCCTATTGTCTTTTTCGTTGCTCCGAGACAAGGGCTTCTATTTGATCTGAGCCGACGTCTTTTCTTCTGGCTTCTTCATTTGACAGGGCATCCTTTACCATAGGCATGGTAAATTTGCCTCCTGGAGCTGAGTTGCTGAGAGTAACCACTAGAGTCTCCCAGCTACCAGGAAGAGAAATGAGTAGCAAGAGAGCTTGAACTTCGTCTGCCAGTTGCATGTCTACTGCAGACAACTGGTTCACCAGGCTTTGGAACTCGTTGGTGTGTTCTGCAACGGAAGTTTCACTCCGTAGCTTCAGGTTCATTAAACGCCTCATGATTAAGGCCTTATTCAGAGCTGTTTTGGCCTGGAACATGTCTTCCAATTTCCTCCACATTTCATAAGCATCTGTGTCCTGTGCTACGTGGTGGAAGACACTGTGACCAATCAACTGCCTAATCTGACCCAAAGTTCTGTTGTTGAGTTTATTTCAGTCATACTCCTTAACAGACTCTGGTTTCTCTCCCTTCAACTCGATGACATCAAACAAATCATTACAATGCAAAAAATCTATCATCCGAGGTCTCCAGAGGGAGTAATTAGTTGCAGCCAGTTTAATCATTGCACCAGAATGAGAATCTTCCATTTCCATTTTTAAGTTTTTAAAGTTTAAAATAAAAATAGATTAAAATCGGGGATGAATTTCATAAATCCGAGGTCACCGTTGCGTCCGGAACGGTCGAAAATGGTGGAATAGACACTTCGTTGGTCTAAATCCGACACATGGGCTGATTTGTAAATTCCTAAAAATTATGGGGTAAAATTGTAAATTTCAAAACTTCAGAGGGCTAAATGAAATTTATCAGGCTGCTGATGTGGCGCTGACGTGGCAGTGCCGACGTGGCAAGTGGGACCGGTAGTGCTGACGTGGCGGACACGTGGCGGTTGACGTGGCAGCTGATGTGGCGGCTGACGTGTCTGCTGACTGGGAACTGACGTGGCGCTGACTGGGCGCTAACTGGACGCTGACGTGGCGGCCACGTAATCGTCTTCTACCTTCAGCGTGCGTGAGGCGCGTGGGAGCGCGTGAAGAGTGGTCTGTGAAGCGCGTGCGGCTTGCTGGGACGTCGGTTCAGTCGCCGGAAAATACCATCGTGCTCGTCTCGTAGTGAACTAGCTGATGGTACCCTCAAATTTGATTTTTGACAACTTTCGTCAGAATTGATTTTCCGATCGGAAGCTCTGTGTTTCGGTTTTACGACCCCAAAGAACAACCGAAGCTCTGATACCACTTGTTGTGATTCACCGATCACTTTAGAGAGTATTTGAGGAAAAACTGAATTGATCTATTACTATCAAGAATAGATATACACAAAGTTTACAACTTGAAACTTAATAACAAAAACCTCACTACTCTCTGCACACACTCTCTTTGGGATGGTTTTTAACACTGGAAATGGCCTCAATTTATAGGGCAATGTTGGTTACTATTCACCCTTGATCATTGCCACAAATTGCTTCTTGATTCATGGCATCTTCAAAAGTTGATTGTTTGTTTCTTCAATTTTCAAAAGACCACCTAAAGTTGCATGTCAACTTCTTCATGGATGGAGGTGGCAGTTGGATCATGGAAGTTGATGGGAAGCTACTGGATTCATTACATTTTTGTGGGTCAGAATGAAATATGATCCCCTTGTGTGTGTCTGTCAGAATGAAATATAATCTCTAATCACTGCTACTTTTAACCTCTGACCTATAAAATTGATCTCCAGTATTTTTGTTGCAGTTACAATCCACTAACGAAAAAATGAATAAACCAAAAACATCAATGGATAGCTAAAATTCACAGTAAAAATTACAGGGTGACCATATATAAGAAAACTATGAGAGATATCCCTGAAAATTCAAAGTGAATCCTGAAACTTCAAATGCAAAAGAAAGTCTCATATATTGTACAATCCGAATGAGATCATCCATGGCAAAAGGAAACAGGTTTTGTAACTTCCTGAACAAATCAATGAAGAATCTCACTGAATGATGCATAATAAGAGTCATTCAGAAAGCATGAGACATTGTTTTCCATGCCTTAAAACTAATATATACGACTGCAATACAGGACCACCACTATTGGTGCTGACTAGGATGCTTCGATAGCTATTCAAACTGCATATATTATCCAACTACAGGCAATCTTGCAAAACAAACTATTGGTTATCTATTTTGATGACCCATCTGTTAGGGGATCATGGGCTGAAATTGATACACAAGTAAAGTGAAATTGAAAATAATTATTAGTTCATGAGGTTTTGTCTATCATATAACAGTACAATAATAATTAGGAAGCTTAGTTTACCATAAATATTAACAATAAAATAAAGCAATGAGACACAGATTTAACATGCTAAAACTATCAATGTGAGGGAAATATCGACGAGTAAAAGTAGAAGGATTTCACTATAATAGAAAGAATTTTACAATTTCTCTCTAAACACAAGGAGTGAACAATCTCATACTATCTTAGAATATGAGAACTACAACTCTCTCACAAGCTCTTAAGAAAAAACTATATTCTCTTACAATACAAAGTATTTGGTTGAGGATGAAATAAAGAAAATAATGAAATGAAGTCTCTATTTATAGACATAAGATTTACTGTATAAATAGTGAATTATAATTTTTTATTATTTTCTTTTTAAATATGTGGAACCCACCCAAAATTTAATATAAATTTTTTTTTTCCTTTTCATGCTTGATGCATGTGATGTCTTTGACTTTAACACCATCAAACAAGTTACCACTCAATGGTACTCATTACTGAGCTCAGCTAAATTCAGTGGACAGTATAGTACATACAGAGATTTATCAAATGAAATATTATCATACTTAACAATAAAACACCACTCAATTAAGTAGACATACAGAAGGTAAAACAACATAAATATATAAAACAACATAAACTTTCCAGGTCTCTTTCCCTTTGCTGATTTCTTAGAGCTATTCCAAAAGGGAAAAAAACTAAAATAAAACAACATAAACTAAAAAAATCTCGGATGGAAGAAAAAAGCTTATATTTTTCGTTAGCTGTATCGTGCATTGCATCTTAAATATACAAGTTATATTATACACTACAAAATCTTCGATGGAAGTAAAAAACTTTAGGTTGCTTCCTTCTCCGTCTGCGGAAAAAAAAGAAGCAAATGTAATATAAGAAGAGGGTAACGCAAAGAGTGCGAGAGAGAAGCAGATGGAGAATCGAAATAGATCTTGAGATTTGAGCTTCTCGGCTATCACTCTGACAATGGCTCCAATTGGGCTCATAGTTTCTCATTCACCGTTGCCCCGTTTGACTCCAATTGAGACCAGGGATGGCCCTGAGTAATCTTGAATATATAAGTTATATTATAGACTAACAATTAAAATTTGGCGAGCCACCTCTTTGCTCGAGACATTCCTGAAATCAAATCTAACTCCAAAAGCAAGGCATGAAAAATGACAATCAGTGATTCAGCTTGTCATCTTTCAGTTTTGTATGAGAAAATCTTCTATGCAACAGTGGTACTACGTCATTCATGCAACAAGCCAATCATCCACTGCCATGCGTGCTAAAAAAAATTAAAAAACAACTAAAAAATAGGCGAAGAAACTCTACATATCATTTTTTAATTCGTTTGTGGTACCACATCGTCCATACCACTTTGCACCAAAGAATCTCTCGTTTTGTATGCTGCCCCGGTAGTTATTACATTATCAATTAACTGATCTTCACGTGCTAAGCATGTGTGTTAGTTTAGTTGGTTTAAACGTCGGTTTCTGTTTTTCGTTCATCTGGCTTCACTTCTTGTAGGCAATGTCGTCTGTCGACAGACGATTTTGACAATGTCGGTTGATCAATTTTGAGATCACAATTCAACACCTAAATAATTTGTTTCATTCTCTATGAATGAAAGATGCAATGGTCCTCACCTGTTTTCACTTTTCAGTCGCTTAATTCCAGTAATTAAACTACTCTATATGAGCAGGATGTTCAAAGTTTTCATATGTTTATTAACACTTGTTTGTCCTTAACTCTTGGGCCTTGGCTATGGAAGATAACATCCATTTTTCTGTGGAAGCACTTAAATCATCTCTGAGGAACACTATTGTTTTCTGTCAGGAATTCTCAGAAAGTATATTATTTGCAGCATCTCCCAGGTACTCTCCTCCTATCTCTTACAATAGCAGGTTCACGGCAGAAATTTCTTAACAAGTTTTATTAATTAATTTGTTTCTGAAAAGTCTTCATCTCTCTTCGCTGAATTTGTTGTCTTTTCATTTTTTTTCGTGTCTAAATTTACAGACTTGATACTAGAAATGTAACTGGTGAGTTTATGTTGTAGATTGCAGCACATTAGTGTTTGACATTGATATATACACTCATCCCTGAAATCGGATATTCTTTTGGAAATCTATTGCAACAGAATTTCAGATTTATCAAGGGAAAAATGTGTTTCAAGGAAACTTCAGTCAGCGCCTTTTAATGATGACTCAAGAGGACTCTTATCAATCAAATCAAAAAGTCGATCTTCGATTCCAAATCCGAGCATACGAGCCATGTCACTTGTCTTCAATCTAGGCTTTGGAACATTATGCTGCTTCAACCAAGTGTACACAACAAACACTTTCTTCATGATAAAGAGTTCCAGGGCCTCAGGATTAAACACAATGCCCATTTTCATACTCATCTGCCAAAATCAAATAGAAGGAAAGAACATAAACCTACTGTAACTCTAATTTGATGTAAGAGTCACTAGAATGTTTTCTCACCTGGTGAGGAACTAACATGGCAGCATAACGAGCAAGCTCCCCAGCTCGCCAATCCAACAAGACAGGCAACCATGGATAAGCAGCATCAAGTCTCACAAACCAGAGTCTTATATCAGGGAATTCTGATAGTTCTCGAGGATCACGTGGATCTTCTCTTGTATAATTAATTGTAAATCCAATTGTACGTTCAAGAAACTCTTTTGGCTCAGCTACAACAATCAATATTAGCAGAAAAACTCTATCAGGATTTTTTTGGCCATACATAAACAACTATATAAGTAGAACAAAAAGTTTAATTGTACATGTAATGCTTACCTAATGAAGGTGAAAGAATCCCAGTGGCATTGTGAAATGGGGATAAATCAAGGCTGCGAATAGCATCGTTATCAAGAACTACGTCGAATCTGCCTTCAGTTGGGGGCAATGGAGCTTCAACGTTAGAAGAATCTGTCATTATATGCAAAAGTTAATGTTTCCCCTTCAGTGACTGTATAAACTAAGAAACTTCAAACAGAAATGAATATATGATCTTATATTTGATTATCATCCTTTTTAAACAAAATTCTAAGTTCTTTCCAAGGTAAAGAATAAATGAAAAATCTCAACTGAAGTTTCATACGAGATGGATGGCCTAGAAACTTGCAAAAAATATAAGTTAATACTTCACAAAAAGGAATTAACAAGAACTTGTTATCTAGTAAAAATAGCACTTACTGTCTTCATCTTCAAACATTGAGATGTCAAAATTTCCTTGAGGATTGAATGCAACTGAGACTGCAACTTGTCTTCTTGGTCTATCAATGTGTGAAATGGGCAAAGAAGCCACGGAATCTGAGATGGGTTTGCAGGAAATGAAGGAAGATGAAGAGGGTATAGTGTGGTTTGTTGAAAGAGAGAGTGGAAGTAAGGGTTTAATGGTAGTAGTGGCAGCCATGAATGAGGCGAAGGAAAGGTTTATCTGTAAGCATGTGACAGTTAATATAGTTCTGTTGTGTTTTTTCACTTATCCACTTGTGGAACGGCTTGTGGCCTAGCTTTGATTAAACGAATTTTGGGCAAAAAGTCGAAAAGATTGAGCGCAATCCCAGAATCGAACTCGGGACCTCACCCACCCACCTGTTATGGCTGGCGAGCAGCGAGTCGGATCATTCTTTGTAGTCATATTTTGTATGTTTAGTAATAATATTTACTAATTCAACTGAAATGGAATATTTAAATTTGTGGTTAGGTGGTGTTCGACTCATGATCTCATCTTGAATTCGAATATAGAGGGTGTGTTTCTTGTAAGAATCTGGGACAGCAAAAAATGATGATTTAACGGTGAAATTTCAACGATTTAAGAAAATCATGCAAGTATTATTCAGTTGCTTCCCTTGATCCTTACATCTGAGAAGTGAAAACTCCATCGTCACTCGTTTGACTTACCATTTCCACACACAAAAACAGAAAGAAAACGGTAAACAAATTTAAAGGTGGGATTAAAATTAATCATTGATATTTTCTTATTAATTTTTTGTTGATGGTGTTTTTTGGTAACTAGTACTTTGAAATGTTCGGCAAGAGCAGAGAAGTAATTTCAGATTTTGGGTTATTCCTTGGCCAGAGAGAGTACGGACATAAATTCTCGGGGTGACCGACTAGAACTCGCAATATGGTACGGATTCAGAGACCGACCACATCAGAGCAGAGACCGATCACGGAAGATAGGTCAGGCAGTTCAGCACGGTTCAGGCCGACCTCAACATGAGTTTGGTGGCTCAGTTCAGTGATGTTTCACCTTCAGTACCGCAGAAGATGAGTTCGGATATTTCTGGACGGGGGAGAAAAAGTTTGGAAGCTTGGCAGGTCAGAGTTGTTGGTTTTTTCCCTCCAAAACGTGTCATTGTTTGGAGGCACTTTACATGCCGGATCCAATATATAGCGTGTGGCGGAAGATAACCAGAATGATGTGACAGGATGTCAGAGAGTGGGCTTTGCTTTCAGCGATGACAGTCATGGGGCAGAGAGCCCATCAATCAGTCGGAGATCACGTAGAAAAAGTCATGAGAGGATGAAAACAATATTTTTCTTTTAGTATATAAAGAGATGGTAGATTCATTTGTAGATGTTAGTTTTTTGCTTGCTTGGCAGAAATTTCATTCAAGCACTACTTGTAAACGCACCACAAAGCAACTAGCTCTGTTTCTCTTGAGACTTGCCCCAAAACAGGTCGACTGAGCTCGGTCTGATAATAAAAATAACCCCCACCGTTTTGTGCCCGTGGACGTAGGCTGGATTCGCTCCGCCGAACCACGTTAAACTCTCTTTGTTGATTTTGTGGTTGTTTTCGCCTTTTGTTAAGTTTGTTTTTGGTCTCCCAATGACCAAACAAATTCAATGTTGAATGAGGATTGTCCCGGGAGCACTATCCCGATATTGTCCCTAAGACGAAAATCAGCCGTGAATATTTTTATTAATATTTTATAATTAATTTTAATTGTATCATAGTATCATACAGAAACCAACAAACGTACACAATAACTCCACGTAATAACAGATTAATAACCAACACAGTACACGCAAAAAGCGCGGAAAGAAGAATCTAATCGAACGATTAACGAAGGAAGATGGCCATAGCTGCTTCATCCTCGTCTCTATTCCCGAAATACCCCTCCCTTTCTCGTAATTCTCCTCGATTGCCTCCGTCTCTCAGGCTTTCTTCTACCATTCGCGCTACCTCCGCTGTTGCTCTGCAACCGGTAATATCTTGTTTCATTATCCCCTGCTTTTTAGTTGTTTAATCAGTTTGCTAATTTTCAAGCTCCAATTTGCTTCTTCATCGAGTTAATTTTGTAAAATTTTGAACTTCTCTCTTACATGGAGCATGATTAGCAATATTTAGAAAAGGCAGATAGTATCAAATGTTTTTAAATATTTTTTGGAAATTTGATTTACAGGAGGTAAAAAGTGAGAGGAATCAAACATTGGAAGGGGACTTATTTGCTTGTCCAATATGTTATGAACCACTCATAAGAAAAGGACCTCCTGGCCTTAATTTGTAAGTTTCATTTCTTTTCCATAACATGCAATGCAAGTGCTTTCAAATTTTATTTTATTTTATTTTTATATATGTAATCTATAATCTTGCTAGTACTAGTCGGCTGAAAATTTTAAAAAATAGTAAATAAAAGATGCTATGGTGGTATGCATAATGTATTAGAAGAGTGTGTGTGTGTGTTTGTATTAATTTCTTCTCTGCAAGTGTTTTTTTGTATGATTTTACAAAAATTTGAAATCGATGGAAATCCCACTGCCAAACCACCCCTTCCGGGTTAAAGCGGAGCAGATAAAACTCTCGGCTGTCCCAGACTCTTACAAGAAACGAACTCCCTTGATTCAAACCCAGGACCTGAAGGTCAAACCCTGAACCTTACACTACCCAGCCACGTCCCTTGGTGCATTTTTTTGAAATGCACCAATCCCCAACTTAGTGCATTTTTTTTCAAGATTCTTTGTGCAATTGGTTTTGTATCGACTAACATCTGGATTGCAAAAGGTTTCACCTGTATTATTTATTTTTCCTTTTTTGGATTTTTGATATGGTTATATGTAAACCTGCAGGCAAGCTATCTATAGGTCTGGTTTCAAGTGTAGAAAATGTGACAAAACCTACTCCAGTAAAGATAACTATCTTGATCTCACTATTATTGCTGGTTTTAAGGACTACACTGAAGTCAAACCAGCTTCCACTGAGCTTTTCCGGTATTATATTGGTTATCCTTGCTTTTCCCCGTTGAAATATTTGATCTTGAGAATCTTTGCTTTCTGTTGATCAAAGGGACCCTTTTGAATAATTATTAAGTACACAGTAAAATGTTGATTTTGATTTGGGAGTTTATAAATTATTTGAGGAATTGCTGATGTCTTGCTTTTGTGCCTTCACATTTGTTAGGAGTCCAATTGTGTCCTTTGTGTATGAAAGGGGCTGGCGTCAGAATTTTAATCGAAGTGGCTTTCCTGGTCCTGATGAAGAGGTACATTTTCTGGAGCATTCATAACAATTTTAAATGCAATTGTATATGTGAGGAACAATACCAGAGTAATTCTAGAAGAACAAGTCTTTTTGTGGAAACTTGTCTAGTATATTGTTAAATTTTGACTCCATGTTCTTATGTATTTGATGAAATGAAAAGATGGTCCATCCTGCTAGCATTTGCCAAATGGGGAACCTTATCCTTCCTCAATTTGTGTGGGTTGTTTAAGGGAGTTAACAAATATGTTTATGAATAAATATTGTGATGTTATTTTATCCGATGCAGTTCAAAATGGCTCAAGAATACTTCATATCTGCAGAGGGTGGCCTTTTAGTTGATGTTAGCTGTGGAAGTGGTTTGTTTTCCAGGAAATTTGCAAAATCAGGAAAATATTCTGGAGTTATTGCACTTGATTTTTCTGAAAATATGCTGCGCCAATGTTTCGATTTCATTAAGAAAGATGATACCATTTTGACATCGTAAGTTTATTTGTGTATCTAATAATTACCCAAAATCAAAGTTGTTATCAAATTAACATCGTTTTAGTTGTTTGTTTTACAATTCTGATTCATAAAGTACTGACTCACATTTAATCGGGAAATTTGCAGCAGTCTTGCTCTTGTTCGGGCAGATGTTTCCAGGCTTCCCTTCTCATCTGGCTCTGTTGATGCTGTTCATGCTGGTGCAGCCTTACATTGTTGGCCATCCCCATCAAATGCTGTAAGTGTTTGCTACTGCACTTTAGATGTGCTAAAATCATTGAATTGGACAATCATAATCTAATCCTCCTTCTACGGCAAGGCCAAGTAAACACCTGTGGGATTGTAGCAGGAAGCCAGGAACTGCTGCCTTTTTATGAGAGTAGCATTACAATGACCCATTTTCTATAGAAAGGGATGTCTAATGTCTCCATAGATTATTCATAGGGGTAACTCTATTAGAAAATTATGTCTGGAATGCAATAATATCGTTAGAAATCCCCACAACTGTGTTAGCTGGTTCATCACGTGGTGTGGAGCAGAACATTGATCTATATGGTACAATGCAGAAAATGTTGCAAGCTGAAGTTGTTGGGAACATTAATCATCAGTTCTGTCATGGGATTCTTGATTTTCTTGCTTTGGTTAAATCTAATTCTTTCGTTTCGTTTCGTTTTTATTCATTTTGGATGTTTTGGAAAAATTGTAAGAATTAGTTTAGATCTTAGAGATAGCAAGATTTGATGTGCTCTCGACATGCAAATCCCTGTCAATGTAAATTAGAATGCTCAATACTTGATTTATGCAGCTGTATTCATATTTTCGTCGTGTCAATTGCACCATTTGAATAGATATTAAAACTGTCCTACTAGTGACATAGTTCACTCATCTATTTGTCAGGTGTCTGAAATCAGTCGTATATTGCGAAGTGGTGGTGTATTTGTTGGAACTACTTTTCTTCGATACACTCCTTCCACTCCCTTGATAGGAAGGTTTTTGAGACAGGTAATGCTTATTTATATTAAATTGCATGATATCCCAGATGTCTACTCTGATTACTATCACTCTGCTCAAATTAAGATGTTATATGCATAGTAAGAATAAAAGAACAAATGAAGACTAGGCTTTTTCACCAGACATTAGAGGGAGTGATCTGCTACAAGTACCTAGATGTTTTGATGTCAGCTTCCATGGCTGAGTTCTTTATCTTAAGAATCTTGTGACTGATCCTCTTATACACCATTTTGCTTTGTAGAGGATTCTGCAGAGCTATAATTATTTGACAGAAAAAGAGATTGAAGACTTGTGCACATCATGCGGGCTTACCAACTACACAAGCAAAGTTCAACAATCTTTCATCATGTTTTCTGCTCAGAAACCTTGAAACTAGGTTTGCTGATCATTTGAATTACATTTGTCTCCATACTTGGCATTGATTAGTTTGTATAATAATTTTC
Organism: Zanthoxylum bungeanum; assembly: GCA_019454045.1. NCBI lineage: Eukaryota > Viridiplantae > Streptophyta > Magnoliopsida > Sapindales > Rutaceae > Zanthoxylum > Zanthoxylum bungeanum. The sequence goes on along the minus strand of SKCR01016445.1, from coordinate 149,126 downwards.
AGTTCAATTAGTACATCTTATGAAATAAAAAATACCTAGACAAAGTGATAACTTTGGGAGATGTATTGTATTGTAAAGTGTAATATTTATATCTCTGATTGGCAGTCTGTAATGACAGCATATATAACAGCCATTATACTTCTAGTGGTCTTGAGTAATGGTCCAGAGATGGCCAAATCATTTTTCTCTTGGTTAGTTTATTTGTTTCAAAAATGATATACTCACACACACTTTTACTTAAAATTTTACAAACTCTCTCACGGTAGTTACAGTGAATAATGAGAGAGTTTGTAAAATTTTAAGTGAAAATGTGTGTGAATATGTCATTACTCTATTTGTTTTGTATACCCTTTTTTGCTCGATGAACACGTAGGCCAGCTGCCATTATATGTCTAGTAGATTTCTCAACTGCACCCGAGGGCAGACTGAACCCACCTCTCATCAACATGAACTTCTTTATATTTCATCAAATTGACAAATCGGTATTACAAATTTTTTGATACATTTTTGTTGTTGTTGGTGGCAAAATAGGATTGAAGCCAAGCATGAGTTCATCTTTAGACTTGAGAGACAGTACATAGAAATTTGAAGCAACATAAGCTTAGTGGTGATTTTTATAATAGAATAGAATATGATATGATATGAGCTCACATGAAGCTGAGCTTAAGCTGGTGATTCTCTAAATTTAACAAAGAAGCATGCACGTGAGGCAGCCCTTGAAATGAAGGGCATAGCACATGTTGAAGGTGGCTGAGCAAATTTAAAATGGTGAATTTAGTGACAGAGTTGCAGAGGGTTCCCCTCGTGCGGCTCGGACGCTGACTCATCTTATGAGTTTGCTCTTTCTTCGATATAAAATACTATAATTAATTATCTATCACTGCATCTTTGACCATTGACCAATCAAGAAAAATATACGGTTAAATTAAAACGAAAAGGAGGAATATTACTGTCACAAACACCCTTAACTTTTGATTGTCAGGCCATTGGAATTGGATCCTCTGCACGTGAGCTTCTTGCCTTTCGGCTCTTCTTGGCACGTGGTTTTGGCAAACTCCCTTTGTTTTTTTTTTTTTTTTGCCGAGGGGAAATGAGTATGACTAAATTGATTTAACTTGATCAATGGGGTTCATGTGCATTGTTAATATAAGCAGCAGAAAGCCAGGAAATGAGATTAAACATCTCTAATATTTTTCACTAACTCTAGTTAATTAGGGACTGAACTTTGCAGTTTTGGAGATGATTAAAACGGTAATCAAAACTTCTCCTGTTATTTGGTATTAATAAACTTGAACCAAAGCAAAAGCACCACTTTCTATTGTAATGTGGATTCTGGCATATGGGATTTACCAATATAAATAATTAAAGTTTAAGCCAATGCAAAGACCAAGATTAACTCTTGGTAACTTATAGCTTAATTAAGACACCAAGCAAGGCCAAGGTAGTGCTTTAATGAGTTGTGTTTGTCTGTCAAATGTTTCTTAGAAAACCAAAACCTAAACCAAAACCAAAGCAACATAATTATTAAAGCACAGCCACAGCCTTCTTTTTTAGTGGAGTTGTTGGGTGAATGTTGCCATGTTTGATTCCTCAAAATCGGGGTTTTTTTTTTTCCTTCATGTCGTTTCTGTAAGATCCTCTTAATCACTGTTCATGAACAAGTAATCATAACTATTTTTTTATGATTATTATAAATAACTATGTATCAAATTCTCAAAAAAAAAATTCCCTCCAAATTCATATCTTTAATGTGAAAGAAGCCCTAATATTTATAAATATATAATTCATTTACAATCAATTAAAATCTTGGATGTATTATTCTAATAAAATCTCAGAGTAACTTTCTTCCAAATTGAAGGAATATTTTTCAAATCCTTTGAACAGGGTGTTGCTAGTACCTGCCTTATGCCTTTAGACAATGACAGTGTTCCTGAAATGATGAATTTTGTTTTCTATAAATATATATCTGGTGTCATGGTAATCATTCATCTTGTATTTGTTTGGACTTACTTGAAAATGCTCAATCATTTGAGTCACACTTAATTAATATGGGCAAGATCAAAAATCCTACATATATGATGATAGTAATAAAGAAGTCTTGGTCCCCAAATGATGTGATTTGATGATGTAAAATTTAGAAGAATTCAGAAAATGTGTTTTTTGTAAAAATCTGAAACAATCGAGAATTTTACCTATTCCATTTAAGCCTGGAAATGACTATTTAGTCGTCGGGCTTCTTAAAAAAGAAGGAAGTCTTGGTTTTATACACACATATATTGTGGGGGTAATATTAGGGTCCAACGAGGACTTGACACGCGTATTATAAGTAAGGAGAGAAATTGGATTAAAAAAAGTGCTCCACTAAAAAGTCCCTTTAAAGTCCATATCCTGTTCCAAAAAGGCACATGCTCCACTAAGGGGTCAAAGCTTTCTGAAGGCAATGCAAGGGTCCATGGGATGTCCAGGCTACAGAGGAGGTCACTTATCACCAGTTACAACGCCTCTCATCTTCAGGGAAATCCATATCAAAAGTAGTACACACTTGCGAAAGATCGCACTCGGATCACTAATTCTAGTCCATGTGACGAACAATCACCGAAGTGTGGCAAAATCCGGATCCGCAAGGAATTTCTTCATCCCAGGTTCGGTTCCGGACCCGGATAAATATATTCGGGTCCGGATCCGGGTCTACCTGGTCCGGATCCGGATATCCGGTTCACTATTTTTTTTTAACTTTTAATTGTATTATTTTATATTTATATTTGGATTTTGTCAATTTAATTAATTTTATTTCAATTCTTTTATATTTTTTTTATTATATTCTATTATATATATATACACATACACACACACACACACATATTATTTTGTATTTTCATTATTATTATTATTATTTTTTGGACCCGAGTGTATCCGGATCCGGACCCGGACCCGGAATTTTAAAGACCCGGATCTGGTATTTTTAATCCCGGACCCGGATCATTCGGGTCCATGCAGATCCGGGCCGGGTCCGGATTTAGTTGCCATCTCTACACTGAAGGGACCAGAAACAGACACACCCTTTTATGGGTTCTCATTGCCACCTATAAATGAAAACTCCTACGTTTCACTATAAAAGAGGTTTACAAGAGATGGATTCAATTTCAGACAAAGGATAATAATCATAGCAATTGTTCCAAGCGGCCAATGGAACTTTCAAAATTGTCATCATAAAAAAAAAAGGGGAGATTGTTAGTGCCATTGAACTAAATGAATGATTTTGAGGATACAAAGTAAGAGACTTCGATGCACATTCATGAACATTATAAAAAGATGTCGAAATAAATGAATGTGAAAACTCAAACGTCAAATGAAAAAATCAAGTGAAGTCTTATAGCTTCGGGTTCTCAATATAAACGAGTCAATAATTCAAGTACTCTAAGCTCATAAGACTCATACACATTCATATAGATATATTAGGGTCAAGTGCCGACATACCGGTCTCAGATACTGACATAACTGTCCTCTACTCTGCCTTGGGCAATTTTGCATGCTCTATGGAACCAGAATACTTCATACCGGTCTACTATACCAGTCAATCTGGAGTTTTCATAGCTACTGGAACCCGGACAAATCATACTGATATCCATACTGGTTAGCTAACCGACATACCGACTACCATATCGGTCAATAATCCTGTTAGTGAGCTTTAATATTCAACGATCATATAGCCATTTAAATTCACAGGACCGACATACCGGCCCCTGTAGACTGATATATCGGTCTTAGGATAAAAGCTGATATAGTTTTCACCTTCACTATATATTAAGTCCAAATTTCATTTTTGCTAAGATCTTACACCTTCCAACATTTCTTGCAAAGTAAAAACATTGAGAGTAACTTAAATCTTCTTGATGAAGCATTCTCTTGATTATCAAAGCTCACTACCTATATATTCATATCATTTAGAGAGTTTGATTTACTTAAGTTAGAAACTCACACTTAAATCTTCTTATCTTTTGTGAGTGCCAAATGTGTGTTGTAAACATTCATTAAACACTTGTGATTGATAAATCCATTGTTGAGTGAGTAAACTCAAAAAGGTAATTTATGTAAAGGTTAAATAGTGAACCTAAGTGACAAAAATCTTGATTTTGTAAAATATTTAGGGTGGACCTAGGAGAACTCTTGGTTTGGGGTGAATCACGAAAAACTCTTGATTTGCAAGTGCACCATGAAAAACTTGGTGTAAAGTGTGAAATCACTTTTACATAGTGAAAAGCTTTAAGCGTGACTTAGGAGAGTGGACATAGCAGTGTCAATTTCTCCATTCCTTATTCCTTTTAATTATCGCAAGTTATATTTTGTATTTACATATTATTTAGTAACTTATATTTTGGTAATAAATTTTGATTGGTAAAATTGACATTGATAACAATTTTCAATAATCATTAATCATATCTAGTGTGAAAGTTGAATTCTAAACTTAAATGGTAAAACTACTAACTTAATGGCTTAAAATTGACAAGATTTATAATTCTATAAAATTTGGCCATTACATAATTCACCCCATTCTCTTGGGTATAGAGATTATTGTTTGTGTGTGCTTATAGGTAATTTCAGGCTAAGGGTGGCAAAAAAGCCCCGGCACTGCCCAGCCTGGGTAAAAAAAATCTGGACCGGACTTTAAAATGAGCGGCTTGGCTCGAGCCTAACTAAAAAAGCTTGGACTTAAAATAAATAAATAAATAAATATATATATATATATATATATATATATATATATATATATATATAATATATATATATATATATAATTTTTATATTAAAAAAATCAGGCCAAACTTTTCTAGGGCCCAGGCCTAAATTCGAATGATCAGGCTTGGGTTGGGCTTATCAAAGCTCGACCCATTGCCACCCTTATTTCAGGCTCATGGCCTCCCAATCAGATAAATGGGAAAATAAGCATATCTCCGATGTTTGAAAAAACTATTCGAAACCCATAATGTTTAAAAACTAAACTAAACCTCTTGTTTTTATAACACTTCTTTTAAATGTTTAACTTTTTTTAAAATCATTTTACTATTCTGTCCCTTATGAAAAAACTTAAATGCTCAAAAATATTTCTAAAAAGAAACCTAAGAAATGTGAATTAAGTAAAATGATGTAAAATTAAATACATTCCATCTTTTAAAATTTCATTGAATTCAAACATTTTAGTTTTTCTCTATTATTAATAATCATTAAGGATATTTAAATCATTTTACTTGATTCATTTTTCCTAATTGCATTAAAATTTTCTACAAGAGGTTAAATAGTAAAATGATAAATACATATAACATTTAGGAGATCTGTTATAATAGCAAAAGAAATTTTATTTAGTTTTAACATTATAGGGTTTCGATTAATTTTATCAAATATTAGGAAGTTATGCTCATTTTCCCAAATAAATCCTACTCCATCATAAACATTTTCAGGAAAATTATCCCCCTTAGTGCTGTTATTTATTTTGCTCGGAACGGATTAGGCACCAAAAACAATCCTCAACAATGTGTAATTAACTTGTAAATTGGTCGTTGATATGTATTGTGTTTGCTTGGAATATAAGTGAAAATTCGCGAATAGCCTAAGGTTTTTACCCTATGTGGAATTTAACGCAATAAACAAGACAAGTCCTGATTACTGCTACTATGGATAAATTAACAGGCAACCACAATATTCAATAATTAATTATGCTGCAAATATAAAAATAATAATAATAAATTAAAGGAGAAAATTAAATCAATCACACAAAATCAACATAATAATTTTGGTGACGAAGTGAAAACTCTTGCGAGTAAAAAACCACTCCGGGTATAGGCTACCACCCGAATCCACTATATAGAGAAAAACTTATAGCGATGGTCAATACATATGATGGCAACTCCACCGACTCAAGTACCTTAATAGTGCAAGAACTCAAGGAAACTCCTCAAGTTTGCGACCCACGGTTTTCTTCAGAACCTTTGAAGTCTTTGAGTAGATTGTATCACCAATGATGCCGGAACTCCGACTACCAAACTTCCTCCTAAAGAACTCTAAAGGATTATGAATTTTGGGTTAAGTTGTGTTGAAGGTTTATCAAAGAAACATTCACACCCTCAATGAAGAAGACAAGGAGATAAGAAGTCTTCAATGGTGGAATCAAAAAGAGTTGAAAGCTTTGAGAGATTTTAGCTCAAGGGAAATATGCTTCAATTAATGAGAATGGCGGCTAAGGGTTATATTTATAGGTAGGGTGAAAAGCTAGGGTTTTGCAGGCCAAAAACACGTATAGATCGCAGTCGCGTTCGAACGCATACTAGAACGCTCCACGAACGCGCCCTTTCTGTGAAGACTCGTTCGAACGCCAATCGAACGCACAACGGACTTGAACTCTCTGGAATGCTCCCGTTCGAATCCAACAAGAACATGCCTCGAACGTTTGTTCTCTGGAATGCTCCCGTTCGAACTCAATGGAGTTTGTGCCACTAACGCCACACATTTGAACCCGATAACGAACACAGCATTAACGCCAATCGTTCGAACACTGCAACGAACTCACCACGAGTGTATGTCTGATGCACAACAGCCAAAAATCAGTACAATTGCACAAAGATCTTCACAACAGATTACAACTCAATTGTGTCACGGACACATGCCAATAAAAATGTAACTAACAATAAGTTTGACAAACAATTAAAGAGAACGTATGTCTCTCTGCTTGGTTTCAAAGTCATATAATACAAAATCAAGCTTGTTAGCTCGAACTCATTTCACCAGCTAATTTTATTAAGTGGTAACAATCAGAGAAAGAATAAAAATAAATTAGCAAAGGCAGATATTTCAAGGAAGAGGTAGCTAGCTAATTAGTTTAAATTAAATAAATTATCAAAATATGTAAATAAATTAGAGAGCTCATAAGCCAAGGAGATGAGAGTTAAAGAATAGTTTAGATTAGAAGGGGTTTTTCGAGAATGGGAGACACGGAAACCACGCCCACGTTCTCCTCATATCTCACTCCTTTTTTTTTTTTTAAAAAAAATTTATTATTTGCTTATTCACAAAAATATTAATTAATTAATTAATGTGTATGGACTATATATGTGATCGGTATCTCTTTGATAGTCTAAGGAATAAATATAAATATATGGCCCTTTTACTCTTGTGAACCTCCACAAGTACATCTTTCTCCATACCCTAGCTACTTCCTTTCCCTTCTTTTTACATACACTATCTTAGCTCAATTATCTAGGGTTTCATCTTATCTGAACTTCATATCCATCTATATGATCATGGTGTGTACTAATTAATTTCTCTTTGGCATCAATCTTATCTATATATGTTTGGTGTCTTAATTACTAACTACTTGTTCAATATATATATGTAGGGAATTCAAAGGCCTGCATGGTTGGAAGCTCTTTACAGAGAGAAATATTTTGTGGGGTGCTCTTATCATGAGACAGCTAAGAAAAATGAAAAGAATATTTGTTGTTTGGATTGCTGTATCAGTATCTGCCCTCATTGTATTCCTTCACATCGCTTCCATCGCCTTCTTCAGGTTCGTCGTTATGTATATCATGAGGTTGTCCGATTGGATGATCTGCAGAAGCTCATTGACTGCTCTAATGTCCAGGTATAATTTAAACTAAATTATATCTATATATATATATTTACTCAATTTTAACTTTTTAATAAAGTATAATTCAACTAATTTAAAATAAAATAAATAATGTATAAATAGGCCTATACTATCAATAGTGCAAAAGTGGTGTTCATCAAGAAGAGACCTCAAAATAGGCAATTCAAAGGGGCAGGAAACTATTGCACCTCTTGTGATAGAAGCCTTCAAGATCCTTATATCCACTGCTCTCTTGGGTGCAAGGTATTATTACTAATTAATTACAAATTCTCATTCAACTTATATAGCATTAATTGATTTTGAATAACATATATATAATTATATGTATGTTACAATATTAATTGAATTTATGAATAGGTGGACTTTGTACTGAAACACTACAAGGACCTGACTCCATTCTTGAAGACATGCAAGACATTAACACTAAGTCCAGATTTTATGATTCCTCAAGAAATGGGAATGGGAATGGGAATGGGAGACGATGAAATGACAAATGAAACACCACACTCGACGATTGTGGACTGTGATGAGCCAATGAGCTGGTCTTCAGGCTCATCATCAGGATCGGAGGTTAGCATTAATGCATGCAGAAAGAAAAGAAGTGGCTTCTATGTTCACGTTTGTTCAAGATCAGCTAACAAAGTTTCCGATCATGAGGATCTGGACATGGCTACAAGCATCATCAGTAGAAGAAAAGGGATTCCTCATAGATCCCCGCTCTGTTAGAATCAAAAAAAAAAAAAACACAAACAAACGAATTATTATTATTATTATTATTACTACCCCCATCTTAAAATTTTAACTATTTTTGATATTTTGATGGAGTAGTTCGAATGCTTTTTTGTTTTTATTAATAATTATAACTCTCTCTCTCTCTCTTCGAATTCAAACAATCAATCACTTTGGTCGGGGAGTTTTGTCTTAATGGCATCACGTGATTCCCAATTCCAATTACAATGCATGTATATAGTAATAAGTATACACCATTTGTTCCATTTTATTTTATTTTTTATAAGCTACTTATATTTGATTATTAAATTTTAGACTTGAATTGGGACACCCACCATCACACCAACAGTCCGTCTTTCGATGCTAGCCAGCTCTCAAACACGTATAATATTTATTTGTTTAATCTCAATTTGATAATTATATAATCCATAATTAAGATTTAATTATATTTAAATTAATATTCAATAATTATAAAAATATGAATTATAAAGTTTAGCTCTAAGATGACATCTAAGACATGGGATATGACAATTACATGCATGGTAGAGTAAAACCCTAAAATATTTTGTCTAGTCTTGGCTTTGGGTTTGATGAAAAAATTATTAAGAGCTCCGTCCACCTCGAGAAGAGGGAGGGAGAATTCAAATTAAACAGAGTGTTTTTGACCAGTCAAATCAAATGCCGATGCCACCACATTCGAGATTACAACAAAAAGGACAATTATTATAAATATATATATAATAATATACAACTATAAGCAGTAAACTTTTTAACAACCCTAGCCTAACCCTAGGCTGATTAAAATATCATTTTAAAGACAAATGATTCATTTTAGGAAAATTTTCATAGAAAAAAGAAAAAATAATTAATGTCTTGACAATTTTTTATATTCCTCATAAAAATAATGTGAAAACCTTCCTAAAATGAATGATTAATTAATACTCATATGACACTCATTAGCATCACTCAAAATAAATTTATATGGATGCTTTGTTGGCCTAATTAAAGTTCTTATAATGTATATAATATTATTATAAAATTAATTAATGAAAGAGTTGAAATATTCAAAATTTAAAATGTCTAAAGAAAATATTTTCTTACTATGTCTTAAGCCTCTATTTCTTGATTCCGCTTCCAATTGTAAAAAAAATTACATAAATTTAACATACTATAACTTGGGCCCTAAATCTGTTGCATTTAGCCCAATCTTATACTCAATAATTTAATCCATATCTTTAATGGTAAAACCTAACTAATAGTGAAATTCCACCTAGCACTTTTTCCACTCTCTTCAAGCTCACTTGAAGATTCCATTAATTTCAATAAACTTACAATCAATAGATTTTTTCCACCAAGACTTCACTCAAACCTTTTACATAAGCTCCACCCTTGAGAGTACTCACAACTCACACAAGTGTTTTGAATAATAGAAGTTTGTGTTTACAACACTATTTGAAAACTCACTAAGAAAAATACAAAAATTGAAGAGTGAGTATGTTATCCAAATAAATCTAAGCTCACTATTTTTTTTTGAAATCGTTGGAAAATCCCTCGTCAAACTACCCATTCCGGGATTAAGCGGAACAAGTAAAACCCCGGTTGTCCCAGGCTCTTACAAGAAACGCAATGTATGGAAAGCTTATGAAATAATAAGAATGAAATGATCAAGAAAGTTTTGTATTTCTCTCAGATTTTGCTTTCAATGTGATGTTGGAAAGTGGACGTAAGAACTAAGAAAAATGGAATATGGTCTCATTTATAGTGAAAAATTCGAGCAGGCCCAATTTTCTATCATGAGACTGGTATGTCGGTCTACAGCCGTCTAAAGTTCAAACAACTACTAAATAGTTATCGTTGAACATTAAATGCATCATGTCCACTGGTATAGGTACCGATATGTGTATCGGTATAAGTCATGTCGGTTCCAAAAGTATGTAAAATACACAGGTTCACTTTACGGACACCGGTATGGTTCATGTTGGTTCCATAGAGTATACAAAACACACATGTTCACCGGTATGGACACTGGTATGGTTCATGCCAGTTCATGAGACCTGTTTTTCTTCAAATATACCAGTATGAAAGCTGTCTGGTTCCAGAAGTTATGCGATTAGACATGAAGACCAGTATGTGTCAGACCAGTTCTAAAGAGCATACAAAAGAGGTCTAAGACACCGATATACCGGTGTCAATGGCCGGTATGTCGGTCTCAGTACATAATTTTAGATTAGAGCTTGATCTACCGCTTCCTCTAACCTGTTGCACCAATACATCACTCATGCACATAGGTTAGCGATATCAAGTCAGGGAAGAACTGTAATTGGCAAATATCAAGCAAAACTGGAACTAATTATTATAAGAGCCTGAGACAGCCAGATATTCTACCTGTTTCACTTAACTTCGGGTCTGATGATTTGATGGCGGGATTTCCAATATTTCAAAAAAAGATGACTATTTCCTATATAATCAATAATTACATATATTTATTTGCCACACACAAAACCATGACTGATAATGTTGAATTAGAAAATATATTCATATATCAATTATAAGAATACTCATCTGAAAGCAATTTGATGTTAATAATTACATTAATTAATAGGTTAAAAATGTATATACATTTAAGACTTTTGTTTTTGGAAATGAGGACAAAACACTTAAAATTTATTAAAACCCATCATTTAAGAGGAAGGAAAACAAAAGTACATAACTAACTAAATAAAACCTACTCCAAAAGAAGCAAACCAAAACTCATGATTGTGCCAATAAGAGCACAACTTACCGAATCTTTAGAAAAAAAAAAGTTGCATTTTATATTTGTAATAAAATGACCTTGAAATTCTACCAGAATCAAATCCATTTCCTCACTGCTATGATTACAACCAATTCAACCCTTTCTTGCTTAAAAAATCTGCACGACCATTGCATTCTCAAACTATATACCACAGATTGGTAGAGAGTATTGATAGAGATTATAAGTTGTTAGTGACATATTCCCAAGATAAATTTTGATGATGCAATACTAGAAGACTTCGACGCGCATTAGCGAACATTACAAAAAGATGTCAAAACATAACGGTGGTTAAGAACAATGGATGTAGAGACCAGCACTTTATTGAATATATCTTGTGTAGTCTTACCTTATAGTTCTCTTTATAACTGAGTTGTTGATTTAAATCTCTAAGTTCATAAGAGTTATGCACATCCATTTAAATGCATTAGGCTCATGTGCAAAATACTTTTAAATATTCAAATCCTGTATTTTAGCATTGAGACCGGCATACCAATCCCCTACACTGATATACCAGTGTCCTTATTCTATTATGAGCTGTTTTACATGCTCTCTGGAACCGGACTACTCCATATTGGTCTTCCATACCGATTAATCCAAGGTTTGCATAGTTACTAGAACATGTATAGATAAGAATAAAGAAGAAAATTGGTCGCGGAAGCACAACAAAAGATAAAGTCATTTGTTATTAGTGTGAAAAGCCGGGTCATGAGATCCCTAATTGCCAATGATAAAGTTTAAAGGAAAATTCAAGAAGAAAATAATGAAGGCAACTTCGAGCGAAAGAGATACTAGCTCATCCAAGGTGGAAATTGATGAGAGAACAAATCTCGCTTTCATAGCTATTGATGATCTCCAAGAGGAGAGCGATGATGAAAATGTACATAATTCTCTTGAATATGAAGAATTGATTGACAATTTTAATGAATTACATGAGTTGTATGATTTTCTTAGGAAGAAGCATAAAATGATTAAAAATGAACATTCATCACTATTACTTGATCGTGCATCAATTTTTGAGAAAAATGAAAGGGATGAAAAAGAAATAGCATGCTTAAAAGAAGAAAAGTTAAAACTTGAAATAACATATATAGCTTTCCATCTAGATTAAATACATGTGATTGTAAATATATCATGAATGAAAATGTTGCATTGAATAAGAAGATTGATGATTTGCATAACATTGTTGGAAAATTTACTTTGGGAAAGAAAAATTTTAATATGTTAATTGGATCCCGAAGATTTGCTTTTAAAAGAGAAGAATTGGGATATAAGCCTTACATTAAACGGAAATTTTTGAAGAATTTTTTTGTTAAGGCATCAAATTCTCATGTATATGTTACTATTGATGAAAATGTCACATGTCATGCTTACAATAATAAAGGACACAAAATATTTGAGTGTATGAATGAAAATGTAAATATGGGTGCATGAGTTCCCCAATGAACTAAGACTAACCCCTATAGACCTAAGAAAGTTTGGGTACCAAAATATGCTTGAAAGATTGTGTAGGGGAGCTTTGGGAATGCTATTAACGAGAAAATAAATTAATCCCAAATACTTAACAAATATAAGGAGAGTGCTCAACAAAAAGAATTTGAAATTCTACCTAAAAAATGAATGAATTTGATGATTAGTGGATTTGTCATTAAGTGACAATGGTAATAGGTAAATTCCGTGTTTACGGAAACTTTGGTACCGTTTCCTCCAACTTATATATGTATGCTTATTTCAATTGGTATGAAATTGGACTTAACAGTAAAACATACTAGTGTTTAGGCTATTTAAAATTCAAATAGTCAATTGGTATCATCTTATAATTTATCATATTATCAATTTCATTTACTATCAATTGGTATCACATAGGACTTAATGGTTTATATGATATATGTGATATTTTTGAATTTTTAGTATTGAATATGCCTTGTCATTGATCTTTATTGGTTAAAAATGAAATTCTTAGATATTGACTTAATTTGAGTGATTTTGATGATCCTTGCATGAATTTCACATTGTATGGAAAAATGAGAAAATTGTATAAAAAATACCAAGTGTGCATGCTTATAAACTTTTTGATATGTTTTGTGCACATATATTATTTGGTTTCTTATAAAGCTAAATTTTTACTTCTCAATCCTTTTTGATAATGTCAAAGGGGGAGAAATAATATAAACGAGATTAAAACTTGTGTTCCCTCATCCTTGTATTAAAGAGGAGTAAATTTGTACTCATGTATTGTCCAAGTCTTATAGAGCTATATTCAAGACAATCACATATTGAGGGGAGCAAAATCATCTTAAATTTGAACTCTCAAAAGCTCACAAGTTTTAAAGGTTACCATCATAAAAAATGGGGAGATTGTTAGCGACATATTTTCAAGATGAATTTTAATGATGCAACACTAGAAGACTTCGACGCGCATTAGCTGACATTACAAAAATATGTCAAAGCATGTTGGTAGTGAAGAACAATGGATGTGAAGATTAGCGCCTTATTGAAGAATATCTCGTGCAGTCTTAGTTTAAGGCTCTCTTTGTAAGTTATAAGCTCATATGACTCATGCACATTCATTTAGATACATTAGGCTCATGTGCAAAAAAAAAATCTTAAAATCCTGCATTTTAGCACTGAGACCGACATACCGGTCCCCCACACCAACATATCGATGTCCCTGCTCTGTTCTGAGTAGTTTTGCATGCTCTCTGGAACCGGGCTATATATAGATAGATGGGAAATCAAAGGAGTATGTCTAGGTTGAGAGAAACCACCAATAACACCTTTAAAAACGTATTCTGCAACATCCTGGTAGGGAATTCACGCATCAAAATAAACAAATATGAAGATAAATGATATCCTTGACGAAGGCCCTTATGCCCGTAAAAGAAACTATTTGAAGTGCTATTTGTCATAATCAAATATCATAGAGTAGCAACATATTCACGAATCAAAAGAAAAACTTATAAGAACCTGTCTGGAACAAACTAAGCAAACCCCTCCACATGTTCTAAGCCCCAAGAATCACGAATCTTGATTTTTTTTTTAAGAACAAAATTTTTCCAAGATGAAATCCAATCCCTAAAGAACCTCGCCCTTAAGAAACTTTCTTTATTTCTTTGGAGAATCTTGAACAACGATACAGCGCCACAACGCTTACCGCACATTGATAAGCTTTTTCTCCATAGAACCAAGGAAGAATCCACTCCCTCAAGATGGCACAAGTCACTTTGTTTTGTCAAAAAATATGTTCTTAATTAATTATCAATTACAATGAATAATGCTCCTTTAAATAGGTGGCTAACCCTAATTCTACCCAAATATAATAAAACCCTAGTAACATAAATTTAGTAACACATAAAATACTTTAAAATTTCGTACATGAGCTTTCTAATTTAATTAAAGTTCAGCTTAGCACTTAAACATCACATAACCTTAAAAGTATGAAACATTATAAAAGCTATAGGGATAATTTTCTTCTGTATTTTGACCAAGAAGGCTTATGAATTGGACTTTGATTTAAACTACAAAGTTGTAGATCCATGCGTCCTATTTTCAATGCAACTTGAATCACTAAAATCGGACATCGGATGAGAAAGGTACGTCCAAAATACGAAGACTGTGCAAATCTCGCCACTGCTACGCACCATTCAAAAATTATGTCCGAAATCAATCAAGGCAGCTCATGCACGTCCAAAACTCATTCTATTCTTGCCTTAGACATAATAAAGCCTTATATAAAATCTCATGCATGGACCAAACTCCAGAACCTAAGTAATCTTCCAATTCCACCAAAAAGGCCCAAATACACCAATCTGACCAAGCCATGCATTCAGCCACAACTTCAAGTTATCTTGGCCCAACAAACAGAGCTCATTCTGGATCACATCAAAAACCCTCTTAGAAAAACCCTCTTAGCAACATTACCTCATCTTTTGTCAATGTACTGCATCATTTCTTGAGTAATGATAATATTTTAAAAAATGTTATGACCAAGCATAAAAGCCCATTGTCCAGGGGACACCAAACATAAAAAAAACAAGACAATATGCCTACAATAATTTTGGAAAAGGCTAATAGGCTTGAACTTTTCAAAACCGTCTAGGGATGAGAAGAATAAAGGAAGCAAAGTAAAACATCAGAATAATCCCTCTAAAAAACATCTTAATGAGTTATTACGCTAAAAAAATACATGCGGCTATCGCAGTATTGAATGAGGTGTCGATCTCACAGAAAGATTGTTACAAAAATACTGAATCACTTAGCAAATATGTTAAATGCAAGACTCGTTTCACCTGGGCAAAGTGGCTATGTATTTGCAATGGGCTGATGGGCCAAATTCAAAAGATAAGGGAAAAAACCCTTTACTCGAAAGAGTTTATTTCATAGCTCATATTTAGGGGTAGAATATTATAACATTTAACCAATATTGCTTATTTTAAGGTCCTAGTGGCACTGAGTTTAAACACATATTTTGTGGACTTGGTGTGACATAAGATGATATTTCTTTATCCGTGTCTTGCTCATAAATAAGGTCTTAAGTCTTGACTCACTTGACCGGCGTAAACACACACGTAAAACGCAAGTGCACGTATCGTTCAAGTAGTATAAAAATATCGATCCCACGAGGACTTAATTCCTACTGTTGTTATTAATTATTGATACTATTTATTTACAAGTATCTAATTATAGGGAGAATGGAATTGATTGATTTTGGTTGGTTGAATGTGGATTTGCTAATTAAAATAAAAACAGACTCAAAAGAAAATACTAAGGAAAATAAAAGAAAATACTCAAAGATCTAGGGCCGTGACTCCACACAATATTATTATAAAGATGAATTGATTCTCTTATATATGTGTAATAAATTAGTTTGCTAACCTGGAACACGAAAATATGCAAAAGCCTCTGTCGATGGTCAGACGCAAATACCCAGTATAACCCAATTGAACCATATGTCTATGTCAACCAAATTACCTGGATTCATTAAGATTAAGTTCCAATTTTGGCTACCCCCCCCGCCCGCCCAACCAACAATTTTTGGTTGGTTGAATGTGGATTTGCTAATTAAAATAAAAACAGACTCAAAAAGAAAATACTAAGGAAAATAAAAGAAAATACTCAAAGATCTAGGGTCGTGACTCCACACAATATTATTATAAAGATGAATTGATTCTCTTATATATGTGTAATAAATAGTTTTGCTAACCTGGAACACGAAAATATGCAAAAGCCTCTGTCGATGGTCAGACGCAAATACCCAGTATAACCCAATTGAACCATATGTTTATGTCAACCAAATTACCTGGATTCATAAGATTAAGTTCCAATTTTGGCTACCCCCCCGCCCGACATGTATCTGTCTATCCTGTAGGGAAATCTATTAAAGGGTTATCTATCCTCAAGGAAGATCGTGGGCTATTGAATCTAAGGCTGAAACTTAAGATCCCTATGTCTAGTTCATTTTAAGTTTACCACATCAATCTTATTGGTGATCAGACAACAAGAAACATTAAGCTTAAGACTCAATAAACAAACTAAAGAATTACCCAATAAATAATTAAATCAATTATTAAGCCTAGTAATATTATAACATAATTCTAATGATATGGTCTTTATAAAACTAAAACAAGAATGGAAAAAAGCTTAAAAATAGAATTTTGTGCACAAATCCCGTAATTCACCTTCAACCTCTGTCACATGCCCCTCGTACGCTCAAGTACTGCCTCGGAACATTCGAACACTCTAAAGAACGTTCCTTACACGTGAAGCACCTCGAGGAGTTCGAATGCCCTGTTGAAAGCTCGATGCACGTGTAGCTACTATATTCACATACTAGTTTTGAGGTGCAACTTAAAATGCTTGTAACGTTATCATCATTTTGTTGGGGTTGGTGCTCAGAGCGCCAATCCGGACCGTATTTATGTCTGATTCATGAATACGATCATCCCCTTATTCCATAATATTACTTATTTATGGTTGCACCTCTTGTTCTTATATACGTATTCGATCTGATTACGATTAGATTGAAACTAAATGTGGTTTAGTGATATGTATATATTATACAAAGGCCCGATAATATATAATGCAGTACACAGTTACAAAGTTAGTTTGTAATTGACATTGGGAAGTGTCACTGCTATATGTATATTATCAAACAAAGTTCCTGGTCAAGATTTGCTAACACGGGTCGGTTAGTCAAATCCGTTGAGACCAGTACATGTCGTATATCGAGACTTGGTCCGATGGTTTATCCCAATGAACCATGAGTCTATGGAGACTCGTATAGACGTGTAGGTGTTTATAGTGGATAACACTGAACGGCTCACCGAAGATTCTTAATGGATGGTACGCCAACGTCAATAAGAATCTTCTCGGGTTGAGTAGCATAGTGGTCCTTCGACTTGAGACACCACTGTGGATGTATGAGACATCCTCCACACTTAGATGGCAGTCACGTCACCGATCTATTTAGATCAGACCTCCGCCTGTTCGTTGGGTGTGGATCGATCCTCAGGATATCCTGTGTGTGTCAAGATAGGATCCGTCAGTTCTGTGTACAGAGCATAGGTAGTCCATATATTATTAGCAGTCTGTTAAATCTGTGGCCACAGTATACATCGGAAGTAAGTTCCGAGTGTTATTTAAAGATTGCTAATAGATACGTCGACGAGATAATACCTATAGAGATTTGACGTTTACATCTATATCTCTGGGATTATCTGGATACCTGTGACGGAGGGATTATACGTATGCAATGACCTCGACCTGTATGATTCAGCTAGTTTATCCGTGATCGTCATAATCTACGGGTGGATAGATTATGGACACGAAATTGGATTTCGTGACGGATATACCTGAATCTAGAGAGTCTCAATAATGAAACATACTCGTAGAGCACTAGAGCAACATTTATGAATAATGATGATTATTTATAAATCGTTTAATCGTTAAACGAAAAATACATGCGAACGGGCCGAACCGTCATTTCCTAATTAATGTGTATTTGTATTTAATATATGATATTTAAATACACATTAATAAATAGTCAAATAAAGGTATTTGACATATATCATCAATATATGTATTTGAGATATTTAAAGTAAATATAATACATATATTTGATATATTTGTATTAATTAATTATTAATTATTTAATTGTTAAATGATTAATATAATTAAAATATAAATATATCACCAAATGATAAAGTTAGGAAATGATTATAAGTTGCAATTGTTGACTTAACATTAAAGGAAAATGTTGTCAAATTGATTTTGACTTCTTAAGATATTTGTTCAAAATTGTTTGAAAAGAAAATATCTTTTTCCTTTATTTTTCATTAATTTCGGCCATTACACTTAAATATAAGAGTTATATTATTCTTAGTTGCATTTGTTGACTTAATTAATATCTAATAAAGTTTATTAAGATATTTATGCAAGTTGACTAAATGTAAAGTTAAAATGAAATTGAAATGAATTGTATAATTTTGTGTTACACAATTTCGGCCAGGGCATTCTTTTCCTAAGTATAAATTGTTTTTTTCATTTCATTTCATTTGATAACCTAATTCACTTTACATAAACTCCATTAAAGAAAAAACAAGGAAGCTTGTGAAGAAGAAAAGGAAAAACTAAAGAAAGCTTGGATTTAGTAAGTTTTTCCAACTTACTATTAGATAAGAAATTGTTCCTTAGGATCTAGGCTATAACATATGATGTTCTTAGGTTATTCCTTTCTTTATTCTTTGTGTTTTTGATGATAAAGTTTGGTGAAGTGTTGAGCATGTATAATGGAGAAAGCTTGTGACTATTGTAGTTATAAGTATTCTTTTATGGTTTTGGAAACCTTGTTGCTAATCTAGAGTTGTTGACCCACTCTTAGATGACCTAGATTTGATCTTGAGTTGTTTCATTGTGTTGAGACTTTGATTGGATGGAAGAAACATGATTGAAGTAGTTGATTTAACCAATTTGGTCTAATTTGTCCAATTTGAAGAAATTGAAAAATTAGGGTTCATGACCAATTCCAAATTTGGGGGTTTTCATATATGTTGAGCATTTGGGTGTGTATATGATGCATGCAAAGTTTCATGTTGATTGGATTCATTTGATGTGTTTTGAAGCATGAAATGACCAAATGTCAATTTGGGCACCAAATGGTGCATTCGGCCTTAGGGTCAAAATTGGGGATTTTGGTTGCTTTGGTGTTTTGATGTTTTGAACATGCTAAGTTCATCTTAGAAATGATTTAGAATCATTCAAAATTGATTGGATCAATTTCGGACTAAAATGGACAAATACCATATAAGGGTATTTTGGTAATTTCACTTGAATATGATTCATTTGAAATTTTGTTTCATAATTTGATTATTGGGAATTAAATAAATATGTTTATTTAATTAATCCAAGAAAAAGTTTTGAAATCGGAAGATACGATTTCTTCCGCCGCTTCCGCTGCGTTACCGGATTTAGCCCCTAAAACCCCCTACAAAATGGTATCAGAGCGAGTCTGATTCTAGGCCTCCATAAAATGATTAGCTTGTTTTATTCAATGTTTAATCATGTTTTCTTGACTTTACATGCATGTTATAATCTAATTTGATTAGATTTAGGGTGTATGACACTTAATGGAATATCCCCGCTAAATAAGGTTTTAAGGTAACTAGTATTTGGAATACTTGTTTCTTGGTCCGTCTTGTCAATACGGTTTATAAATATCTTTTCGTTGACTACATCCGAGACCGTGCCTCTGCTGTGAGGGTGTAGCTGATAGAAATTTATTTATGCCGAATGTATATTAGATACTAGATAAATTCAAGCGAAAGAGGAATCCTGAACGTGCCCTAGCTGTCAGGGTTACGCAAGTAACTTGAGTTTATCATTGACAAGTTTAACCTTGGTACGTCTCCTTGTGGGCCTGCCTTCGCAGCGACAACGAGAAACGGCCAGGACCGGAACCTTGGAGTCACTAGTGAGTGATTGACAATTAGTTGTCTACCTGTGAATATACGTAGGCGAGACCGTGCCTCTGCTGTGAGTCGAAATATATTCATGGGGTCCACTTCCCATTATGGAATTCGATTTAATTATTGAATTCTCGTTTTTCCGTTGGGGATTACGGCATTACGTAAAAATAGTGGGAGGCACTGCTAAGTTTAAAATATTCCAAAACTTAGGCAGTGTATGTTATTATGGAAATTGTCGCTTGTTTGTTTCCTTATTCTATTGTTATATAGAATTAAACTTTTATTTACTGCACACATATTTTGATATGTTATCTGACTAGACTCTTGGTTGCAGTTATTCTAGAATAGGTTCTAGATACTACTAGACTAGATATTATTAGATTGTCTAAACCATCGGGAACTATTTGTTCCGATTTTCTTCAAAAATAAAGATGGTTAGTGACTTAGTTTCTAAGTCATGATAGATAATCTAGATAGATATCCCTTTAGGATATAATACTTTAGAGATAATAGTTTCTTATGCAGTAAGAATTGACTTGAATTAGTTCATGTCTCGAGATTCTTGACTGGCATTTAGAAAGCCCTATTAGGTATTTGTTTATCTAGTAATGACGTTTCTAAGCTTTAATTACCTTTAGAGGTAATGTGTCTGACACAATTTGCTAATCAGTTATTTACAATTGTTGTGAATAGTTGAATGCAAATAGTAAAGCTAAAGAAAGGAGATGCGTATATTTGTGTATAGAAAATATCGATTTTCACAATACTACAACTATAGGTATTGGATACCAGATCTCCCGTCTAGTTATTTGAAATATTGGTTAACGATTGTTTTGATATTTGATATCGGAACTTGCGACTATTGGATAGTCACTTGTTCTTTATAAACAATTGTTACATATTTTATAATAACTAGTAGTGTCATTGACGTAGAGATAAACATTAAGAAAAATTATTCGGTAAAGTAAATAATTTAGAACGGTGCTTTATGAATTTAATCACTTAAGTATTGATGTTATTCCGTATGGTAAGGATGGTTTGATACTAGATCACACCACACATCCTTATCCATTTAATGAATATTGTATTCAGGAAAGTGATTAAGATTCGTTTAACCAATGATTGTCATTGGACCACCAGATTTATTTAACTGATACATTGGATGTATGTAGTTTTATAAATAATAATTGCTTAAGGTAGTTTTTTCTATACTTCGTAACTTAGTTGATGAATTGTCATAACTTAGTTATGTGTTTCTGAAGGAACACATATTGAAAGTCTTGAAAGTATCAAGTACTTTCAATCCGTTCTGATGAAACGTAGATTGAACATTTTTGACTTGTTCAAATATATTCAATCTAAAGGTTTTAGAGAATTCTATCCTCAAAATTCATAACATGTCTTTGAACTGTTCAAAGATCTTTGATACGATCAAACGTATGAATTTAAAGCAATTAGTTCTAAGGTTATTTAGTGAATATGATTCATATTCAATATTGTTCTTCCACGATTCCATCTTGATGGAATTGAGTAGTGGGAGCAATCGAATCTTATATGATTTGATTCGTCTGATATTGAAAGTTACCGAATTAGTTTCAATACTCTTGGGGTTATACTCCAGTAACACTAATTCATCTCTAATTAATGTTCCATTATTTTCTACAGTTGCATATATGATATGTATAGGTAGAAAATTTGAATCTTGAAAAGTTTGAGATTTCAATCTTTTTTTATATAATAGTTATATAATGGAAATTACTTACACCTCGGAGGTATAAGTAAAAGTTTATCGTTTATTCTGTTAATAGAATATTGTATTCTATTTAATAGAATATCTTTCCTACGATCCTAAGTAATAAAATCGTTTTATTACTTGGTGTGTAACATCAGATGTTAATTATTGTAGAAAAGACTTGACTTATTGAAGTCAAATGTGAGAATGATAAATTATAATTGGAACTATGTAATTAATAAGATGAAACAACCCTTATACATCTTCCGTACAAGTCCAATAGGATAACAGAATCATTCACGAGTATTTGATACTTAATGGTTCCGTTGTTTTCTTACTGAAGAAAAATTATCCTATAACTTATAATGGAAGCGATATTTGATATCGATTCTGGAAGTTCACCATTGAACCATAGATCTAAGATTGTTCATAGCTTACTACGATCAAGTTTTGAACTTGATTACGCTTTCATTATGAATTAGTTCATGATATGTGCTAATTGTTTGCGCAGCGAAAGCAATGTGAGCTTATTAAAGGTTTGACCTTTACAGTATGACAGTGAGAAAAGTTATACTCAGCAATCTATTGTAGATTCTGAGAAAACTTATCTCTAGTCACACTAAATGAACAATTAAAGATATATTGGTTAATGTTGATAATAAACTGTATATTTTAGCTAAAGAATGCAAAGTGGCGTTTTTGGATGACTTATTCAGATAAGAGATCAGTTGTGATTTCCTTATTTGAAGAGTTCATTCTGAAATGGCCCTAGAGTTTGTGTTCTGCTGAGATCGCAGTTTAGTGTGCTAGCTTACAGAGCCTATTGTAGACTCGGATAAGTCTTCCAGAAATATGTGTTCTCTATTTTTGATATCGTCAGATTGTCTGATCTTGTCAAAGTATAGAGAATACATATGTGATTAGAAGGGTTAGTGGGAGCGTACAAATTACTTTCTAGTGTTATATATCCTGACGACATTATCATTATTATAGTAATAATGAGATGTTTGTGAGGTAAAAGATTTACCTAAGTCTTATTTACTCCGTGAAATCAGTGGGAGTAGTCTCTGTTATATTTGATATAAAGTTTTATATAAGATATAAAACCAAGAGACTTGTGAGATACTCCTATTATTCGTACATTAGATATGATCTAATAAAGGACATAACTAGGCTATCTGTATGACAGTTAGTATAACTGTTGGACAGTTATTGTATGTCTTATACATAGTATTCATCTTTCGTAAAGGATGATTCCTTTTTCGAAAGAGATATTGATTAGAATGTCTAAACAATATTATGTATCATTTGATGATGACATAGTGAATACTTTATTGTATGCGATTATCGATGTCGATTTAATCGTAATTGTTACGAGTTATTTTGACATCTTATAGACCATATGATGGATCTTGAAACACGTTCTTTGTGATCTTTGAGATATTAAGAACGAGTTTCTAATTCATGGAGAATACAGTCTGCAACCATTAGGGTCATATTAGTTTTGAGACTAATTATGACGTTAGACAGTCTACGTCATAAAGAGTCACAAATATGCAGTGGGAGTGTCACGAAGGATTCTACTATTAGTGGGAATCAAATGCAACTTTTGAAGTATTGACTTATGAAGTTGCATAGTGACCTTTTAAAATAGAAGTTTTAAATTGGTGTTGTGCTTGCGGTTGTCCTCATAGTATTTTTGGATTTGATCCCTAAATACTGGACAACTTAGTAGCTGTAGCATAATACTGATGTAGCATCAAAGTCATATTAATGTATAATTTAGATTCTACAACAATATGAATGATGCTGACTATGGGAAACGATAGAGTTTGTTTGACAAACTCGATATGTCATAGCGGACTTGTTTTTGTTGCCTACCTCTTAAGTACTGGGTGAGCTTTTGAGGACCATGTGCATACGATGCACATTGAGACGTGTATATGATACCGTGGATTGGCACTAGAGCAAGTGGGAGAAATTGTTGGGGTTGGTGCTCAGAGCGCCAATCCGGACCGTATTTATGTCTGATTCATGAATACGAACATCCCCTTATTCCATAATATTACTTATTTATGGTTGCACCTCTTGTTCTTATATACGTATTCGATCTGATTACGATTAGATTGAAACTAAATGTGGTTTAGTGATATGTATATATTAGACAAAGGCCCGATAATATATAATGCAGTACACAGTTACAAAGTTAGTTTGTAATTGACATTGGGAAGTGTCACTGCTATATGTATATTATCAAACATAGTTCCTGGTCAAGATTTGCTAACACGGGTCGGTTAGTCAAATCCGTTGAGACCAGTACATGTCGTATATCGAGACTTGGTCCGATGGTTTATCCCAATGAACCATGAGTCTAGGGAGACTCGTATAGACGTGTAGGTGTTTATAGTGGATAAACACTGAACGGCTCACCGAAGATTCTTAATGGATGGTACGCCAACGTCAATAAGAATCTTCTCGGGTTGAGTAGCATAGTGGTCCTTCGACTTGAGACACCACTGTGGATGTATGAGACATCCTCCACACTTAGATGACAGTCACGTCACCGATCTATTTAGATCAGACCTCCGCCTGTTCGTTGGGTGTGGATCGATCCTCAGGATATCCTGTGTGTGTCAAGATAGGATCCGTCAGTTCTGTGTACAGAGCATAGGTAGTCCATATATATTAGCAGTCTGTTAAATCTGTGGCCACAGTATACATCGGAAGTAAGTTCCGAGTGTTATTTAAAGATTGCTAATAGATACGTCGACGAGATAATACCTATAGAGATTTGACGTTTACATCTATATCTCTGGGATTATCTGGATACCTGTGACGGAGGGATTATACGTATGCAATGACCTCGACCTGTATGATTCAGCTAGTTTATCCGTGATCGTCATAATCTACGGGTGGATAGATTATGGACACGAAATTGGATTTCGTGACGGATATACCTGAATCTAGAGAGTCTCAATAATGAAACATACTCGTAGAGCACTAGAGCAACATTTATGAATAATGATGATTATTTATAAATCGTTTAATCGTTAAACGAAAAATACATGCGAACGGGCCGAACCGTCATTTCCTAATTAATGTGTATTTGTATTTAATATATGATATTATTAAATACACATTAATAAATAGTCAAATAAAGGTATTTGACATATATCATCAATATATGTATTTGAGATATTTAAAGTAAATATAATACATATATTTGATATATTTGTATTTAATTAATTATTTAATTATTTAATTGTTAAATGATTAATATAATTAAAATATAATATATCACCAAATGATAAAGTTAGGAAATGATTATAAGTTGCAATTGTTGACTTATACATTAAAGGAAAAGGGTGTCAAATTGATTTTGACTTCTTAGATATTTGTTCAAAATTGTTTGAAATGAAAATATCTTTTTCCTTTATTTTTCATTAATTTCGGCCATTCCACTTAACTCTAAGAGTTATATTATTCTTAGTTGCATTTGTTGACTTAATTAATATCTCATAAGTGTTATTAGATATTTGCAAGTTGACTAAATGAAATTAAATGAAATTGAAATGAACTTTGGTATATTGTACTACACAATTTCGGCCAAGGGCATTCTTTGTCCTAAGTATAAATTGTTTTTCATTTCACTTTCATTTGATAACCTAATTCACTTTGACATAAACTCCATTAAAGAAAACCAGGAAGCAAGTGAAGAAGAAAAGGAAAAACTAAAGAAAGCTTGGATTTAGTAAGTTTTTCCAACTTACTATTAGATAAGAAATTGTTCCTTATGATCTAGGCTATAACATATGATGTTCTTAAGTTATTCCTTTCTTTATTCTTTGTGTTTTTGATGGATAAAAGTTTGGTGAAAGTGTTGAGCATGTATAATGGAGAAAGCTTGTGACTATGTAGTTATAAGTATTCTTTTATGGTTTTGGAAACCTTGTTGCTAATCTAGAGTTGTTGACCCACTCTTAGATGACCTAGATTTGATCTGAGTTGTTTCATTGTGTTGAGACTTTGATTGGATGGAAGAAACATGATTGAAGTAGTTGATTTAACCAATTTGGTCTAATTTGTCCAATTTGAAGAATTGAAAAAATAGGGTTCATGACCAATTCCAAATTGGGGGTTTTCATATATGTTGAGCATTTGGGTGGTATATGATGCATGCAAAGTTTCATGTTGATTGGATTTCATTTGGATGATTTTTGAAGCATGAAATGACCAAATGGTCAATTTGGGCACCAAATGGTGCATTCGGCCTTAGGGTCAAAATTGGGGATTTTGGTTGCTTTGGTGTTTTGATGTTTTGAACATGCTAAGTTCATCTTAGAAATGATTTAGAATCATTCAAAATTGATTGGATCAATTTCGGACTAAAATGGACAAATACCATATAAGGGTAATTTGGTAATTTCACTTGAATATGATTCATTTGAAATTTTGTTTCATAATTTGATTATTGGGAAATTAAATAAATATGTTTATTTAATTAATCCAAGAAAAAGTTTTGAAATCGGAAGATACGATCTTCCGCCGCTTCCGCTGCGTTACCGGATTTAGCCCCTAAAAAAACCCTACACATTTAGACAAATCATGTGTTCTTTATATGCACATGATCGTCTTTGGGATTCTTCGGTATAAGATTCTATAGGTATTTGATTCGGTAGAGTTGCTGCCATAAGTCTTATATCATCGCAATAAGTTTTTTTCTTATATTGGATTTGGATGGTAGCCTATATATTCAGAGTGGTTTTTTACTCGTAAGAGTTTTCCAATTCGTCAATAAAATCTGGTTTTGATTTTTCTTACTGCTTTGATTATTTTTTACTTTAATAGCTTGTAATATTTTAAGGGTGGTTGATTGAATCGTACCATAGTCGCTCTAGCTTTGACCTGTCTTAGATTAGAGTAGTTGAATAATTTCGCATAGGGTCATAACCTTAGGACAAATCGGATTTCAATCCATAACCTTTAACTTGGAGTTTAATTCTCCATAAAAGAATAAACATCCTCAATTTTTAGGTTTAATTAATCCAAATCTCCCCCTCTTTTCAATGAGGGTTTTAGATCTCATTTTATAAGAAAAAATAATATTATAACATAATTATAATGAATATGATCTTTATAAACTAAACATGAATGAAAAAAAAAGCTTAAACATAGAATTTTATGCTCAAATCTCGTAATTCATCTCAACTTCTATCGCAACGGCGCCCTCGCGCTCAACTACTATGCCTCGGGACATTCGAACACTCTACAGAGCATTCCTCACACGTGAAACACCTCAGGGCGTTCGAATTTCCTGTCGAAAGCTCGACGCATGTGTAGCTACTATATACACATACTAGTTCTGAGGTACAACTTAAAATACTTGTAACGTTATCATCCCTTAGACAAATCATACGTTCTTTATATGCACATGATTATCTTCGAGTATACTTTCTAATGCCACTAACCTCATGTCAGTTTAAGTTCTAAGTCTTCTGAAATATCCATAATGGTTAATTGACAATAGTCAGCTCTCATCACTCCGCAAGGCCTTGAGCTTCTCTTTCTCACTAGTTTTATTCCTATATCAAAACACATAAAAAAAATATGAATTTGAACATTTCATGAATGAAGGAATATAACATATAAATGGATTAAAACATTCAAATTACTTCTTAAGAATTGCAATATTACTCGTATAAGTTGTGTTCAAAGTACACTTTCGTAAACTTATCAATCAGTAGCTTCCCAAGTGGATTGAAAGAAACAGGAGCCAAAACCATCCAGACCCGGGCTATCATATTTAAGAATATTGAACATAATGCATCTTTAACTTCCTCCAACGTTGGATCATTGGTAATAACAACGCCATCTTCATCTAAGATACACTTTGTAATGAAATTAGACAAGTCAGGGAGTTCAACATAGATCTGTTTTACTAAGAAAACCTTGGAAATAAACAATCTTGGAAATAAACAACCGCACGCTCATAAACAATAGCTTGCACACCTATCGAAAATATATATCCTAAGAAAAATAATATGATCAGTCAAGAAAGTGTTTTTAATTAAGCTGCACGTACGTGAAGGATCCAGCTGTCTTCCATCTTTATTCTTCATTGTTAAAGAATGATCTTCATTATTGTCATTATTTTCAAAAGTTTAGTGCAACCACCAAAAATGACCAAAATAACTTTAGGTGGGAACTATTCATTTGTTGATAATTTGAGCTAGAATTTCACTATAAGTAAGGAGCTCATTTGAGATCTCAAAGCATCCCAATAATCAAGCTTCATGTAAAGAAAGCTTTAAGAGTGTAAAAAAAGTGATGTTCTTATAAAGTTTAAACACTTGTAAATTCTGTTTTTGTAATAATAAAATTCGATTTTTTCTCATTAATACTCTTCAGTGATTAGAGAATAATATGGAGAGGCAAATTCTCTTCTCGAGTACATTTATCTTGCTTAATTATGAGGAAGACGTAGACCATCTCTTTCTCCATTGGCTTTCTTCTCGTGTTCTTTGGCAGTGGGTATCGTTGAATTTAGGGTTTCACTGAACTTTTCCTTAGATATTTTTCACAACGGGCTCTACAAGTTCTCAAGTTGCTAATCTAGGCCTTAATTACTTTGGTCAGGTTCATTATTAGTGAAATTTGACGTATTCGAAATATTCTTCCTTTGATAATAAATTGATTCATGATTTGCATGTTCTCTCTAGTTACAAGGCTTATCTTTTTTAAAATCTGGGGTCTTTGCAAAAGGTTCACTATATATATATATAAAGAGAGAGACCTAGTTTTGGGTCCCAATAAAACCTATCTCTTTTCCTTTGCAGAGCTCTTAACATTCACATTTTTGCTTGGCATCCACCCCATATAGGTTGTGTCAATTTGGAATAATGATATAAAGATAAATCCAACTCTTACTTATTCATGTCAATTTGAAACATATTTCGACCGATAAAATTATCGACCGAATTACCTACCAAAATATTCAGTATGTAATTTCTTAAAAAAAATATTCGGTCGATAAACTCACTGCATTTAAAAATTGTGGGGGCCCCACCCGACCAGTCATGGGTGGTCCCCACACGTGGGCCATCGTACCACCCAAGGGCTAGCCCAGACAATTAATACACACAATCCACATTTACTTGAACTATTGACCTCAAGATTGAATGTGTAGAATAATTGTCACTATGGTATGACATGTTTCTTGTTATAATACACAATCCACATTTACTTGAACTCTTGACCTCAAGTTTGAATGTGTAGAATAATTGTCATTAAGGTATGACGTGTTTCTTATTATAATATTTAAAGAATATATGTGTGTGCGCGCGCGCCATAAAAATAAATATATATACACATACATATATTACTTTTTTTAATTTTATCGCCCGACCGACCGATAATTTGGTCTGTACAATGCATAAGTTACCTACCGAAACTTAATTCAGTCGGTAAAATATCTAATTTTTTTTATTTTTTTATAATTAATATTTTTTTAGAGACCGAATTTCATTCGGTCGCTATTTATTATCAATTACCGATTGAATATTCGGTATGACGCCAAATTAATCTTCAACACTATATTACCGATCGAATATCGACTAATAATTCGCTCGGTAATTAGTAAGAAATTTTTTTTTATCTTTCTCGGTCGGTATTCGATCGGGAATTGGTAAAATTTACCGACCGAAAATATTCTATCCGTAATTTCGGTCTGTAATTCCATATTTTCTTACGGTGTACGTAATTAATGATTTTCTAAGGAATATTTACAATCCTAATACATTGTTAATTATTTGACCTAATAAGAATTTTGCTCTTCGGAAATTGATGAGTATCTATAATATATATTTTTCAAGTGTATTTATGATTGATTTTCTCCATTTTTATTCTTAAATGTGTTAAATATACTAATATTATTTGTTTTATTATTTAGAGTGCATAATTTAGAGAATTAACCAAAAATGAGCGAAATTGCAAATTTCATAAAAATGCTCCAACACATTAGAACATATATCGGCATACTTCAATTTTTTTCATTAAGAGTGGTAGGTGGTAAATCTCTTTCTCTCTCTATTTTTCTTCACCGTCATTATTTGGAGTTTTGAAGGTTTGACAAAGAGTCCGATATCATTCTTGTTGTCACACGTGCCCCTTTAAATATGACAGGGGTGAGACAGAGTCAGAAATCCGGCAAAATTTTCCCTGAAAAATGAAATATAGGGCCCTCACTGGAAAATAATACTTAAAATCAATATGAACAACATCATATTATATATATAGGATCTCCATCATTCATTTTAAAAGAATCATCCACAATAAGGTTAAAAAAAATAGTAGAGGACAAAAGAAAGGATATACTAATCTTCTTAACCTGAAAAATTAAAGAAATGAGTAAGCTCACGCTTAGTGCAATGAACCACAACTTAGTACCATGGATAAACAAGTAATAAGGTGGATCGGATAAGTCTTTCGTAATACAATAAATAAATAAATTTGTAAACTAGCGTATAAAATTTTTCATAATCATTTTCTGGAAATCATAAATATCATTTCTCATAAATCTCATTCTGCATAAAATAAAAACTATTCATTTATCTACATATATGCGCACTCGTGACAATACACCAAAGTTGGAAACATGGGACATCCCCACAATAATATTTGACATTCGGAGCAAAATTGACAACATGAGACCTCGTCTAACGGTAAATAATCTGGCACGTATATGTACACAAAGTGCATCCCAACATAAAAGATATTTTTTAAATACATGCTCATGTATCTCAAAATCATGCAAACTTTCTCATATATTACAAACTCATGATTTCAACGTAATCAATATTCGATCAATTCTTTTATGGTAAAATATAAACTTTCTAAAAATTAAATCATTTAATGCATTACTTTGAAATTCATTTAAGAAAACATACATAACTATATACTTTGAAAAATATCGATGTCACAAGCTTATCCACGCACCTGGTGAGCTAACTACGAGAAAAGAAAATACTATCTCGATCACCTAAAGAGATATAAGAATTTACGATAAGAAACATAATTCTAACTAGTGTAGATGACATAAATGCAAGAAACGTGATGTAAACGCTCTCGTAATCTTAACGAATTTTGACAGAGTTCCGTCTATCATACAGACTTCCATTATACAATACAAACTCATCAAACTTATAATTATATTCAGTTCGTAACAAATACATATGCATACTAATTCAACATCACTAGCACTGATCTCGGGCCTACAATAACTTCTCGCACACATTCGTACTCAATCATATTTTCTAATTAAGTCTGTAATTCACTACCAACCTCACGACAATCATTTATATAGTTCAAGCAAGTAATTTAACCACACTTTAAAGCTAAATATGTTCTGAAATACATAACACGCATAAATAGATTATAACGATAAACTACATGAAAATCGAGATTTAGAGGTCCGTTATTACTCGGAAGGGACAGAACAGTGCAAAATAGGACTCAGGAGTTCAGTGAAAATATTATGTCCGGCGCATGGCTCCCACGTGCCGCCTCTTCAGGCCGCGCGTAATCCTCATGCACTGTTGTTTAAGGCATGTGTGAGCGTCATGCGCCAGTCAAAATTTCAATTTTCTGATAGCCGAGTGTTGTTCTCCCCCTTCCGGTTCTAATGTCGCCGACGGTTCGTCAATCGGAGTTCCGGATCAACAGAAAATCAGAAAGAAACATAAAAAGATTCTTACTAAAAAATCGGTGAAATCGGTAGTTTTTCGCGATATCACCACCGTCAAAATATTCCTATCGTTGAGCTCTACGTTTCCCTAAAAGACTCGGTCGAGATCGGCTCAGAATCTGATGGATCGGGACTAAAACTCTTTTTTTTTCTCTCTTTTATCTCCTCTCTCTCACCCTATGTTTCTTCACTCGTAAATGGTCTGGAAAAATGAAAGTGGAAAGCGATTTCTTATATACAAGCATGGAAATTATCATTTGTCTCCCCTCAATTTATTATTTTTATCATTTTTAATTCAAACTTTTGCAAACCCAACAATTAAGCTCCTTAATTCCAACACGCCCCTAATTAATAAATTAAAATATGAATAAAATAAATTGGGATGTTAAACTTGTTGTGTTAAATTAGGTCATTGTTATTAGAGACAATGTTAAGCGATATAACAAAACTATAAGATTGCAGTAAGCAGCGAAAAAAGAACAACAACATACTACAATACCAATACCAATAGGAAAAAATCATGAGCAAATAGCTGTTATTAAGATCAAATGTCGCTCATCGTAGGATATTAATTATCACAGTTCAAGAAGGACCAAAGAATGCTGCTTGACCTCTAGATACAATGGCGCACTATTGTAAGGTTTACTACCAAGTACGATAGTTTAAAAAGTTAAAGAAAGAACGAAAGATTTATTAGAGGAGAGAATAACTATTAATTTTCTATTTTTTTTTTCTAATGAGCGTGAATGCTCTTTATATATATATAGACAACCCATGCCTTAACCTTGTTAATAAGGATTAATATTTTCTATTTCCAATCATACATGAAATTTATTTAAACAATTCAAATCACAAAAAGATTTAATTATTTTGCAGATTTGAGTAAATTTGATGTGCAAGTAAATAAATTTTACATTTTGGTGCTATATGAATTTGAGCTATTTGATTGATTCTTCACGTGGCTTGTCAAATTCTCAAAGTTTGATGTCTCGCCTTTGAACTTGGACGATATTTTGCATACAGTAAGGTTATCCTGTTACTACTTTCTCCGATTTGAAGTTTCCGGAGCGACTATGATGACCACAACCTTTTCTTCGTTTTCCAAAAAATAATATAAATTCCACGCCTTTGACCAAAAATTGAATTTTGGCTTTATAAAAAAAGAATCTCAATATGAGCAAAAGGAATTGAATTTAACATACTAAAAAAAAAAAACATGCATACATATTGTATTATTTGTAAGTTTCTTTTATAATTCTTTCAATATTATGCACCCAATTTTAGTACACGATACTAAAAGTTGGTAGTGAATTATGCCTTAAATTTTATATTTTATATACATAAATTTAGTAGTGGTATCTATTTATCTTCAAAATAATAACTTTAATGACTATTGAGCTTCAAAAATTGATACTAATAATTAAAAATAATCTAATAATTATATCATAAATGGCCATTTAAAATCAATAATTTTTAATCAAAATAAAGAGAGCATATCATTTCTTCTCGAATGAATAAGTGAGCTGCATTTTGTTATGAATTTAAGTAGATATAGATAAGACAATAATGATAGGTTAATTCACCATATAACATATATTGAAAATTTATTTGAGTGTCTCTTCCTCATCCATTTTCATCAGTTTAACTGATTCTTATGCTCTTAATTCTATGTTTTAATATTCATATTTCTTATGCTTTTCAACTTCCCTAATTAAATTGAAGATATGAAAAACACATATATCCCGAACATGGAGAGGATCCCTGTGCGTGAGTTATTGGGTGCGAGTGTCCTTTTGAACGGATTTCATAGTTGAATCTTCTTCTTTTTCAATGTGGAAGGAGTAATATATTGAAATACTACACAATATTTACTTAACGTAGACAACAATTGTAAGTATAATTAGCTATTGAAATGGATCTAAACTCACCTATATATTTGAGTTTAAATAATTAGTCTCATGATTATACTTGTTGCATATTCATCATCTCTCGTAGATTTTAATCCGATTTCTAATATATTGGAACTTTGGATGTTTTTGTTTCCAAATAATATTCTCTTCAAACCCTAATACAATCGGGCTGCTTCATTGACGATCGACCTCAAGTAACCCATTAGATTTATATGTTATCAATTAATTAATAATTATTAGTATTGAATTGAATAAATCAAATCAACGGCAACTAACTAGCTGTTTCACAATGATACTGTAACAAAAATATTGGTGATATTTTAAAATACCCACACACCTTTTTTTTTTTTTTTAGTCTTTGGTAAATTTGAATAAGTCAATAATTTGAGTTAAAATAAGTTAATTAATGTCAGTTTTCAATTAGCTAGCTGTTTCACAATGATAAATTATGTTTGCGTTATTGGAAAGCTCATTAATGAATGAATTACAAACAATTATGTCGACGGTGGCACTGCCACATGTACATATATACAAAGCAATATGATGATAAAAGTAATAACCTAATTGTTAACAGGTGTTAATTCATTTAGTCAAGATATCCCTATTATTTATAGTAGGTCTTGAATTTGATTCCTCACAATGACATGAGTGAATAAAAAATTCATGTAATTATTAGTCTTAAAATTAAGTTCTAATAGCTTTGCCTTATTTTCACAACCTTTGAGTCTTGTACTCACAACCTACTGACCTTGTTTTCATTCCTTCGAATGGCTTAGTCAATGGAGATTTGTCAGGCGATACTACAAGAAATAAGTTCTTTAGTGTCCAAAGTTTTAGCGTCGTTTAAAAATTGTCTTCAAATATATATTTAGCGTCGCCAAATCCGTGTGACGCTAAAAGTAGCACATATTGCGTTGCAAGGAAAAACGACGCTAAAAGTACAACATTTAGTGTCGCCAAAAGACATTTGACGCTAAAAATCAACATTGAGCATCAAATATAGATTGCGACACTAAATGTCATAATTTTCATTGTCGCTACCTATATTCGACGCTAAAGGTGTCCATACTTTACTTCGACGCAAAAAGTCATAATTTAGCGTCGCAACCTATATTCTCAACGTTAAATATTGTACGATCTCGGGGCAACGTTCCATCCACCGGCAGTGTGACAAGTTACACCTCATGCATGGGTTTACATCTCGGGCCAAATTTAGATTGCGACACTAAATTTGTGATTGAGATCACCAACAAACCATTACCAAAACTTACTTCATGCATGGGTTTACTCGAGTTTTATATATACACATATTCATACAACTTTCATTGCATTTCTACTTTAAATTTGCTTTGCAGCATCCGCATGGGAAAACATATATTCTGATTCTTTCTTCTTCTTTTTTCCCTTTTTTCCTCTTTCCTCTTTCCTCTTTTTGGCCCCAGTTAATTTCTTGTAAATGACAAGCTTTATAAAATAAAGTATTACTGAATATATATATATACTAGTGTGTGCCCGTGCCTACGTCACGGTGTTATAATTAAAATTTATATAGAGATTAAGATTTTGTTATTTAATTTATTTAAAATAAAATGATTTTATTTTTTAATTAAATGATTTGATTCTTTAATTTATTTGGTAGTTTTTATTTTCCATTCATAAATGATTTTATTCTTTAATTTATTTGGTAGTTTTCATTTTCCATTTTTTATAGAGATTCTATAATGAAATGACTCTTTATCAGCCGTTAGATTATAATGAAATGATCTGAGCCGCCAATTAAGACACATAAAGATAGCATTTGGATGCATTATCTCTCTTAATCTTAACCATCTGTTACACTCTCTTTTTTCTCACACCATTGTGCTTTATAATATAGATATATAATGATTAGGTCATTTAATTGAATATGAAATGTCTCCAGACTCTACCAGACAGAATAAAACTTAATTTCATAACGCATTTATTTTATTTTTCTTTAATTCACGATGATCTTCTGTGGATTTGATGGATTTCAGTGTATGAATCAACATAAAACTTAATATCAAACTAAGATGAGTATCTTTTCTTTTTTTTATTATTGATACTGAAGCATAATGTAATAAAGACGTCGCTATTGTTGTTGGTCGGAGGATGATCACATTATCGGAAATCCTCTCAATTACATTGCAAGAGCCCCCGGCTTTTTTCTAAATTATTATTTTCTCATATATCTTCTATGCTTTATGATTCTCAATTATATAACTATATTTATATATACTTTTTTTTTTTAATGAGTTAGTAAATAATTATCCTTATTTGAAATCAAAATCCTCCTTATTATCTTTAATTTTGAGCCGGTCAGTCCATCATCGATGAATCGTTTTGATATCATTGTCCATATGTACACCCTAAGATTTTGAGAAATATATAAACATCACATTAAACAAATGCTTTTTCTAAATTTTTTTTTTACATAAAAACAAAAGATGTAGATGGATAGGACCCATGTAAAAATATAAGAATAATGCACAAAAGTATAACTTGCCATCAAACTCAATATATATGTCATCACTCACCATCAAATGATGGTCCAATTCCAATATATCTGAACTCGTATAAGAAATATATATATAAATCATAATGACCTCGGAAATTTTGAACATATATATACTGCCAAACAATACGTGATGTGGTGAAATTGAATAATCGACAGACAAGCGGATCAATTCTTTTATTACATTTATTGTACTGTTAATATAAGCTTGGAATTAATGTGAAGTGGCGAAGTTACGTGGTATTCTGAAGGTGGATTTTGTAATTTTTAAGATTTTAATTTATAAATTTAGGGATATTTATATTATTTATTTAATATTAACTGTTGAAAAAAAAATTGAAGGGGTCCGTCCCTGAATGTGAGAACAACATTACAAGTCCCTTAAGATTTTCCAATACTGTCTTATTTGAGAGATACCTGGCTGCATGTGTGTGTTTGTGGAATCCTCTTTCTTGTTTGTCGATAAATTTAAAAGGATAGCGATAGATGTATTATATGAGTATAGAATGAGTTCAATACATCTATCATTATTCAATTTAAAATACCCTCTTAACATATATGCAAGTTTTCTATTCAATAAATGTAAACATAAATAAACTTGCAAATAATAAAAAGTATAAGGAAAGAGAAATACGACACCGCGATTTATAATGGTTCGGCCAAACGTGCCTACGTCCACTCCCCCAAGCTTCGCTTGAAGATTTCCACTAAAATTGAGTTTACTTGGTTCACTCGCAACCAAGAGTTTTCCGCCAATGTGCACTTCGAACCTTTTACACTTTTGAGTTTTGTTCGTAGGTGCACTCACAACCTTTACAGCTACCCAACGGATGAGATTTCACAACCACATGTGTTTTTGTTTAAGAAGGTTTGAAACACACTTGGGAACTCACAAATATAATGAAGATTGTGTGATTTGCAAACTCAAGTGTTCTAAGCTCACTAAATGATATGAATATGAGTGTGTGAACTTGAGAGTGTTTGAGATTAAGAAGGTTTATGACACTCTTATTTTTTCCTTAGAGAATATATGAAGATGTATTATGATGTCTCTAACCAAGGCAAATGAGTTGGGGTTCATTTATATAGAAAATGAAGAGCAGTCCCAACTTTTTGCTGAGACCGGTATGTAGACCGGTATACCGGTCTAGGTTTCCAACAGATACTAACAGTTATATTACCGTTGAACAAGTATACGTTAGACCGGTATGCTAACCGGTATGAATACCGGTATGGTTTGGTCCGGTTCCAGAATGTATGAAAAAATTTAGCTCTAACCGGTATGATGACCGGTATGTAACCGGTATGGCTGTCTAGACCGGTATGGGACCGGTATGGTGACCGATATGTCTGTCTCAACAAGTTTCTGATGACTAGTCCATCATGACAACACTCGGTATTTTGGCCATAACTTGCTCTAGAAAATTCCAAATAATGATCCGTAAATTTCTACATAAACTAGACACATAGATATATCTTCTGTAAAAATTTCAGCTTCAAAAACATTAAGATGAATTTTATGGATTTTTTTTTCTAATGTGACATGTATGCAGAAAACGCACATCTGAACATGTTGTAGTAAAATAGTTCTAGCAAAAGTTCTATATATCGGGATTATGTTCCGTTTGAACCGTAGAAAACTAGAGACACATATATATCTACCGGTATATCATTTGATATTTAATTCAACCGTTTGCTAGTTTTTGGAAGATCATTTATCGATGCACTTGTGCAAGAAGTTCATTTTGGTGCAAATAAAGTGCAGATGATTCTTTTAGCATTCTAAGCCATTTTAAATGCAAGTGATACAAAATGTATGATTCCTAAGAGCTTTAGATCATTTGAATAAACTCACTTACAATTATATTTAGCTCTTAATCATTATCTTCATCTTCATCTTTCTTGGCTCTTACTTCTTTGTTCTCTTGATCATCTTATAACTCATTTTAGCTCTTCATCAATATTTTGACTTCATTATCATCTTTTTGTAATGTCCTGTTAAAGCACGTGGAAGTCTTCACTCTCGTTGCATCATCAAAATCCATTACGCGACTATGTCGCTAACACAAGTGAGGTAGTGAATTCACAAAGAGTTTTTAACACCTTGGGTCTTATACTAACCCGTTATAATTCTCTCAATTGTCAAACAACCAACCAACTTTCTCTTTCTATGACTATGTTTTTTATTCTTGATTTCTCTCTAAGCGTTGAATTGTCAATTTTTGATCCTCCACGAATCTGAGACTTTAACCATTTTATATAGGCTTCTAACTCCACAATTCCACCACTTATGATGTCAGCTTATGTCATCTTATTTGTTAGCGACATATTCTCAAGATGGATTTTGATGATGCAACACTAGAAGACTTCGACGCGCATTAGCAGACATTACAAAAAGATGTCGAAGCACATTGGTGATGAAGAACAATGAATGTGAAGACTCAAGCGACTAATGAAGAATATCTTGTGTAGCCTAAGCTTAGGGTTATCTTTGTAAGTGAGTTGTTAATTTAAGTCTCTAAACTCATTGGACATATGCACATTCATATAGATGCATTATGGTCTTATGCGAAATGAGTTTAACTTTCAAATCCCGATATTTTGGCACTGAGACCGACATACCGGTGCCCTTGCTCTATTTTGAGCAGTTACTGCATTGCCTTTGGAACTGTGCCACTCTATACCGATCACTCTGGAGTTTGCACAACTAATGAAACCAGTCTAGAGCATACCGATCTTTATACCGGTCAACCTTAATATCTTACATGCTTTTGAAAATCGGCACGGACCATACCGGTCCCCATATCGGTAAACACATCGGCCTCCATATCGGTCAGTAATCCATTATAGCGTTTGAATCTTCAACGGTAATATAGTCGTTATACTGTGACAGACTGGAATACCGGCATTTGCAGACCGGCATACCGATCTCAGAAAGAATAGTTGGGGCAGTTTACACATTCATTATATATTAAGCCCCAAATTCGTTTTTGCTCGGCTCTTGAACCTTTATAAAATTTCTTCTAAGGCAAAAATAGAGAGTTTATAAAAACCTTCATTATCATACACTCTCATATGTTTAGTGAGCTTAAAACACTTGGGGTTAGCAACTTACATCTTGAATCTTTTTATCTTTTGTGAGTGCCCAAGTGAATTATAAAATCTTAATATTCAAACACTTGTGGTTGTGAAATCTCTTTGTGAGTGGATATACTCAAAATGGTGGATTGTAAAGGTTTGTGAGTGAGATTGGTAATAAAACTCATCGTAAAGGTTTTAAGAGTGAATTTAGGGATAAAACTCTTGTGTAAAGGTTTGGAGTGAACCTAGGGAACAAAAATATTGGTTGCGGGTGAGCCACAGAAAACTCGATGTAAGTTGTGGATTCAACTTAGTGGAAAGCTTCAAGCGCGGCTTGGGGAGTGGACGTAAGCATTGTTGGCCGAACCATTATAAATCACTGGTGTCAATTTCTCTATCCCTAAACTCTTTACTTATTGCAAATTTTATTTTATATATGCTTATTGTTTAGAAACTTGCATTTAGGAGATATATTGTAATTGAGAAAATTGACCTAAACTTAATTGGTAAAGCTACTAGCTTAATAGCGTAAAATCGACAAGAATTTTTATTTCTACATATTTAGGTCATTACCCAATTCACCCCCTCTTGGGTATAAAGTTGTGTTTGTTGTATGCTTGTAGGAAATTTCATTGTTATCAACACGGTAACAACTTTCCTCAACGACTCACAATTCGGTCAATTAGATTAGTCATTTTCCCTATCACTGCACCAGCCTTTGGCGGTTCTGCTCTGCCAGTTCCCTGCCACTGCGTTGCCCTATGGCGACCTGCGGCGGTCTATGACGGCTGGTAGGGACTACTTTCACGGTGAACCATTGTTTTCTCATAGTTATCATTAACCTTCTAGAAGAGTATCATCTCACTTTAGGGCACACATCACTTGATTTAAATGTAGAATGACTTGTGATCTCATCTCCGTTCCTCGGGTCAGCATACTTCAATCAGGTCAGGTTGCTAAGTATGGAACCCTCGGGTCGATTTTCACAAATACTCGAATAAACCCAAATCTAACATACTCAGCCCTTGTATGAACCCCTTCGTGTAACGGGGTCGGGTTCTGCTACCAAATTCCATCTGTATTTCCGAGCCCTCGGGCCTTTATGATGCGTTTTCAGCCAAATAGACTACCAATCTCACCCCTTCTCGATACTTAAATTTTCCTCAAGGTAAAAAACCATCATCAACATATACTTTCATTATTTTTCTGAAAAAACACATAATTACCACTACCAAAAAAGGTTTACCAATATCTCAATGGATAACCAAAAGTTTTTCTTCTAAAAGTGTATATAAATTATTTCTTTTACTTCATATGTTGTTAAATTAGATGTTATTAACTTATTTTTGTTTTAATACAAGATTTATTATATATAAATAGGAAAAAAAATGACATTCCAAAGATTAAATCTCACCAGTTAGTGACTCCTCAAATTTATCTAATATTCTTCCAAGTAATTAATTTAAAATGAAGGGAAGAAATTAAAGCTTTACTTAAAACAAAAGCAGCCAAAAGTATTTTTCGAATTTAAATATAATCCACAAGCTTCTCCAAGACAAAAGCAAGCAGAGCAAAGCACACCTCTTAAACTTTAATCAAGAAAACTAAAAAAAAAAAAAAAATGGAGGAGATTTTGTTACATTCATTGAATTTAATATTTAATCAAAAATTGATATAATATTTTTTTAAAAAAAGATATTATTATGAGTCTTCGATCACAAAAGATAAATTATCATTTTTCCATTTGATAAATAGCGTAAGTATTATTGACTATGAAAATTTAGAAATTATTTTCTTTTCCACCTAAAGTTTTAAATGTATTCACTTTTCCACTTTTATGAGGTTGAAAACGGATAATTTTATTTAAAATATAAGAAAATAAAAAAGAATGATAACCAAAATAAAAAATTACAAATATTTCATGAAATGAATTAATGAATTATAATTAAACACCAAATAAATTTAATAAATTAAATTATTCAGTTGAATCGGTTTACGATATTTTTTTGTTAAAAAA
This sequence comes from Zanthoxylum bungeanum, assembly GCA_019454045.1. NCBI lineage: Eukaryota > Viridiplantae > Streptophyta > Magnoliopsida > Sapindales > Rutaceae > Zanthoxylum > Zanthoxylum bungeanum. The sequence goes on along the minus strand of SKCR01016445.1, from coordinate 107,989 downwards.
TTATTCTCTTTTTTACAGTTTCAGTATTTTTTTTGTCTACCCTATATGAAAGTGAGTGTCGACCACTACAATCAAATCTATTGGTCATTGCACATTAAAAAAAAAAAAAAAAAACATAAAGTGCCAAATATAGAATGGAGGGTTTTGTTTTGTTTTTGTTTTAAAAAAAAAAAAAAAGAAGAATATGGAATGGAGTTAAATGCATAGTTATAGTAGTCATTCGGACACGACATAATCACAACCCATATAAATTTCCGAGTTGTAGGAAGACAACAGTTACGACACAGAACAGAACCACAAAAAAAAATGTTGTTTTGTTTCAGATCAAACCCTCCTTTGTTTCTTCATTTTCTTGTTATTTTTCTTATTCTCTTTCTCTTCGCACGTCAAACTTCTGTAACTGCTCATTTTCACACTGTTGAACGCTTCCCAGGTACTCTTTTTTCCTCTGATTTGTTGCTCATATTGTAACAAGATTGTGCTTTTGTTTTTGTTTTGTTTTGTTTAATGTATTCTTTTTTTTCTCCTAATGTAGAAAGAGAGCATGGTGAGTTGTTGTTATGGAAGATTAAGAGGTCTCTTGCAGAGGAAACGCCAGACAACTCCACTTTGATTTTGGCTGAGAAGAGGACACAAAGGAAAGACCCTCTTAATCACTTTCACAAATACAGGGGTGGATGGAATATCAGCAATCACCATTACTGGGCTGTGAGTTTTTCTTTAATCAATTTTTTATTTTCCAAATGGTGTTCGATTATTTCTTTTGGATCCTGTAAATGCTCTATATTTTGCTTGTTTCTAGGGTTTTTCTTGTGATTTTCTCATCTATATTAGTGTTTATTACTCATACTACTGATGATGTTTTGCAATTAACTGTAGCATATGTAATCAATTAAAAAAAAAGAATTCAATTTTGTTCTGTTTTATGGTATCTGTATGTGCTTATGTCGGGAAATTTCTGAGTTGTTTTTCTGATTTGGATATCTATACACAGTGAATTTGCTTGTGTCTAATATGTTTTGTTTCTCAAGTCATGTCTTTGATGCTCTGAAAGTTAATTCTGTGATTCAACTAGTAATTTATTTTGTTTATCATATATATCTCTTCTGACTCTGGTTGCTATTTCCAAAATGCAGTCTGTCAGTTTTACTGCCGCACCGTTTTTCATCATTGCTGGAATCTGGTTTGTGATCTTTGGGTTGTCTTTGTGCTTCATATGCCTCTGTTTTTGCTGTTGTCCACGAGAACCTTATGGCTATTCTCGAACATGTTATGCCCTCTCGCTTATTCTCCTTATATTCTTCACCATTTCTGCAATGTAACTCTTTCACTCCTCCTACTTTTTACTATTTGCTTATTTTGAACAACTGTATAGTGGCAATCTGAACGTTGTTGTAATTGTTAATTTTTAGTGTTGGATGCATTGTTCTGTACACTGGTCAGGGGAAATTTCACAACAGTACAATAGATACACTTAATTATGTTGTGAAACAAGCAAATACTACTGCTGAAAACCTGCAGAATGTATCAGATTATCTTGCTGCGGCTAAGACAATTGGAGTAAATTCAGTTACTCTAGCACCTGATGTTCAGAGCAACATTGACAAGATAGATCGGAAGATCAACTCTTCTGCTACCACTCTTTCCTATCAGACAAATAAGAATTCCAAAGACATCAAGGATGCACTGGATAGCGTGTAATTAATAGCTCTTTCAACACTTTTTGGTGCTTGGAGTACCTGCTATTTTGATAATCAAACTTACATATATGTTGTTGCTGTCTGCTGCAGGGGACTGGCTCTTGTCATTATTGCTGCTGTAATGCTTTTTCTTTCATTTCTTGGATTTTGTAAGTCCTTTTCTCTTTGCTGATTTCGATATGGAACAGCTAACCATATAACATTCTAGACTACTACTATCTAATCTAATTATTCTATGTTATTCTTGTGACTATTGTTGCAGTGTTCTCCGTTTTTGGATTGCAATGTCTTGTATACTCGTGAGTAACATATCATACTTTACATTATTTTGAAAATTAAATTATACGGTTTCAGGGGCAACATAGCACTATTTATTTGAACTCTTTTAAGCAAAACAATGTTTATAATCATTACTGCAGTCTGGTGATCCTTGGGTGGATTCTGGTCGCTGGCACGTTTATTTTGTGTGGCGTATTTCTTCTCCTCCATAAGTAAGTTTTATTTTCTTTTTATTTTATGAATCTATTATTTCCCTTTTAATGAACCTTTTTCTGGTCTTTAATGATTTGAACTCAGTAGGTAATAGAGACTGATGGTATGTGTGTTCAAAGTATTATTATTCCAATTGTTCTTGTTCTATTGTACAATTCAACTAGTCTTACAAAAGAAATCATTTTTTTCCCTCCAAGTAATCCACTCTTTTTGGCTTTAGCCTTCTGTGGCATCATATTTTTTAATATGAAATTATTAAACTGATCTCTTAAGAGATTTTTGGTCATTTTCTCTGTTGAAATCGTTTTATTTATAAAATCTGGGAGAAATATAAGTCTCACCACTCTGGATGTTTGTTTATGCCTGACCACCAAAACTAACGAGGATCCTTCATCACCAAAGATAATATTATTCTTAATGGAATCTCATGAAATTTACCTTTGAAATTCCTGGATAATCACTTTTGTCATGAATCAAATTGTAACTTCAATGCCAAACTGCCAAAACTCTGAAGGCAGTTTTTGGTTTGTGTGAAAAATAAGCTTTTTGCTATCAATGTGGAAGCGGATATGGCTTGTAATCCTATATATTGGGACTTTTTAGTCTTTGAATCAAGCAAGATTGTATCTTGCATGCCTCTTTATACTTTGTATCATGAAAACACAAACATGTGTGTTTTATCCTCTTCCAGCGGAACAAATTATTTGGCATTAATATTTGTCCGAGTTGTGTAGTATTTGTTTGAATGTTAATTTTTAGTAATATATGATGTAACTCGTTGCTGAATACTCCGGTTGCTCATGAACTGTGCCATTTCTTAATTTAATCTAAATTATTTTCTTGTATCTACTAGCGTGGTTGCAGATACATGTGTCTCAATGGATGAATGGGTCAAGAACCCCACTGCCCATACAGCTCTAGATGATATACTCCCATGTGTGGATAATGCAACTGCTCAAGAAACCTTGACACAGACCAAGACTGTCACGAACCAACTTGTGTCTGTGGTTGATAGAATTATCATCAATGTCATCAACAGGAACTTCCCACCACAAGCTGGAATAGTGTATTACAATCAATCTGGTCCATTGTTGCCTGTTCTTTGCAACCCATTTAATTCTGATCTATCAAATCGGCAATGTGTAACTGGCGAGGTGGACTTGAGCAATGCAACAGAGGTAAGATCGATAGAGCATGCCGCCCATTTTAAATGATAGATGTTAGTTTAGACATCAAGGGAAAGCCTACGTTTAACACTATAGCATGCCAATTTAGACATCAACTTTGTTTTAGTTAAAGGAACACCAAGTAGATCTGGCTTCTGTGTGAAACAGGTATGGAAGAACTATATTTGTCAGACTTCATCATCTGGGATATGTAAAACTCCTGGCAGGTTGACGCCTGGCTTGCACCAGCAGATGGCAGCTGCTGTAAATGTGAGCTATGCTTTGTACCATTATGCTCCATTTTTGGTTGATCTGCAAGACTGCACTTTCGTGCGCAACACTTTCACAGATATAAGTAGAGACCATTGTCCTGGCCTACAGCGCCATACTAAATGGATATACATCGGATTATTTATGGTGTCCGCTGCTGTGATGCTGTCACTAATCTTCTGGGTAATCTATGCAAGGGAGAGAAGGCATCGTGTGTACACTAAAAATCTCATGACTTGATCCTCCGGGGGCCCAGATAAAACTCCTTAATAGTGAGTATTTGAGTATTATACAGGTTATTAATTTTTTTAATTGGTGTTGATTATTATTAGGCTTGAATATTCTAGATCACAATTATGTTTTCGCTTAGTAGTTGTGTATCAGATCATGAAAAATAATGATACCTGCACTCCCGCCATGTTGTTTTTGGTATATCTATATCTTCCTCTAAATCATTATTTAAGCAAAGATAAAAGCGACAGTGAGAGCAAAAAAAAATAAAAAATGCTTTTGCAAGAAGACTACCAAATTATAAAGATGAAAGATGCGTGATATCCTTTAGAAAGTAGAAACAGAACGTTCTAATAGACGTGATTCGGTGGTATAGGATTCAGAATCTGATCTTCAGATTCTGAGTTCGAATTCAGGGAATATGTTTCTTATAAAAGTCTGGAATAACCGAAGCCGAATGTTTTACATGTTCTACTTAATCCCGAAAAAGATGATTTCGTAGAAAAATATCCAATCATTCTAAAAAAAAAAAATAGAAACAGAACAGACACTCAACCTTATATTATGATAACATTGTTGGCCTATAGACAACTTACAGATTCCAATATCCATATCTTGCTGTCCGTCAACATTAACATCACTTGTAATCCTTTATTAAGTTCGAATCCAATCCACCTGCCAAAGCTCAAAGGCCACATTACCTTTATAATCATAAAATACGTTGACCAAATATCTGTAGGTGTAAACAAAATCAAAACGTTTGGTGAGATGTCTCGATCAACCCTGATTGAGGATCCGGATTCTTTATTTTGTGCGCCATTACGTGTCAATATATCTTTGTGGGGTTGAATAGAAGAAGAATAGACAAGGAAGGAAGGAAGGAGGGTTGTGTTGCGTGCTGGCATTCACAATCAAATTTTTGTGTCCTGTCTTTTGCTCCCCACGCAACTGTCCTTACATCAGAGCTGCTCAAGTTTACAACAACAACACATCACATGATACTACTATTAATGCCTCACATTATTATCTTCATTTATTCTAAAAAAGATATTTGTAGTTCCATAATGCTGGTTTTGTATCAAAAAAAAAAAAAAAAAAAAAACGAATTCAATTGAATTGTAATAGATATTGAAGATTTCGGAGCATTTGATCAACTTTTAAAAATCGTTATATGAAAAATACACAATCGTTATACGAAAAATGCACGTCAACGAATTACCACGTTAAGTTTGCGTGTAAAAGATATGTTCGAACATCCACTCCGGTGAGCTCACGTGCAAAATATGTGCGAATGAGTGTTTCCCTTTGTGTAACAGTTGGAAATATAAAGATAGAATCTACATTTTGAGTTTCATTCTTTTTGAGGGAGATCACCTTGAGACTTAATCTTCCATGTCTTCTTCTTGTGATATTCTCCATGAATAGTCATCGACACAAATACCAAACAAAAACCCTAACTTTCAGAGTTCTAAAGTGAAGATTTGTCGTCAAAGTTTCCTGCTCAAGAGCAAGTTTATTGGTTGGATTCACCATAAAAATAAGGTATTTAACGTCGAAAATTATCGACGTTAAAAAAATAAATTTTGAGGCTAAAGGTTATCAGCTTCGAATATTTTCAATGCTAATACATGAACAATAAAGAGTATTAGAGTCGAAATTATGTTTTCGACGCTAAAGTATAACATTCTGCGTCAAAATATTTCGATACTAAAAAATAAGCCTTTAGCTCAATAATAATTTTCGACGCTAAAGATTTTTAATTTAATTAAAAAACTTGCGTCGAAAATTTTGACGCTAAAAGTTTATTTTAAGTTTATTTTATTAACTTTAACGTCGAATATTTTGACACTAAATTTGAAATAGTATTTAAAAAATAAATAATTATTTTATTCAACGCTAAAGGATTCTGGATTTTTAAAAAAAATTATTATTAGAATAAAAATAGTTTGATTGAATAATAGTAAAATTATTTTATTCTAATTTTTTTGTTGTTATAAATTTATTAATAAAATAAATATATAGTCTATTAAAAATTAATAAATGAAAGTTTATACAAATGGAAATAAAGAAATAACAATCATTCATGCTGTGATGGAGGAGCGGTCGATGTTGATATACACTATCTGAGTGAGGCCTCCAATATCTACTTGATAGTTTTCATCGGCTAGTCGAGCTCTTACATCTTCTTCTGGTTGTCCTTCTCGACCTGCTATAGTTTCTCCTGGGTCTTCTTCAGCTCTTCTTTGGTATTGTACAACTCTTCCTTGGTGTTGTCTAGCTGTTCTTGAATGCGCGATTGAGTATGAGAAGAAACAATAATCCATCTAGACGACATCGGCTTTTTATGAGTGTGAAGACCGACGTTGTACGCTGTCTAGTTCTTGAAAACCAGTTGTGACAACTCCTCATCTGGTAGAGGGTCGAATCTTGTCTCTTGAGCGTGTCGCTGGACCTTCACTATTTCGTTCTGTTTAAAAAAATTAAAATTAATGTTCAAACTTGAAAAGAAAAAAATTAAATTTAAAACTATATTAAATTTATTTTAAATACTAAAATTTACGTAATAATGTTTGACTTCTTCATTGATCCATTTCTTCTTGTCACTATAGTACGTCACTCGAAAAGACACCGGAAATGACTACACCTCACCGATGCTATTCTGCTAAAAAATAGTTTATGATATTTACCTTAGAATGCTCGGCACAGTATTAAGAAAATGTCTTGTAGCTTCCACGATGGTTGAAACGCAGGTAACTGCGATTCTCCGTGTTTGCTTGACACTTATTCTACATTTAAAAATATTGTCAGTAATAAAAATAAAGAGAATTATCAGTTTCGTATGATATTAAAAGTTATCATGTGTTTCTCTTTTGACCAGAGCATAGGTAAGAATGTCTAGTCTTACCCCTCCATACAATCAGGCTTGTGTTGTGGAGCATCCGAAGTCCCATATTCGTCGAATATCGATTTCATGCCTTTAATCTTGAAATCTGTGTAACTCTTCCTCATGTGGTGGTCGAGATACTTCATGACGTTTGGTTTGTTCAGATTCACGTTGAACCACTCCTGCAGGAATAGAAATCAATTGGAAATTTAATATAAAATAATAATTTAAAGAAAACAAAAAAGAAAGAAAACTTAATAATATAAGTTTACTCATAAATATCTGATTGATTTTCGTCTCTCACGAGATCTAAGAAAACCACTTGAGTGTCTAAATTATTATTCTGATCAACCACCTGTCCATACTAGCAAATTCAACAAACTGAGATGTTATTAATTCAAAATAAAGAGTTTTAGACCTTTCTAACTTATTTAAAAAAACCACGTAAGTGTCTGAATAATTATTCTGATCAACCACCCGTCCATACTAGCAAATTCAACAAACTAGGACGGACTTGTGTCTAAATATTTAGACAGTTGCATTTTTGGAGCCCCGTAATTTCATTTCCTCCGTGATCTATTGACATAATAAAAATCATATCGTAATAATTTGTTTAAACACAATTATTATAAAATCATATCCTTGCAAATGCTTATTAGTATGGGTGAAGCTATTTCAATTTTTGTTTTTTATTTAAAACTTTGACACAATTCTCATATTTCTTATATCATACAATCCTATGGTAGCCGTATTGATAACATTAAGTGGCTTTTTAAACTTTGAATACTTTCTGGAGATATGAATGAAATAGAATTTGAGTTTTAAAATAAGATTTAAGCTAAAATAACTAACATTCAAAAAAAGTTATGAAGAACGCTTTTTGCTTCTGTCTCATTTGTCTGAATCGGTTTGCTTTCTTCTCTCACAACAGTGGCATTGAATCTTATGTTGTGATTAAACACACACAATAGAGATAAAATGAGAGAAAATTCTTCTTTTATATCACAAACAAAGAATTACAAAGCTTACAACCCTAAGCTTAACAAAAAAACTCTCACACCATTTTACTCTCTAATATACTCACGTATGGGATGATTACAAATGAACTCAGAAGCTCCCTTTTATAATGCCAAACCACGTGCTACAGTAACACACGGTTTGGGAAGCTGTCAGCAAGTTGGCAAGGTTGTTTCATGCTTTCGGTGGTAGTCACTTCCACCTTTCGGCTGGTTTTGTTGGTTCCTGCATGGTTCATGCAACCCTGCTGTCTTCAACTTCAACAAATCTCCCCCTCGGTGAAGATTTTCCAAAAATCTGAGCCGACCATCAATCATCCAAATCGGATCCTCAAAAGGATCCTCCCCTGGCTGCATCTGTATGACTGCCTACGTACCCTGAGTTGGGATCAAGCCAATCGTAGTTCTCTGAATCTCCCCACTCTGACTATGTGGAGAGTTTTGTCATCCCGGCTATGGCACGACAGATTTCAAGCTTCTCCTTCGGTAAAACCTTCGTGAACATATCGGCACCGTTGTTGTCGGTGTGAATTTTCCTTAGTTCTATCAGCCTTGAGCTCAGGATGTCCCGTTTCCAATGATACCTCACATCGATATGTTTTGACCTCGAATGAAATGTCGAATTTTTACCGAGATAGATAGCACTCTGGCTATCACAGTACAAAGTGTACTATCGCAGTACAAAGTGTTTTTCTCCTGCTTGAAACCCAATTCCTGGACGAATGTCTTCATCCATAGCAATTCCTTGCAAGCTTCTGTCATTGCAATGAATTCTGCCTCTGTTGTAGAAAGTGCAACACATCTTTGCAACCTAAACTGTCACGCCACAGCTCCTCATGAGAAAGTAATCAGATACCCCGAAGTTGACTTTTGGGTATCCTCATCTCCTGCCATATCTCAAATCGGTGTAGCCCATCAACACTGGCTTGTCGCTGCTTCCAAAACATAACCTCATCTTGGATGTTCCTCGTAAATACTGCATAATCCATTTGACAACATTACAGTGTTCTTTTCCTGGGTTTGACATAAACCAGCTGACCAATCCAACTGCGTGTGCTAAGTCTGGCCTCGTGCACACCATGACATACATAAGACTTCCCACTGCTGAGGTGTATGGAACCTGTTTCATTTCCTCCTTCTTTGTCTCAGTAGAGGGACTCTGCTGCATACTCAATCTAAAGTGGGTAGCAAGAGGAGTGCTAACCGCTTTAGCCATGTCCATCTGAATCTCTGAAGTACCTTCTCGATGTACTCCTCCTGTGACAAGTATAACCTTTTGGCTTTCCGATCACGGCCGATCTTAATGCCAAGAATCTGCTTAGCTGGCCCCAAGTCTTTCATCTCAAAAGACTTACTCAGTTGCTGCTGCAAATTATCAATCCTCGATTGATTCCGGCCAACTATCAACATATCATCTACGTACAACAGTAAGATGATAAAGTCATCGTCAGAAAACTTCTGAACGAAAACACAATGGTCTGAAGTAATCTTCTTATATCCCTGCTCCCCCATAACTGACTCGAACTTTATGTACCACTGTCTTGGTGCCTGTTTCAAACCGTAGAGGCTTTTCCTGAGTCTGCACACAAAGTCCTCTTTCCCGCTGACTCTGAAGCTTTCTGATTGCTCCATGTAAACTTCTTCTTCCAGATCTCCGTGAAGAAATGCGGTCTTGACATCCATCTGCTCAACTTCCAGGTCGAGGCTTGCTGCTAAGCTGAGTACTACTCTAATGGATGACATCTTCACAACTGGATAGAAGATTTCATCGAAATCAATGTCTTTCCTCTAATTGAATCCCTTGACGACTAGTCTGGATTTGTACCGGGGTTGTGAAATATGCTCCTGTTGCTTCACCCTGTACACCCATTTGTTCTTCAAAGCCCGTTTGCCTTTTGCCAAGTTCACCAACTCAAAAGTGTGATTGTCATTCAGCGATTTCATCTAATCTTGCATGGCTTCCTCCCACTTTTCTCTGTCTTCTGTTTCCACAGCCTCCTTGTAGCTCTCGGGTTCTCCCCCGTCAGTAAGCAGCACATACTCATATGCAGAGTATCTGGTTAAAGGTCGCCTCTCTCTGTCAGACCTTCTCTGTGGAACTGTTGGTGTAGCTTATGGTACTGGTGGTTGATCATGATCATCACCTCTGGGAGCTTCATCACCCGTACCTTCATTTCTGGGAACCTTATCTTCAACTCGTACTGGCACCGGTGTGTGAGGTTCTGGATTCACATATCTGTATTGTTGGGGCATTGTCTTCATCTCATTTCTGATATCTTTTATGGTCTGGTCTTCAACAAAGACAACATCTCGGCTTCTGAAAATCTTCTTCTCCACATGATCATACAGTTTGTAGCCGAAATCATCCTGACCATAGCCAATAAAGACACACTGTCGCGTCTTTGCGTCAAGCTTGGATCTCTCGTCATTTGGGATGTGTACAAATGATTTGCACCCAAAGACATGCAAGTGTTCGTATGACACTTCTTTACCTGTCCAAGCTTGGTTAGGAACATTACCTTTTAGTGTGACCGCTGGGGACATGTTCAAAACATGTACTGCTGTGTTGAGTGCCTGCCCCCAAAATGTCTTCGGCAGCTTGGCTTATGACAGCAAGCTTCTGACCCTTTCGCACAAGATTCTGTTCATTCTCTCAGCTAGACCATTCAGCTGAGGTGTCTTCGGAGGTGTCGTTTGATGTCGGATTCCTTGTGTCTTGTAGTACTGATCAAACGGACCTCTATATTCTCCACCGTTATCTGTTCTGATGCACTTTAGTTTCTTGCCGGTTTCTCTCTCCACCAGGGCATGAAACTCCTTGAACACTCCTAGCACTTGATCTTTTCTCTTCAAGGTGTATGCCCAGGTCTTCCTTGAATGATCATCTATGAATGTCACAAAATACAGTGACCCACCAAGTGTTCGTGTCTGCATCGGACCGCATACATCTTAATGTATGAGATCTAGTACCTCTGGTTTCCTCTGAGGCGGGGAGCTCTGGAATGGCACTCTGTTATGCTTTACAGCCATGCAGTGTTCACACTTCCGTTAGTGTCAGTTCTTCAATTCCGGAAGAACATTCCGCCTGCCTAGTATCTCCATCCCCGTTTGACTCATGTGACCGAGCTTTTTGTGCCATAGCTCGGCTGCCTCATTACTGTTAACTGTATTTATGCTACTATTTGAAAGCTTAGCATACATCAAATATAGAGTTGAGTCTTTCTTACCTCGTGCCACCACCATTGATCCTTTAGTGAGTTTTCAGGTACCGTCACTAAAGGTGCTGCAGAAACCTTCATCATCCAGCTTGCCTGTTGAGATCAGGTTTAACCGGATGTCTGGGATGTGCTTGACTCCCTTCAACACTAGCATTGTCTCGTTCTCTGTTTCAAGGCAGATGTCTCCAATACCGACAGCTTTGTACTGTCCGTCATTCCTCATCCTTACAGCACCGTAGTCTTCTGGTGTGTAAGATGAAAAGAAGTCTCTACGAGATGTGGCATGTATGGAGACGCCACTATCTATCACCCAACTGGTCTCGTGGCTGACAAGATTCACAACATCTTCTTCATATATTATGCAGAAGTCTTTGGAGGTTTTGTCGGTGGTAGTAGCAACTCTTTCTTTATTAGAGTCACCATCTCTTCTGGACTGCTCGTTCTTCAGTTTGTAACAGTCTCTCTTCATATGGCGTTTCTTTTTACAGTGATAGCACTCAATATCTCTAGTTCTTGATTTACCTCGATTTTTGTCTAATCTCCATGGGCCTCGGCTTTTACTCCTCCCCTTTCTGGTGTTCTTCTCCGTCACTAGAGCTTCTGAGGTTGAGGTTGATGCTGACTCTTGCATTCTCGTCCTCTTTTCTTCCTCGAAGATCCTGGTCTTTGCCATTTCTATAGTGACTTTCCCATCTGCGGCTGAATTGATCACCGTAGATCTGAACGTTTCCCAAGATTCTGGTAACGTATTAAGGAGTATTAAGCCATTTACCTCATCACTGAAGTCTATGCCCAATCAAGACAGTTCTTTCATGGTGCCGAGGAAATCGTTGATATGATCCGCCACAGCTGTACCTTACTGGTATTTCAACCCTATCATTTTCTTGATGTAGTACAGCTTGTTGTTGCCAGTCTTTGCTCGAAAAAGCTCATCCAGCTTTCTCCATAAGACACGTGCATTTGCATCTTCACTGACATGGTTTACGATACTGTCGTCGATCCACTGACGGATAGTACTGCATATTTTCTGGTGAAGATTAGCCCACTTCTCATCGGTCATTCCTTCTGATTTCTCCTCCAGAAATACCGACCCATCATAGTCCTTCACAAACAGAAGGTCTTTCATCCTTCCTCTCCATGTGAAATAGTTTGTACTGGTTAACAAAATCATTTTTCCGTTGCCCCCTTCCATCACAAAAATTCTAAGTAGAATTTCAAAAAACGAACCTCACCGTTGCGTCCGGAATGGTCGAAAATGGTGGAAATGACACTTCGTTGTCAAAATCAGACACAGGGACCAAATTTGCAAATTTCAGAAATTACAGAGGTCAAAGTGCAATTTCCGAAAGTTTAGAGGCCAAAGTATAATTACGGAAAAGTTAAGAGACTAAATTGAAATTTACAAAAGTTCAAGGATTAAATTATAAATTACTGAAAGTTTAGGGCTAAAATGTAATTTCCAGAAAGTTTAGGGACCTATCTGAAATTTACCAGACACCGCTGACGTGGCACTGCTGACTGGGCTGCTGACTGTGCAGGGTCTGCTGACTGGGCGCTGACTGGATACTGACGTGGCTGATGAGTCAGCGTCGTCTATCTTGGAACGCGCGTGCAGAGCGTGTCTACGCGTAAAGCGCGTGGGATTCTGTTTGACTTGCGCATGCGGCGCGTGAGGCTTCCTCCGGTCTCCGTTCGATCACCGGAAAATACCATCGTGCTCGTCTCTCCTTGAAAAGTCCGATGGTATGCTCAAAATCGATTTTCGACAACTTTCGTCGGAACCGACTTCCGAACCGAATCTCCGTTTCCGAGTTTCGGGATCCCACCGTGGAACTGTAGCTCCTTATACCACTTGTTGTGATTAAACACACACAATAGAGATGAAATGAGAGAAAAATCTTCTTTTATATCACAAACAAAGAATTACAAAGCTAACAACCCTAAGCTTAACAAAAAACTCTCACAACATTTTACTCTCTAATATACTCACGTATGTGATGATTACAAATGAACTCAGAAACTCCCTTTTATAATGTCAAACCGCGTGCTACAGTAACAAACGGTTTGGGAAGCTGTCAGCAAGTTGGCAAGGTTGTTTCATGCTTTCGGTGGTAGTGACTTCCACCTTTCGGCTGGTTTTGTTGGTTCCTGCATGGTTCATGCAACCCTGCTGTCTTCAACTTCAACATCTTAGACATTATTTATGTAGCTTTTTTGGTACTAGGAAATCATCCTTAATTGGAGGGGCAAAAATTAGTCTTTATCACTGTATTTTCCGATTTGCCTTGTCGAAGTAATTGGATTGTTTAATTTCTGACTGAGTTATTACTGTTCATCGAGTATGACTCCCGACTACTGTTTAGGATCAGTGTTAATTGTACTGTTCAATTATATTTTTGTTTTTCTTTTTTTTTTAAAAAAAAAAGTTGTTGGGAACCTGCCTCCAAATCATCCATTCTGGACTTAAACGGAACCGATAATTCAAATCCACGATTGTCTCATACTCTTATAAGAAGTGCACTCCTTGAATTTGAATCCAAAACCTGAAAGTCGGATCCTAAACCCTACAGCACCAAAACATGGGTAACGCAGCGAAATGCCGGAAAATCAAATTTTCCGACTTCTTTTATTTTTCTTGGATAATTAAAATAAACTAATTTATTTTAATCACTCAATACTCAATAAAAATAAATTTTTACCCAAAATTCACAATTTTTCCAATATTGCCGTGAGACCCCTAAACTTTGAATTTTGATAATTTTAGTCCTAATTTGTCAAATACATAATTAGGTGATTCCAAATCACTACCAAAATGATTTAAATATGTCATACACATCAAAATACATTAACAACCGAAAATACCCTATTTTCTTCAAATTACCATGAAGCCCTTATAGTTTCAATTTTGATCATTTTATCCAATCTTGTCAAAACAAGCTTAGATGATTTCCAATCAATCTCAAAATGATTTATATATCTTATATACATCAAAATACAACATATATATAATAAAAAAAAAAAAAAAAAAACCCTAATTTTTATTTAGGTTAGAAACCTAAGTTTTTCAATTAATCAAATTAACCAAAATAACCAAAATTCATGTAATCCGACACTTTAATCTAATCTCTAAAAAATCAAATAAATCTCACCACTATAAAACAACTCAAGAATAATTCTAGGTCATCATTGAGTGGCCTAACAACTCTAGAATGACAACCAAGTCATCTAATGACCAAAAGAGATCTTAATAATACTGAATAAGCTTTATTTGTTAACATACATGCTAACATCTTTCATTCATGCTTCCAACAATCATATTACAAAACTAAAAGAGTAGAGAAATAACCAAACATCGTATGTAATAGTTTGAAACCCTATAAATATTTTTCTAGTAGAAAAGGAATTGAAAAACTTACAAAGTTTTAAGATTTCTACAAATCGTCTTCTTTTCTTCACCTTTTTCTCTTAACTCTCTCTTTTGTAATATTTTTGGAAGCTTAACACCTTAACTTAAGCAAATGAAAAAAATGAAAAGTTTATATACCTAGGGTTGGCCGAAACTATGGCTAAAATGGTCAATTGGGTTTTGTAATTTTTAAATCATTATTTAAAGAAGCAAAATTCAATTTGGCTATAATTTTCCTAAAATATACATGTGCACTAATCACATTTAGCCATTTAAAGACTTAATAATGATAAAGATAAATGTATTTAATTATTCTAATTATTTAACATTTAAATAATTAGATAATTATTTAATACAAATATCTAATTATATGTATCACATTTATTTTAAATATTCCATAATACATATATTTGGAACATGTGTCAAATATTTTATTTGACAAATAATTATTATGTATTTAATAAAATCAAATATTTAATCCAAATATACACTGACTAGTAAATGGCCAAATAACCCTTTAAGTATGCATCTTTTCGTTTAACGGTTATATGATTTATAAATAATCAATATTATTTATAAAAATTGTCATAGTGTTTTACGAGTATATTCATTAGTGAGACTCTCTAGATTCAGGCATATCCGTCACGAAATTCAATTTCGTATCCATAATCTATTCACCCGTAAATTATGACGACCACAGATAAACTCGCTGAATCATACAAGTTAAGGTCATCACATACGTATAATACATCCGTCACACGACATGATATCAAAATAAAATAAGAACATAGGATAATGCTGTTGTGTGATACATATTTGTGTGCTAAAGAAATATCCATTTATAAGTATTCAACACCGGCTTATCATCTACAACCAAAATTGTAGTGACCTTCATTAGTTTCCATTTAATTAATTTATTCATTCCAAAATTAACTATAATGAGTAACTATATATAAAATTATATAATCTTAATTTATTTTCCTATGTGGCATAAGAAACTTTTGATTTAATCTTCAATTTTTATGAGTATATTTTGAGAGATAATTTCTCATTTACCCAAACATCATTTTAAATATATAAATATATGATTTCAAAATGGTTAATGATGAAAATTCGAATAACCCATGATCTCTAATTTTATAAAATAAAGCATATTTAATATTTTGCCATCAAATAGCATCTTCTAATGCTATTTTTTAATATATCGAAATAAAGAATAATGATGATATTGGAACCTTTACTTTTTGAATTTTGATTTTGGTTATCAATTTTAAGAATCAAATCTTCATATTGGAATCATGTTTCTGGTTATTCAAAATCAAGGAACTTGATAGTGATCATGAAAAATCTGATATGAAAATCTGTTTCCATAACATTTAGGAGATGCATGTATATATAAAACAATTGAAATGGCATGAATAAACAGCACTTTATTTTGGAAATATCTTCTGATTAGTAATCGAAATGTCCGAGAAAACTTACACACACTTCAATTAATCTCTGAAATTATATCAAGAGATATGACCCCAAAGAAAGACACATAATAGATTCAAATCTTGAAACTAATAGAGAACAAATCACTCAAATCCAAAACATTTACCAGTCGGATCAGCTTTCTACAATTCTACCGGTCAACATTTCAACCATTGTTAAGAACATTTTTTAACTTCTTTGTTTGAATCAATTTTTTTTCCTGTTTATTTATTTCAATTTTAATGAATTATTTTGTTTACCAGTTAAAACCTAAACAAAAGATTATTATTATTTTTTATTTTAAAGATTAAACAAAGAATTATTTAATGCTTCACATCACATGTAATAGCCAAGTTGTGAAAGTGTTAACCCCTAATCGCTTGCATCAGACTAGGAAGACAAATGCTCTCCATGATGACCCAATGCACAAGACTTTCTACACTATAAACTCAAACAATAAAAAGAAAAAAAAACAGGAATAAAAACAAAATCAAAAACAATTTATGCAAACATTAGGGAAGAACACTGCAAGTCTGCAACTATAAAACCAAAACCAAAACCAAAACCACGACATTCCATATTGACAAGATCCAAGTAAATGAGGAAGAATCCTTCACCACTATGCATAAGATAACATGTTTTACAAACAAATCAGATATCATAGTAGCTTGCCTTGCCCTTTATATATTAGATATTACATCAACAATAGTCCAGCATTATGCAACCAAAACTACAACTGAAAGATCTTGTTTTCCCTCCATTCTCAAAAACCAAATAAACAAACCAAGTGTGGCATTTACTTACAATCACTGCTCCATCTACCTGCATTAATCATAAATTCAACAAATATATTATTTATTCATGTGATAACAAATCTTTTATGGGAATGAAAATGTGCAACATTATTTACAAAAATCACCTGTAATCTAATTTATTTGTATGGACAGTATTGTCATGACTATCGAAAATGTAATTCTTGAATTACGAATGTGAAAAATTGTAAATGTAATTCTTTCTTGCATAAGTACACCCACATAGTGGAAGACAAGTAAATAAAAGGAGTACTACCTTTGCTTGGACCTGGTATTTCTTCTATTTGATGCATAAATAGTTCCCTTGGCATTTACATCTTTCAAGTTGCTTTTCTTAGCTCTTGATTTGGTCCCTGTATATTGTTGAACTTTTATGTAATGGCACATTTTTACAGTCAATAAGTAATACAAGTAGTTAGAGCTCATAATACCTTTCATGTTAGATTGAACTTCATTATCACCTGTTTCTGTCTCTGTCACCTCACTGGAAGCACGAGAATGTTCGTCGGATTCATCAGATTGAGATTTTGGAATAGATTGTGTCATGCCTTTAGCAGAAGGGTTAATGGATTCACCGTCTGGTATACAAAGACACAAAAATTTCAGTGTGATAATATTACATGGTAGAACAAATTCTTTCATGCAAATCATCTTAGCAACAAGCCAGAATATATTAATGGTGAAATACCACAATCCAGGGTGATTCGATTTACATTCAGGGTCAAAAGAAAAGTTCAGAAACTGTAGTAAAGATCCATAATTCAAATACACTTATGGAATCTGGATGACCAATCGTATACCATTTAAAAAGGATAAAATCAACAAAACTGCAGTGATATTGACTAACTATTCTGAAAGTCCCCTGTTTTCATATCAGGAAGACAAAATAAGTTACCCTTTTCCACATTGAAGCAGTCAAAATTTCTTAATCCTGTGCAAATAAAAACCTTAGCTTACATAATTGTGTTCATAATTATACACTAAATGGATCAATGCACTTTTCTTGTTAGAGTTTTTGACTTGTCACTGGTGTCTCATTTTAGCATGAAGACCTAGTTTTCCGTCAAATGATTTTTCACAATTTTCTAGAAAATAAAAAAGAATGTAAGTTCTTGCTTGCCCTTGTTCACAGCTGGAATGAAGAGGTAAAACATTTCCCCAGAAACAGATCTCATTAGATCTAAATCTGTTCAAGTTATGTTAAACAGTGACACAACAATTAAGGAAAAAACTACAGGAAATTTTTTTTAAAAAGGAGATAAAATATTACTTCTATGTTAGAGAAATATATTTCATTGTGTTTCCAAGCAAGATAAGGGCCATCCTATTATCCATGCAGACCAGTTCGTCCATGAAGTCATTGATGGTGGCCATGGGGAATGCCTAATAAAGGAGGTTGTGTATTCAAAGAGTCAACTTTCGGTATTGTTATTAGATGACTTGAAAGCTAAATTGCATTAATAAATTACCGAACTAGAAAATTCTGCTGGCATATTTTAAATTATTTCCCAGATTTAAAAGGAAAAAGAAAAAACCAAAATGCAGGACACAATATTACAATTTCTAAAGACTTAAATGTTCTCTACAAAGATTCTAAATGCTTGACCAAAGAAAATCAATATGGATATTAATTAAAATGTAAATCAAACCAAAGCTTAAATTAATTTATTAACCTTCAGAAATATCAGATTCTGCACTTTCTTCTCCAGCATTCCTGTCCACCACAAAACTTCCCATGGTATCAAACTTTTGTTGATGAATTTGGGCATTTCTTGTAGTCACATCTTGCTCCTTCTTTTCGTTATGGAATTTATTAAGCTTCTCCTCAAACTCCTCAAGGCAAACTTTGACTTCTGGTTTTGCAAATTTCTTACTCTGTTTCAGATCAATGTGAACAGAAAGCATGTTATTAAGTGGTGACCGTCGGACAATACGGAACAAGAGAAAATGGAAATGCTGTACCTTATGAATAATGTTCCTAAAATTTTCCATCACAGAATCCTCAGAAAGGGCATGTTCATAAGTCTTGAATGACTCCATGAGCTTTTTAATTCCCTTTTCAGTGAAAGCAAGCTGAGAAAGACAATAAGAAATATATTCCCATTGTCTACTATCTGCAGCAAAAAAAGCAATCTTAATAGCTTTTCAGAAATGAAATATGGCTACAATTGTCTTTGATTATTTCAACACTTTGATGAGACAAAACATAAATAGTAATAGAAAAAGCATAAAAGAACGGAAGCTTTCTAAAAATATAAATATACATAAATTTAAAATGAGCATCCTCTTCCTACAAGTTGTATGCCAGTATTAGTTGAACAATATTGCAAAATGACAGCAATCCTAGTTCTGAGAATTATCACTGGCTTGACAGTGCTGAAGATAGTTTAACACTGATACAACTAAAAATAAGACAATTTTTAAAATTAAAGCCGTTATAGAAGCTACAGCTTTCAACTGAGACATATGGTTTGCTTGCTGATCAAAAATAATAGAGAAGAAAAAACTAATAATCAGCTTCAGCTGAGAATGAAAATAAATTTTTTGAACAAGTTGTTAAACAATAAGATTTTCTCTAAAGTGGTACATCCAAGGGCAGAAGCGGAATTTTATTTTAGGGGTAGTTAAAATTTATTTCTCATACAATGTTAGTGGGCTAAATACTCTATTTAGTGTTATTAAAGGCGCGCCTGAGGCGCGCCTACATAGAGGCGATGGTTCATGCACCTAGAGATACCTCAGGCGAGGCGATGTTGCTCAGGCGCAGTGTTATTAAAGGCGCAAGGCCCACCGAGACGCAAAAGGTCCTGGAGCCTAGGCGCGCGCCTGAGGAATGTGAGGCGCATATTTGTAATATAATTTTTCAATTAGAAAGAGGAACATTTATATTCTTCTAATCATTTTGTTTTGAGTATTTTTTAATATTTTGACCAAATTATGACAAAACATTTATAAATTATTGCACTCAATTAAATTTATATACATCATTATTTTCATAACTAAGTTGCTATTATAAATAAGATATTAATATTTACTTATATTGTCTTATGTACAATTTTATTATTGACTAGTTTAATTTTTTGGTTAAAATTATGTTCCCAATAATTATAAATGTATGATCTAGTATTAATTATTATGGCAAACATTTATATTTTACAAAATATAAAATTTTCTTATAATTTTAAACAATCCCAACAAATTATCTAAGAGTCATGTCAAAAGTAAATAAATTAAGTTAAATTATGAGATTTATTGTTATGATTAATTTTTTTTTTTAACTCTCTATGTTGGAAAAAAAACCAAAAAAAGTACAAAAAAGAGCTTTAATCAACGAAATTGGATCAAAAACCAAGATTTTTGGCATTATGCGCCTAAGTCGCGCCTCATTCATTGGCATCAGGCGCGCGCCTCATCGCCTAGGCGCGTGCCTGATGCACGTCGCCTCGCCTGGATACCCTCTAGGCGCAATGGCTAGCGCCTCTACCTAGGCGCACCTCAGGCGCGCCTTTGATAACACTGCTCAGGCGCGCGCCTGATCGTTGCAAAAAAGGCGCGCCTCAGGCGCAAAAAAGGTTCATTTTAATAACTCACCCAAACCCGACCCAAATCACCAAAACCCAACCCAAATCAGACTATTTTAGACCCCAAAAAAAACCCTAACTGCCGAAACTTGTATCATTCACAGCCACCTCTATTTTTTCCTTCAAAACCTAAAGCACTCTCGCAAAGATTCTCCACATCTTTCTCTCCAGTTCTCCACATCTTTGACGATCTCCAAATTCTCCACATCTTTCTCTCGAATCTCTCCTTAAAGGTATGTTGTTTTTTTTAATTTTTTTTTTTAACAGTCAAAATCACCCCACCTCTATTTTATTTTTTATTTGGGTTGGAGCAGTGCTGCTGCTGCTGCTGTTACATTGATATGGATTGTTGAATGTTGACATTGATATGCATTTTTATTATGAAATTTAGGATATTATCTTTAGTGATGGAGCGTCAAGTAAAGAGGAGTTAGAAGACAGTGTTGAATTTGATGATGAGGATATGTAGTTGGATTGAAATATTGGAAGTTGAATTTTTATTTTGGATAAATTTTGCTTTTGGAAATGAAATTTAGTTGTTTATACGTTGGCGTTGCCTTGTTTTATTTTTTGATAAACTCTTTGTTTTTGGATATGTAACTCTTATGCTCTTGGATATGAACTTTTAATTTAGATGTGATTATATGAAGATTGGAATCTTACTTTTGGTTTTGGATATGAACTTGTTAGAAATGAAATTTACGATAAGAACAATAAAAAAATAATAGTTAAATATCATTTATGGCTAATTGATAGTGTGAAACACACTTATACATTGTTTTTCTATGTATTTTTACATATTTTGTAATATTTTGCGCCTTACATTCGTCAAGTGCGAGCCTTGCGCCTTCAGGCCCGCCCCTAGGCTACAGGGCTGTTTGCACCTTAGTGCGCCTTGCGCCTTTAATAACACTGACTTTATTATTATTTTTTAAAAATAAAATAGAAGAATTTATGGGATCGGCATTAGACTTTTGCATAGGCAACCCACTTTTGGTGCCGCACATGGATACATCTAAAACTTAAGGGAATGTTTGGTATAAGAATTTAAACGTTTTTTCTTAAATTATTTATAAATTATTTACGCCGTTAAAAATTAGAACACGTCTAATAATACTTTTTGGAAGTTCTATTTTAAAAATGACATGTAAAACATCTACTACATAAATGTTTTAGAGAATTGTTTGTCATAATTTTATATATCAAATATGATGAATTAGTTATAATATTAGTACTTGAAAAAGATTATTCTTTGCTTTTATGTAAAATGAGCATCTAAATATATAAATATACCAAACAGTTATAATACATCATCCTCAATATCATTTTAAGAATACAATGATTAATTTTCAACTAAATTAAACATGGTACAACAAATAACATCACAAGAGCAAATAATTGATGACTGCTACTTAATTTCTAAAGGGAGGACTTGGGGTGGAAGCCATTACTTTAAGAAGATGGAAAACATTAAAAACTGTGTTACATTTTATAACTAAAATATAGAATATATTTTTAAGCTTTATAGAACCTTTTTTATAAAATGTCTGCCAAACACATTTACATATGGTCCTAGGAAAACAGTAATTAATGAACATCCCTTAAATTTCACAAATTAACAAATGAATACAACAACCATTATCAATTAAAATATGTTGAAAAAGCAATTTTAACCTAAAATATGTTTTCACTCACGTTATTGCAACTAGATAGTTCAAGTTCGCTCATGACTAAAGTAGCTTTTAACACAACCAATGAATCATGCCTTGCAGCTTTGGTTCCTTAATATGTGAAAAGAGTCATATTAGTATTTAGTAGAAATTACTAATTAAATTAATCGATTCATTCTTTACAGAATGAAAAACATTTGGGCATGTATCAAGAAATGTTGCAACATGTCCAAAGTCCAGTAAAAAAGATCAGTAGAAGTGTAGACAGGGCATTTTAGAGGCAAGGAATTAAAAAAAAAAAAAAAAAAAACATGCAAGTGAGATAAGGCAAGGAGTTAATATTAGGAACGATGAAGAAGACAAAATTCGTGAAATAGAAGAATGATTAGATTCAAGACCCCTTCAACATCTGGGCCCTTTGGATAGGTGGACAGTGGTAACCCCTCTTGATTCTTCAGTGAGTGATGGTAAAACAATGCGGCAACAAAATATTAATAAAGCATTTTTTAGTATATTATGACGGGTATTGAACAAGTTGGGGCGGAAAATATGGTTCAAGTGGCCAGTCGCGACAAAGTTGTTGAAGGCGAAGATGCCAAACATTTTTTGGAGTTCGTGTGCTAATCACATCATAAACCTCATGCTTGATAGTATTGGAAAATTGCCGCGGTACAAAAAAACCATTGATAGTGCCAAGACTTTCACCATTTTTGTGTATGCCCATCACAAGACTTTGTCCATTATGAAGTCGTTTACGAAACAGAGGAACATATTGAGACCGGGAGTAACTAGGTTTGCCTTAGCTTTCTTAACTTTACAAAGTTTGATGGAGAAAAAAGAAAGTCTGCGAACCATGTTTGCTAGCACAGAATGGGATGAGTGCATATGGTCGAGGCAAGCTAAAGGGAAAGCGGCATTTGCCACAGTGATGAATGTTTCTTTTTGGAATAGTGACTCAATGTTTAAGGTATTTGCACCTTTGGTGAGGGTGCTTCTACTAGTTGATGGGGATAGAAAGCCATCTATGGGCTTTGTATATGAAGATCTAAAGAATGCAAAAGAAGAGATAAATGAGATATTGAACAACATTGAAAATAATTATCGGCCATTCTTGGAGATTATTGATAGCAAAATCGAAGGTCGGCTTGATCCTCCATTGCATTGTGTCGCTTATCTATTAAATCCTTACTACTATTATAAGGATACAAGCATTGAATATGATGTGAATGTAATGGATGAGGTATTTACAGTTATGAAGGTTTTCTTTCCCAATGACATTAATATGCAAAGTAAGTTGATAAATGAGGAGTTGGCTTTGTATTAGACAAAAGATAAACCTTTTGGTAGAGAAGTGGCGCAAAAGCATGTCAGGTATCTATTGATGTTTTTAATCCAGGTAAAAACAAAGTATTCACTTGAATTATTTTGCATATCATATAAGATTTAGTATATTTCATTTAAAATATTTATGTTAACTTTAGTTTCACGCTGGCGTACATATGGACACCATACACCTAGCTTGCTAAAAATGTCAAAAATGATACTTTCATTAACCACTAGTTCATCCGGTTGCGAACGAAATTGGAGCACTTTTGAGGGGGTAAATATTTAAATTAGTTAAATATTTGATTATTTTATTTTTTAATTATTAATATTAATTGATTTATTTAAATTATTTATGTAGATTCACAGGAAGAAAGGGAATAGAAAAGATGTGAATCGATTAAACAATCTAGTCTTTGTTTTCTTTAATGCCAAGTTGCAGAACAAGCACAAAAGGGATAAGGATATGAAATTGAATGTATTACTCGCAAAAGATGCTAGTAATGCACAAGGATGGATTGTTGAGGGTGGTGAATCCGGTGATGATGAAGAAGTTGGTTCAGGTCTTACTTGGAGGATGGTTGGAGAAGCATCTAGGGAAAATGAAATGTTACAATCTCGGAAAAGCGCTAAGAAAGATGAATACAGAGAACTTGATGAAGAAGAATTGATTCTGATGAACAACCTAAGGATAATGATTTTGAACCGGATGAAGAAAAATTATAGGATAATTAGAAAAGATTTAGTAATTTTAACTTTGTTAAAGGATGAAGAACTTTAACTTTAACTCTAATTTTGGACTTAATTAAAGGATGTTTGATGGATTGACCAGAGATTTTGATGTTTGATATAGTTGATTGAATTTGGATTTTATATCTTATATTTTATTACATTTTGAATGAATTTATATGATTTGAATTATTTATGATGTTGGAAAATATTAGATTTTAACTGTTTGCCGACTAATTGCTTATGCCCCGCCTAAGCGCCCTAGAAGCTAGGCGCTGGGTCGTCACCCGACTAACGCCTAGCACGTTTTAGAACACTGGTCATATTCAAAAACTTGTTAGGTTAAAAAGAGTACACCTTAACAGAGCAATGGAGAGGATGAATTAAGAAAAGAGAACACACACCTGTGACCCCACTAAACCTGTTACATAGCTTCTCAACAAGGGCTTCCATTTGTTTGTCCTGGAAGACATTCAGAAAATATATTGCAGAGATGATCATTAAGAGCACAAACAGAGTCATCACTTAAATTTAGTTAAGCAGTCAATACCTTCTTGATAGAACCAATCAAAAGTTGCATGATGTTGCAGAAAGACTCGGTCTTCAGATTCTGATTAGACAATTTGCCAAGTATATCTGGAAGTAAATTGTATATTGGATTGTTTCCTGTGCATCGATGAAATACAAAATATCATTTATATTGAAAACACAAAAAAATAATAATAATAAAATAAATAGAATGAAAAAAGAATTAAAAAAATGAAAAGCTGTCATTTTATAGTACAATGTAACCTTTCTTAGACAATTCATGAAAAAAAAGTTTTGCCAGGTTTGAAATCCTCTGATCATCATCTTCTACTCGTATAGCCATCTCATTTATGTATCCTTTCACCTGATCAAGCAACACCCAAAATCAGTCAATGTTATTATTACAAAAGAAAATTAATAGTCAACAATTAACCAGCCTCTCAGACCTTCATCATGTCATTTAATATGAGATGTGAAAGCACCAAAACTGCATTCTTCCGAACAGACACTGAGGGATCCCGTAACCGTGCATACATGTTCTCGGTCCATGGTTCTAACAAATTAGGAAAGCGAACTGCCAAATCACCAAGAGCAATAGTACAGTTGGAGCGAACAATTTCCGCTGGAGAACTCTCCACAACAGTGAAGAGAAGTTGAAGATTTGCATCACTGGTGATATTCAAAAGATTCAGATGTACTTTTGTGTTAATTTATAATGGAGAGAGAGAGAGAGAGACAGAGAGAGCAGAGCTTCTAATATCTCACCAGTAATCTGCATCAATAATCATAAATCGACACAAAGCAAGCATTGCAGATGCCTGTAATTCTGGATACTAAAAAAGTACAGAATTCTTAATTGTTAAAAAATTCAAAGGCATATATAGAAATAACACTGAAAAAACAAAAGAAAGAAAAAAGATCCATAATGCATCCCATTTGTTAGCATAACAAAGCAAATAATTTACTTCTGATTATAATTATGAATATCATATTATTATCAAATTTCAGTGTAACAACCATACAATTGCTGGTGATTCAATGTTAACCAGTAACTATGTAAGCTATCACGGCTAACTATCTAATTAAACAGATTGAAGTCCAAGACAATTAGTAAGGAATACCACATTCTGTCAACACCTTAAATAGAAAATTAATTGACTTCAAACTAACGTTTTGGCATATTCTATAACATACACAGTTTTCTACCTGATGTCAATATAACAGCTACATTTCAAATTTTTTTAAATTCAAATTAACTGCTTTAAGTCCATCTCTCATTTGATCATCAGCCCACTAATTACACCACTGACCTCTTGACACCGTCCCTGGACCAGTTTAAACTTTGGGCACAAACTGATAACTATGCTTCATGTCCCTCCTAAGAAATTTGCAAATGATATTATTACATGATTTTACAATCACTTCAGTGCTATTTTTAGACATTGACTCTTAAAATGATGAACTCAATGCTCATAAATTTGTATGTTATGGAAACAAAGAGTAATGACTCAGTTACACCATCTAGTACCCAATAACCTAGATACTCATCATTGATCATATAGATTGTGAAATACATTGGAGAGGGAAGGAAGATACACAAACAACAATCAGATACTCACCTTATGCATCAAAGAAAAATTTATACAAAGCTTTGATAGGAACAATGCACATTGTCCAATCAAAGTCTTCTCACCAGAACCTCCAGAAATGATTTCTTTTTCTGCTTTTTCAGAGAGTATATCAAGCATTGCATCTTCGGAAGCAGCAAGACCTAGCTCAGCATTGATACTATTGTCCTGCAAGACAATATAAAAGGGCAAAAATCTTTTAACTGAAAACATCAATTCTGAATGCAATAAATTAACAATGACAGAATACTACCCTTCAATGATTCCATCTGTGATCTTACCGTTGGTAAATCACCATTACCGTTGCTATTACTTTGCACATTCTGGTCATCAGTAACCATCTTGTCCTTCTTAATTTTCTGTTTCTGGATCTTACGCACACAGGATTCGATATATACCAATTGGTTCAGGGCAACATGACTTGAGATAAATAAATATCTACCAAGTTTTGCGACTTGAACAGTGGTAGGTATGCTGGACCCACCAGAGTCTCTGTCATTATGTAGCTCCTCTCCTCCAACACAATCAAATACAGAACTAAGAGATTTTTTTACAATATCAACAGCCAAGGTTTCCGGTGTTGGATGAATAGTGTAAATGGCGCATATTGCTTTATCAGCAGCAGCATACCATATGTTATCTGGAAGCCAAAAGCCAGTAATTAAGCTTTCTAGAGTTGCAAATACCCTGCTGCCATAACTACGCAACAATTTTTTCTTGTCTTCCTCGGACAGTCTCTGAATGGCTATGCATGCTGTCCTAGCCAGCAAAGGTTCTACTTTCGCCCAACGACCAAACCCAATATCAATGATGTCCTGTAGGTGAGAACCAAGAACTCCAGCAGACGATTTTGCTGCCATGCACAGGACAGATAAAGCACCACGACTTTTCTCTGCTGTGGTTCCACTTACATTAAAGCAAAAGAAATCCCATAATGCCGATATCTGTAAAAGAAAATATCCTGTAATGAAGTTGCTGTTTAAATAGTCAAGGAAAAAATGTCTTTTTATTATTTATAACAGTGGTTAAAATACACAGTTGACAACATATCCCCACGGTTCACAAATCAACCATGAGGCCTTCTCACTGTGGCTTAAATTTTTAGCATTTTTAACTATTTGCAACAGAGAAAAATTTTATAAAAGGGGAGACAGGATGGCCCACAGTCAACCATGTAAACCCCTAACCGTAGTGCTCATGATTGAAGTCATGATCCATCATCGAGTTCAATTGCCACATTATTTATTTTCCATCTGTTAAAAAATTCCAGCATTTTCATTCAGCTTGAAAAAGCCATTTTTCTACAATAATTCACAAGAAAACATGTAGCTTAATCCATCAAAAATTTTGATTTCAAGAAATCAAGTAATCTATCCCACTTAGAAGTGATCAGAGCAGTTTGGAAAATAAATCAATTATAGTAAATTGTCAATGAAATTTTATACATCCAATTCCACAATCTGATGTAACTGTAAGTCGATAACAATAAATCCCAACATTCAATTAACAAAAATTTATTAGCAACATGGGTTATTTCATTCCTAAGCAAAACGACTTAGGCATTGCACTTGTCCTCAAATTCTCAGGACTTCTAATATGCTTTATCTGAATTAAACAGAAATAATTACTAATATAGTATGGTCTCCGGTGTGTGAGTTGAGCAAATCTATTTCTCTGTGTGAGTGAGTTGTGTAAAGCCTATTTGTCTGTGTGTGATTTGTGTATGCCTTTTTGTTTGCGTGTGTGAGTTACCGAGTTTGCATATCAAATCAAGAAATCCAGAGACATTTAAAGATACATACCGTGCTCATTGATATATCACCTTTGGACACCAAGGAACCAACAATAAACTCCATTGCTGCTTGATCTCCTATGTTTGAATCTACGGCAAGATTCAAAAGATTTTTAGCAGTTTCTACTGGGCTTTTCCTGATATAAATTGTAATGAAGGCATTCTCCACAGCTTCATATATGGATTTGTCTTGAGAAAATACCTAAAACAGCAATGCTAATTTTATTAATCTCAACTGTTTAATTAAATTAAAATCACAGGTTTGATAACTTGAAACAAAGAAAACATCCCATCAACTCCAAAACAAATAAAAATAAATTTTTCACTTTTGCAATTTTTAATATACTCCTAAAGACAATAGCTTACCAGTGGCAACATCTTATGGAGGCAAGCTTCTGCTCCATCGATTTGGAACTGTATACATCTCATTAATAAGAGAATTGTATTTTCAACATCACTGGCAGAAGATGAAGCCATCAATTGAACAAGAGTTGGCATCGTGGAGGACACACACTTAGAAAATCTCAAGCCAGCCTCTAGTGAAGCAACTAAAGCCCTGGTCTGCTCCAAGTTCCCAACATCCGGAACAGAGCTATCCTTGTCAGCAATCCCTTCCACAGCCTGAGGCAAACAACTATCAGTTAGACTATCTTGCTGCTCTTGGACCACCGCTTCAGCATTTACATCGTCAACTTCACCATCTCCATTGCAGGTATCACTGTCAGATGGTAAACCAACTGTGACACTTTCAGAAGGGATGTCTGGCTCAAGTTCACTCAGCTTCTTCCTGTACTGCTCTAAAGTGGCTTCAAACGACGCTATTCGAAGTTGTGGACCAAATGGATTATGCTGCAACATCATGATAAGTAAATTTAATGCTGATTTTCTAACAATTGCACTCTTATCCTCCAACCTCCCAGCAGCAACTTCAGCAACCTCATTCCACAGACCAATTGAAACAGAATGCTCTTCACACAGTTCAGCCCAAACCTGAAGAACCCGGCTCCTAGTATAAGCTGAAACATCTCGACACCTTTCAAGCAAAATTTCCAACATGGCTTGCTTGGTTCTTAGACGAACAGATTTAGAACTCACTTCACCTTCAATGTCCTTAAATGCATTCGCAACCAACTTTCCTAAAACACCAACAAGAGCATTTCTTATTTTATAAGATTCCCCACCAAAGTGGGGTACTAGCACTCCAATGTTCGTTGAAATCAATTTTGGCAGTCGATCAGCAAGCTCTACCAGAAAACGTCCAATATTTTCAGCCCCTACAGTATCCTTCACATATGCTTTAGGATTAGTTCTGCCGATCTCTCTGATTAGATAACTCGCCAGAGTTCCATCAGCATACTTCTTATCAGCCCGAGCAACAGCGTCAGCCATGTGGATGACAACAAAGTCATATTTGTAAATTAGGTGCATGATTGAAGCACAAGATTGTTCTATGAAGTGGTATTTTGTAGCACAGGCCCCAATTATACGACATAGAGCATCCTTTGTGTCAGAATCTTTTAGAAGTGTTGCATTCTCAAACATGAAAAGAGCATTTCTACAGAAACCCAAATCAGAGCATTAGCACATTGAATTAACCCAAACAAGCAAAAATAAATCCAAAATGAATGCCACTAGTTATCCGACTTACCTTACAACAAAAGACAGATAGTTCTCATCTGGGTCTGATGACCCAAAGAGTAACGGCAGGTTGATCTCTAGCGAATTGGCAATTAAATTGAGTATCCGACCCCTTTGTGGCTCCCAATTCCAGGAGTTTATAGGCTGTTTTTTCCTTGTAGATGCTGTTACCTAAATTGATGACCCAAAAGCTTCACTAACTTAGCAATCTCACATCCAACACAACAGTTATACATTCAGAAGGAGTGAGAGAGAAAGCAAATAAAAAACCCTTGAAAAGAAAGTAGCAACCACTATACCTTTGGATTGTTATTGGAACAAATGTTGAGCTCCTCAGCCAAAACTATATTGACGAGGAAGAATGTGTATATTTTAAAGGCATTACGATGTGATGTGAGCCGAGCAAGCACTGGAGTTTCATTATCCTGACCTTGAGAGACCCGCGAAAGAGAATCAACATTTGGGAGAAGAACACTGAGATTGGACCGAAGACTCTCTACAAGACTGAGTTTGCAAGATGAACTAAGACTGGAGAAATCCCGTACCAATGAGTAGACACGATCAAACAAATCTTGATCTTCGATACAGAAGAGTTCTTTATCAGATAGATCAAAGGATACACCTGTCAAAAAAAACAATTTGTAAAGTTTTGAATTATTTATTAATCAACCAGGTTTCCTCAACTGCAATGTTGTGAACCCGAAACAAACTACAAAAGAATTACCTAAAATTTTGCTATGATAACAAACAAATACACACTTGGCTGGTAACCAAACTGCTCTCAAAATGTCATACTTTAGTATCCATTTATAGTGTTTAGTTGAAGCAAACAAAGGAACTTTAGAGAGTGAAAAACTATAAGAAGTATTTATAAGTGCTTAGAAAGAAAGCACTTACACTCAAAATTTCCCCCACAACAGCATACTCTTTTTTTTTTTTTTTTTTTTTTTGAAATCGTTGGAAATCCCGCCACCAAACCACCCATTTTGGGCCGCGGCGCAGGTAAAACCCCCGGCTGCCCCAGGCTCTTACAAGAAGTTGCACCCCCTGGATTCGAACCCAGAACCTCAAGGTGAGATTCTGGACCCTTCACCACCAAGCCACACCCCTTGGGGGCCCACAACAGCATACTCAAATGCACCATAAATGACTTTTCATATGTGTATCAAGTTTCAATTAGGCAAATAAAGCGTTAAAATTTAAGTTTTCAAGCAAACAAACCAAGCACTAGGGTTCCAAAAGCAAAATTAAAATGCTCCCCGTTACACATAATGAATTTGAAAAATGGGGGTAACAGAGATGGCTGACCTTTGACAAATTCTTCGATTTCGGAGGGGCGCATCGAGGTGATACTGATAGGATTCTGAGCATAGAGACGATTGCCATCGTGTTCTTCATCAACATCTTCTTCTAGGGCTCGCAGGTTTTGGGGAAAAACGAACTGACCAGCCATATTTTTGCAAAGAGAAATGAACCCAAAATACTTCTCTCTACTCTATATCACCGTCCCCCTAGTCCCGAATCTGTATCTACCATATGCACAAGCGATTCCTAAATCCGTCAATTCCATAAATAAAAATATAAATTGTAAAACAAAATCATTAAAACATATTGTAATAAAAATCAACTCGATTTATCAAAACATCTCAAAACATAATCCAAGCTCAAAGAAATCTCAAAACATATCCAAATCATCTCAAAACATGTCTCATCATATCTCAAATACTCAAATAAATCAAAACTATCATAGTCAAATGACGTGAAATATCTCAAATATCATCATTGTAATGAAAAATCGTAAATAAAATCAATAACATCAATTCGAAAAGTAAAGGATCAAATTGAAAAGTAAAGCATCCACTAACAGTTTTGGAATTTAGCTGGAAAGGCTTCATGGAGTTGGTAGCGGCTGCGACTCCGGACGACGATCTATATTTAATTAAATTCATTAGAATATGCGATACAAATTAATTCTCCATACAACAAATAAATATACTATGCATGAGCATTCAAACTTGCTGAAAAATTTACTAATCTAGGTCGCATACGAATTTTACGAAGTCCGATTAGGAATTTTTGCGATATCGTAAATCAAACTTTGTCCTGCCACTAAAAATTCACTACTCATAGCTTAACTTTGAAAAATTCGTTGTGTTTTAACGACAGCAGAACAAGGGTATAATTTTTAAGATGTGACCCTCTATATGTCTAGTTTGCGTGACTTTTTAAGGATCTTGATTTCAATTCCCGAAACTCTGGTTAGAGACAGATCTTTACATTTGTTCAAGGAAAACAGAATCTAACGTAATACCAGGGCAGACAATTTGCAAAATTTACCATAAATTCACATTTCATCTAAAATCTTAGTTTTTGGATATGTCGGACCTTTTTATGTCTAGTTTGGAGATCTAGAATTCATTTTATAATCAAAACATCAGAACTTGTCCAGAATGCTCTATGCCCAAACTCACTGCCTAATCAATACTAACTCACTTCCCTACTCCATTTACTTAATTTAGTCATTACCATTATGCACCTTATCATTATAATTACACATTATCATGCCTAAAATATAAGCAAAACTCAGACCCCTTTCTGTCAAAATCAATCTCCAAAATCAAACCACATTTCAATCATTTGAATGCACAATATCATCATCATCATCATCATCATTTCTAATATCATCTAACTCCTCGTTCATAATCCAAGCACACCAATCATAAACCCACCACTTCAGTTGATGCCTAG
This sequence comes from Zanthoxylum bungeanum, assembly GCA_019454045.1. Taxonomy (NCBI): domain Eukaryota; kingdom Viridiplantae; phylum Streptophyta; class Magnoliopsida; order Sapindales; family Rutaceae; genus Zanthoxylum; species Zanthoxylum bungeanum. The sequence goes on along the minus strand of SKCR01016445.1, from coordinate 75,684 downwards.
GGTTTTCTAAATCATACTCAACATCTCAAAATCATCTCGTAACAACTTCATACACTCCAACAACAACATAAATAATCAATCAACAACAAAACCCAAAATTATAAGTTATTGCGTGAGTTTCTCTTACCTTTTTTTATGTTGAAACACTTGCCAATATCTATTCCTCGGCTTCTATTCTTCTCAAACTAGCCAAATACTCATTGTTTCCTTCTTTTTTCAAGCCCCTCATTTTCAGCCATTGTACAGAGGAATGAAGTTTATTTTGTTTCTTTGTGACTCTCGACAAGAAAGAAGAAGCGGGGAGAGAGATTTTGAATTTGTTTCCCGCTGTTTAGTTTTTCTTTATTTAATCGTGAATAATAAAGAAAACCCTAGCATTTACTAGAGTATGGGCCAGCCAAAGAAGGGAATATTGGGCTTGATTGTATTTTGTTTTACAAGCCCAAATTGCAAGCATTTGATTCCATGAATATAACTCTAAATGCTGCAACATCTGTAGGCCCGCTAGGCCCGATTCCATGTAAACTTATTGGCCAATTAAATTAAATTTCAGTTTTCAATTAATTGGTCGAAAAAAAATATTATTCTAATTTAACAGTATTAGTAAATTTCTGTCGTTACAATTCTCTCCCATTAAATAACTCGTTCTTATATCAAAATGAATTTAGGATGTGGTATATACCTTCATTAGCAAATAACTGTGGGATTTGCCTCATAATAACTTTTTCAGGTTCCTAAGGGGCTTCCTATTACTTGTAACGCTGCATATCAGCTTAATCGATGGAATTCATCTCTTTCCAATTTTACGAAGAATCTGAAATGTCCCGATATATCTAACATTAAACTTGCCTTTTTTTTGCCAAATCTAAGTGTTATTTTTAAATGAGAAATCTTCAAAAATATCGATCCTCCCACCAGAGTTGTCTTCATTCTTCATCTGATTAGCTGCACCTTCTCCACTACATCATGTAACATATCAGGTCTTAGCAGCTCTGGTTCTCTGGTTTTGAACCATCCTACTGGAAATCGATATTTTCTACCATAAAGGGTCTCGAATGGAGCCATATGAATGCCTGTTTGGTAGCTTTTATTATATGCCAATTTAATCAACGGTAAGTGTTGGTCCCAGCTATCTTTAAAATCTACAACACATGTTTTCAATATATCTTCCAAAGTCTGTATGGTTCTTTTTTGACTTACCATCTATCTATGAATGAAAAGTCGTGCTAAAATATAGATGAGAATCCATTGTTTTTTGGAATGATTCCCATAACTTTGATGTAATCTGGGAACCTTTACCAAAGATTATAAAGATAGGTATTTCATGCAACGACACTATTACTAATAGAAAAAACAAGCAATCTTGACAGATTATTTATGACATATACTGCTTACACATGATTTTCACTAGTCCGGTCAGTATTATATAGGTCATGTTGTGTCGGCGAGGTCCATGTAGAGGCTTATGGAGATGATAACACGGCCTCATGCTGGTAATGTCCTGAATATACTAGGATGTGACATCAGTGGTGGAATTAGTTGTAGATCATTGCTTGGAACTTTTCCAACTGACTGCGGCATTATTAAGAGTAACTACAAAACTTGAGGTAGACTTTCTATCATCAGGATCTGACAAAAAGTCAGAATCTGTATATCATCTAATCTGTAAATCATTGTCTCTATAAATAAGAAACTTATCTTTAGTATCTTTAAGATACTTGAGGATATGTTTAACAGTCATTTATCGGTCATTACTTTGATTAGACTGATATATGCTAGTAACACTTACCGCATGACTAATATCAGGCCTCGTAAATAACATGACATAAATAATACTTCATAAGTATGATGCATATGATTGACTAGACATTCTAGTCTTTTAATCTTCCATTTGAGGACACATCTTATTCAAAGATGAATGCCTTATTGAAAAGGTATATTAACAATCTTACAAGTGCTAAAGTTATACTAATCTAAGATATTATCTATGTATGAGGATAAAAATAACTCACTCAACCTCTTTTCTCTATCTCTATAAAGTTTTATACCAAGTATAGAAGAGACTTCACTCAGGTCTTTCATGGAGAAGTTCTTAAAGATATATGTCGGTGGAAGTGAAGAGGGGTTTACCGCTACGCCTAAGACATGGGCTACCACGACATTGTTGAGCTCCCAACTCGTAGAGAGTTTCGATAGACCATGAGGGACTAATCAGATAATATAATAGTCACCATCTAGTATAAGACACTAGGAATGATTTAAGGTCGCACTACACCCTTCGCAATGTCCGACCTTAAACCAGTTTATATTCGGAATGATTCTATAATGATGATATTATAATATTCAGGTTCAAAAGAGGCGATGGTATATCTTATAATATAGAAACATGCAGTAGCAATTTATATAGCATACAGTGGTGCAACCATTAATAAGACAGTGAAAATAAAAATAAGAATTGATAAAAGAATACCAGTAGCAAAATAAAATGATAACTAAGCAATGAGGAGAATATATCCCGCTTGTCTAGCTTCGTAGAAGTCTGACCGAACATAGACATGATCTGTCGGGATATCTTCTACTAGCATGAATGTCCGACCGGACTTGCATGAGTTTGACTAGACGTGTTGTGTAAACCAGAAAAACTAGAAACACATGGTCACACACTTGGCACTAATAACAGATGGAACAATGTTATAGTAGTAGTAAGGCAATTAAAAATTGAACAATGAAACCCTACTCAAATAATACGCAAGAAATGTAATAGCTACAGTAAAGATAACAACATGGACTTAGCACTAACAACATAACATTATAGGTCTTTCACGCCTCTTTTCACTAGTTTCAAGTGTGGGGATTTCTTTCGCTACTCTATTAATTGGCTCTCCACACTTCATTTCACTAGTTTCAGCCCATGTTGCCTGAGGTGCTGTTAAGTTAGCCATAGTATTACCCAATAATCTGTAGTCATTTTGCAATCTTGTTCATGTTGGCTTCCAATTGATCTATACGAGAATTCTTATTGTTGGCCATTTCTGAGTTGGTTAATTGACCTTTGACTAGTTCGCTTTTTTGCTCCAATCCAACAGGTTGATATGATGGCTTATCTATAAAGGGTCATCATGATGCGTTTATGCATCCAATGCATGAGATGTGGGATATGTTTAAACATCAACATATATCTTTTCAACCTTGTTTCTCCCACATGCGTGGTAAATCCAATATCTTTCCAAGGTTTGGCTTAGCTTGTGTACTAAAAGGTACACAAACTTGTTCTTTCTTATGTTAAAGGGTAAACCTTGACTACTCTCTTTCATTTCCATCGCTAAAAGACAAGGACCGCCTATTTACATATGACTAAGCCTAATATCGGGGATCGTGCCATTGTTTAAAAGTGATGAATTGGACCCTTAGTAATCATGGTTATTGGAGATGGGCTTTAAAATATTTAAGGATGTCTAATGGGCCAAAGCAAGGCGTACCCTTATTGGCGAAAGCCATTACATGTATTAGACTTATACATTTAGCACATTCGAGCCATAATCAAATATTTTGTGTCCATCAAGGTTTTCATACAGGTTGGCCAGTCGATATTTCAAAGTGTTCAATCAAATTATCATTAAACACAAACTTGCCCAGTGAAAGGCCCAACAAGCTTGTACTCCTCAGGAAATGGGTTAAACGACTTCAAATAATTAGGGCCCAAAGACAAGCATTATGGAGGCTTATTCCTATAGGGAAGCAACTATGGGCTTATATGTGGGCTTGATCCAAGGTTAAGGCTTATGCTCTCATCGGTAAATGGTTTTCCACAATAAGGTCTCCCCACTCATGGTTCAATCGATCAATGAACACACTATTTTATACTTATATGTTCGTGCCAACAAGTGATGATTATCAAAACATAATGATCCACCACATTGAATGAAATAAATTTCATGATATGTAACGCCATCAAGGTTTAAAAGGTATGTAAAAGAAATGAAGACTTGGTTAACCTTAATCTTGCCATGAATACTATAAGACATTTTTTTCGAGGTCGATCATTTATCCCCAATGGGGTCACCATATGTAGGAGCGAATCGGGTTTTTACCGCCATACCTATGACGTTGGCGACCATGATATTATTGGTCTCGCAGCCCGTAGAGAGTAAGGATAACCCACAGGGGACTAACATGAGAATAAATGAGTGGCCACATAGTATAAAATACTGAGAATGATTTAAGATCGTACTATACCCCATGTAAGATCTGACCTTAAACCTCGGAATGGTCTCTTACTGATCCTAGTATAATATTCAGTTTCAAAAGAGGTGATGACATATCTTATAATGTAGAAACAGACAGTAGCAGTTTATATAGCATATAGTGGTGTATTATGAATAAGACAGTGAAAGTAAAAAAATGAATTGATAAAAGAATACTAGTATCAAAATAAAATGACAATTAAGCAAGACAAAACATATATTCTACTAGTCTGGCTTCGTAGAAACCTGGTCAGGCATAGGCACGATCTGCTGGATATCATCTGCTAGCGTGGATGTTCAGCCGGACTTTCATGAAGTCTGGCAGAACTTGCTGTGTAAATCAGGAAGTTTGAAAACATGGGGTCACACACATGACAGTAATAACAGATGAAGCAATATTATAGTAGTAGTAAGGAAATTAAAAATAGAACAATGAAGCGCTACTCAAACAATAAACAAGAAATGTAATAGCTACAGTAATGATAACAACATGGACGTAGCAGTAACGCATAACATTAAAACAAATGTCTCAAAAAAGAGGAAGACAACAACGATAAAACCACAAATGAATGAAATAGATACATGCATTTCTGGCTTGGTTTCGGGGAAACATTGCTGGACTTTATTCACATCATCGGTGTCCAGCTTGACTTAATGTAATTCTGGCCAGATATGCAGAAATAGAAGCATAACAAAACAACATGAAAAAATTATAGTAATAATAGCATAATGGTAATAAAAATGACTACAAAACACAGGCAAAGTTAAACTAACTAGATATGGCATGATAATAATAAAAACCTAATTCTATAAAAAAAAATAGCATTTCGTATAATCGTTTCCTAGTAGTACCTAGAGTTATATCCCGGGTGCATATCATATTACTGTCCATTCAGAATCGGCTATGGAAATTAAATTTGGGTTTCCATGCTATATACCAACAGGGAACCACTATATACAACCAGATATATTTTGACTTACTTATGTCCAGCCAGATGTGAATCAAGTCCGGTCGGACATACTGTGTCAAGATAGTTCAATAAAATAAGTGGAAATAGCAATGAAGATGCCCTCAGGTTGTATCTTACGTGTATTTGACTCGTAAACGCCTATGAAAATTGGTCAGTTTGTTGAATCGCTCGTAAAAAAAAAAAAAAAAACTTCATGGATTTCTCAATGTATTTTTCTTTGGGCTATCTATTTTAATTTCTCAACTCACTTTTCTTTTACCCTCAATTCACTGTGTTTTTCATTTTGTTATTTATTTCTATTAATTCTTCTCATTCCCTAATTTACTCATCTCACTTCCTTTAAATATATATAAGTCTCACAGGAAAATAATTTGTTTTAAAAAATAAAATAACCTCGGTTAAATCCATTAGTAGTTTGGCGTAATCCAACTATTGTATTAGATAACTAGCAAGTGCATTATGTCTGGTCGGATTTAGGATTTCTAATATATATTTGGTCGGCTATTAATGTATGAGAGAGGCCTGGCCAAACATAGGTGATGTCTGACCAAATGTTCGTGTTTGAGAGATGTATGGCCAGACATAGGTGATATCCGGATGGGACTTGGCTATTTTTTGAAGTCTCTGAAATTTCTTTCCTTCCCAGTATTTATCATTACAACTTTCTAAACTTTCAAGTGGGGCCTCTATACGAGACTCATTATATGGCTATGCATAAAAATGCAATGTCTACAATGCTTTAACGTCATGTATCATCCCAATATCATTCTCAATGATCAAGATGGCATCAACATAGAGCACCAAGGACACTACAATGCTCCCACTAACCTTCTTATAAACACAAGGTTCCTCTTCATTTTTTAGAAAACCAGACAATCAGATTACCTCATAAAATCAAAGATTCCAACTTCACGATGATTATTTAAGTCTATAAATGAACTTCTGAAGCTTACAAACTATGCCTGAATTTTGACTGGAAACAAAACCCTCCGGCTATTCCATATAGACTTCTTCATCAAGAAATCCATTAAGAAAAACTGTTTTGACACCCATTTTCCAAATATCATAATCATGATAGACAGATATAGCCAATAAAATCCCAATAGCCTTTAGCATCGCTACTGGTGAATTTTTTTTATCATAGTCCATACTTGGCCTCTGAGTGTAATCTTTAACTACTAGTCGGGCCTTGAAGATTTCAACATTCCCATTAGGCTCTCGCTTCCATTTGTAAACCCATTTAAAACCAACGAGAACAATTCTCTTTTAAAACGGAACCAAGTCTCAAACTTGATTCTGATACATATAGTCTAATTCGAATTTCATGGCTTTATTTCATTTAACGGAGTCAATGTCTAACATTGATTCTCTGTAGGTACTTCAATCAATATCCTCTATAAGGTGTACATCGAGACTCTTGTCTTTTATCAAATATAAGTGGTCATGAGGAATTGATATCCTATTAGACTAACGGAGAGTGGAAGAAGAAGATTTTGCTTCTGCCTGAACTTCTGATTCCTCTGTGGGTCTGTCCTCTCAGGTTAAACTTCATATAATTCAACCCTCTTTTGAGTACCACCTTCCACCAAGAATTATTTCTCTGGAAATCTAGTGAATCAAGCTGCGACCACATATTCATGATCGAGATCATAGAATTGATATCTTTTGAAATTCAAATAATATACAACAAATCTAACCTTTTGCCCTCGAGATAAAATTTTATCCTACTATGTCACTCTGACATATTCATGATAGCCCAAAACCCTAACATAATTAAGGTTTGATTTCCTACTAACCCACATCTCATATGAGGTAGTAGGAACAAATTTATAGGGAACCTTATTCAGTAAATGTGCAACAGTAAGAAGAGAATGTCCTCAAAAGAAGTAAGTCAGATATGTGAAACTCAACATAGATCGGACCATATCTAATAAAAAATTTATTCTCCTTTTAGATAATCCATTATTTTATGGAGTATTCGGAGGAGTGTATTGACTAAGAATCTCATTCTCTTTAAGATATGTTTTGAACTCACTACTCATATATTCACCAAATTGATTCGAGCGTAGGTATTTGATGAATTTATCAGTCTGTTTTTCTGCTTGGTTTCAAAATTCCTTAAACCTTTCAAAGGTTTTCGATTTATGTTTCATCAGATAAACGTAATCTTATTGTGACAAATCATCAGTAAAGATGACGAAGTATGAATAGCCACTGTGAGAAGTATGACTATATGATCACATATATCTTTATTGACGAGTTCTAATAAGTCAATGGCCCGATGTCCAACACCAACAAATAAGATTTTAGTTATTTTACCCTAAATACAAAATTCGCAAGTTGGAAAAGGTTGTATGGTCAGATTCTCAATCAGACTATTCTTAACCAACTAGGTTAAGCGGCATACACCTATATAACCTAGCTGCATATGCCATAATCCAGTATATGTTATTTCAGATCTATTATATTTATTATTTCATATTTCAGAAACATCTCTTATAGCATGAAAAATATAATGACCATGTGAATTTGAACATTTATGTAACAAAACATTATATATATATAAAGAATAATTATTAATATGTACATAATATCTTTTTGTATCTAATACAAACAAGGAAATAATATTAGCTACACAATCAGATATAAAAACACAATATGTCAAAATAATGTTGCAACGGAATTGTTGAATCTCGAATTCGCCAATAGTTGCTACAGATAAATGATCTTCATTCCTAAAATGCAAGTGCATCTCCCTTATATTCAATATCCTACTGACATTCAACCCTTGCAATGAATTACAAGTATGAGTAGGATAAGCAGAATCTAAAACCCATCCAGAACTAATGGCTTCATAAGCTAAAGAGATATCAATAACATGGAAAATAAACATACCCGATGTCAAGGCATTCTCACATTTTACAGAAACAATGTAGTCGGTGCAGTTCCTCATCTAATACCTAATTTTGCCATAGTGGTGGCACTTGTCTTCGATGGCTTTCTTCTTCGACTTGCTAAACTTCACTGCATTTCCTGTAGGAGGAATACCAAAACTAGTCTTCTTTGTTTTTTCTTCTTTTTCTTCTTTCACATATTGAGAAGTAGAAGAACTAGGCAAAGATGACTTAGAAATGAGTGTCAGTACACCCCTCTTAATATCCTCATCTGCAGTTCGTAGCATCCTATACATGTTGAAGTTCATGAAAAACTGGAAATTTGATGGTGAGAGTGAGCTTAGAATCAGATTCCGGCCCAAAGTTTCATTAAGCTAGAAGTCACACCTTTTATGCTACTCGATAAGATCCATCATGTGCAAAACATGTGGACTCACTGGCTTACCGACATACCATTAGCCAGACAAGCGTGGAATAATTCTATTGAGATTATGTACACCAAGACTTGCTCATGGTTTAAGAACAACTCGCTAAGCTAGTTGATAATTTTATAGGAGTTAGATATATCTACATATTGCCTTTTAATATGGAGACATAGAATAGAGAATGAGTGACCTGACTTTCAGGCTATCGTCCTTCTATTTCTGAAAAGTCATCCTCTCCTTAGGTACTAGACTCTCCAATATATATCTCAACTTCTTAGATCTTAAGATCTAATTCTTATTCTGAAAAGTTTTTCAAGCCTAATCAATTTGTTTGCATTAGTGACGGCATAAAAGGATTAGAAGAAGTGGTAGCTGTCGTCATAAAATTTAACAAAGGAAACAAAAGTTAACAGATAAAGTAATTTCATTAATATCATACAACATCTAATAGATTGTACGAGCCAAATTTGGGTTAAAGGCATTTTTGTCCTTTCACCTCAGGACTAATATTTAATATAGCCCAATACCTCTAAACAATGTCTAGATCGTTATTGGGCCGAAGTTCAATTGACTTCTCAAAGCTCAATTCCAGGTCAAACCTCACATTCACTGGAAGATCATGTTTTTTCAAAGTATTAATTGTTCTCTGAACAATTAGCTGTCATAACATGGGAAGATGAAAGTCTAGCATGTTAATGGGCCACACCCTCATTAATGTGACTCTTTTTTGGCTGGAAGATCGTCTTTTGAGACCTATAAAAGGGAGTATAATTCATAAATCAGAGGCATCTCAACTTAAGCATTACAACTCTAAGCTTAATCACTCTCACCGAAACCCTCAGAATCTTCGACCGTCTCATCCTTCTATCATATTTGTCGTTCATTTCCATTACTGACTTGAGTGTCGGAGTGCCTACGGCACCTATCACATCAGTGGGCATACTCTCCACACTCACTCAACTTTTGTTTTATAGGATCGCTAGTGCCTCATCTCTACGAATTCTCGATTGTGAACCTCGGGCGAAAATCAACGCCTATAATTTGTCACCCACCGTGGGGCCTTAGTGTTAGGGTTTGATGGAGTTGGTGCTTGGAGTGCCAATCCGATTTGTACATTTTATTATTTATTAATAAAATAACTACATTTTTCATTTCATACTTATTAATGGTATTGTCATTACGCGTATTAAATTGATGTATCGATATGCTAAGAATGACATTGACCTTAGAATAGTCTTGACACTAGGTGTAAATTATTCTTAAAGTAAATATTCATAGTCGTTGGTTTTTGGAATACGGTCGAATTCATATAACCTAGAAAACTAGCACATGTCGTATATTGAAATTGGAGTTCCAATGGTTTAACGCAATGTACCATGAGTTTTGGAAACTCGTATAGACATGTGGGTATTCGTTTGAACGAATACTGAATGACTCACAAGTGATTCCTAATAGTTGGGTGTACACACCACCGTCAATAAAAATCTCATTGAGTCGAGTAGCATATGTAATCCTTTGACTATAGGATAACATTGATTTTATGTGAGATCCTCCGCACTTAGATGCCATGTATGTCAGAAACTTTTCATGGTCTGGCCTCTAGATGTTCGTTAGGTGTGGACCGATACACTCAGTAATCAAGTGTGAAATAAGATAGGATTCGTCGTCTCGTATGTGTATCATAAGGGGTTTAGGTATCCATTTGAGTAAAGTCACGATTCTTAAAGACTTTGGCCAAAGCCGATCACCTAGGGTGGATCACATCAGTTGTAAAGAATCGTGGACATGTCGACATGAGATGTGCACCTCGAAAACTTGACGGTATATTCTATATTTCCTAAGCACAACTCGGATAGCCTACAACGGAGTGATTGTTAAACATATGTGATGACCTCGACTTGTATAGTTCAGAAAGGTCGTTCGTGCTATTCACGAATTCGGAGGTGGCCGAATTGCCTACATATTAGCTAGGATTATATGACGAATGTGTCTGAACTTAGAGACTCCCAATATGAAGTGTACTCGTTGAGCATTTGGGTAGCCGATTATTTTTGATAAAAGATAATATTCGATATTATAATGATCAACTAAAATAATCAAGTGTTATTGGATAACATTGATTATTTACTTTGACCTAATTGGATTAATTCAATAATTAAATAAATGGCTTAATTGTAAAATCATAATTATCTCTACCATTTCATGATATTATGGTAATTGTCAGTATGTAATAATAGGTGGTTTTGGCTTGATTTAATTGAATTAAATCAATGTGGCAAACATTTAACTAATCCATTTCCTCATATTTGGCTTGATTTAATTGGATTAAATTAAAGTGGGAGACAGTGGAGATTAGTCACACCTAATTATACATATTTGGACAAATTATATTAAGTCAACTTAAAAGTTGATTACAACTTTTATTAATTAAGAATTGCATAAATTTTGCTATAAATAGAAAGCTTTAGGAAGGTTTTAATTACAAGTTCAAATACAAGCATAAGCAAATTCTTGAGAGATTAGCCTAAGTTAGAGAAGTGTTTAGAGAAGCTTGTGAGGTCTCTACTACATTTCATCTAGGAGAAATCAAGATTGGATCTTGAAGTGAAGCTTGGAAGTATTGGAAACAAGATTGGATCTTGGAGTCAAGCTTGCACACCTTGGAGGTTCTCCAACAAATTCAATAAAGGAGAAGTAGTTTGGATCTTGCATCAAGCTTACTAGGTAATGTTTGATCTTCTCCAAAGCTATGTTTATTTGTGTATTAGATACATGATCACATAGCTTAATGTTGAATAAGGCTAATTAATTGTGTTAAGATACTTTAGAAGTATAAACACAATATGCTTGTAATTATGTCAAAGATGTTCATGTTTGACATGGAACAATTAATTAGAGTTTGGAACTCTAAATTAAAGTTTAGAGCTATGGCTACCATTCTAAATTCACTTGACCACCTTTAGGTGGACTAGAATTGTTCATGAGAAATTTCTAATTGGGATTCTAAAATGATTTGTGTATTGGATTCAAAATTTACGCAAATGCATATTTAGAATAAATTTATGTTTTTGGAAAAATATTTGATATTTTGAAAAACTTGATTTTTATTCTATAACATGTGTTTATGTTGGTTTTGAAATTAAAAATGAATTTTGGGTGTTTTTGAAGTATTTAGGGAACACCGAAAGCAATTAGGTAATAGACCCTAATTGCTCAGCTCTCTAGAAATTTTCCAGAGAGTTAAAGCACTGAAGCATTCAAAACAAATGAAAATTGCTACAATACGCGCGCACTGTAGCGCGTGTAGTAAACGCGTGCCGTGCCTATCGCGCGCGCCGATTTTATTTTCACTCGTTTTGGATCTTCCGGACTCCGATTCAGTCTCATTTTTTCATAGACACTCGTAATGGAATATAGTATTTCATTAAATGATTTAAAATTAAACATATGCTTTATATACATGGGTTAGACTCATTTCCGCTGCTCGAGGCACCGATCTGACCTTATGGATTCTACAACTGCCCCAACTGGGTTGGTGCTTGGAGTGCTAATTCAGATCATATTTATGTCCGATTCATAAATACGAGTGGTTCAATTTTCCATAATATTACTAATTTTACTGGTAGCACCCTTATCTTTTATATGTTTATTCGATCTAATTGCGATTAGATATCTGATTACGATTAGATTGAAACTGAATCTAGTTTAGTGATAAGTGTATATTAGACAAAGACCTAGAATTTACAATATAGTACGCAATTACAACGTAGTTTGTAATTGACATTGAGAAGCGCACTATTAGTTGTATATCCTTAAATAAAGTTCTTGGTCAAAATTTGCTAACACGGGTCGGTTAGTAAAATCTGCTGAGACTAGTACATGTCGTATATTGTGACTTGGTCTGATGGTTTATCCTAGTGAACCATGAGTCTCGGGAGACTCGTATAGACATGTAGGTGTTTATTTGATAAGACACTTATTTGATAAGACACTGAACGACTCACTGAAGGTTTCCTAATATATGGTACACCAACGTCAATAGGAACCATCTCGAGTTGAGCGAGCATAGTGGTCATTCGACTTGAGATACAACTGTGGATATATGAGCTATCCTCCACACTTTGATGGCAGTCACGTCAACGATATAGTCATGATCAGACCTCTGCATTTTCGTTGGGTGTGGACTGATGCTCATGATATCATGTGCGTATCAATATAGGATCTGCCAGTCCTGTGTACATGGCATAAGCATCCAGCACGTGTTTGTGATCTAGTAAATCCATGGCCATGGTATAACTTTGGAAATCAATTTCGAGTGTTATTTAGAGATCGTAAATTGAAAGTTGACTGTATTATACCAAACAGATTTGACATTATGATCTATATCCCAGGTATAATACGGATAGCCTGTGACGGAGGGATTATACGTATGCAATGACCTCGGCTTGCATAGTTTAGCGAGATTATCCGTGATCGCCATAATCCATGAGTGGGTGGATTATTGACACGAAATTGAATTTCGTGACGGATAAACATAAACTTAGAGAGTCCCACAATATGAAGTGTACTCGTTGAGCACTTGGGCAACTCGATATGAATAATACGAATTATTCATAATACTTCATGGATTAAATGAGTTAATTCGGATCGTTTAATCTGTTAAACGATAACACATGCATTAAGCGATTTTGTCCGATAATAATTATTGTGTATTTGTATTTGATACATAATACGATTAGATACACATTAATTATTCGTCAAATGAGATTTTGACACATGCCATAAATATATGTATTTGTTATTTATTGTAAATAAAAATACATATATAATAATTATTACTTTAATTTAATTATTTGGATATTTAATTATTAAATATTTGAATTATTAATTAGTAAACATTTTCGATAATTAGTATGGAATTTGTCCATTTATAATTGGACCAAATGGCATGTATTAATTATACTTTGTGCGTATCAATTTGATTGGTTTACATAAAGTAAATTTAGTATTTAATTTGATTAAATGGTGAAATGATAAAATTGCCCCTCCAACACATGCCAATTTCGTCCTTATGGCCTTTAAAAAGGAAAATTGTTTTCTCTCTCAACCTTATCTTGCCATGGCTGAGAGTTTCAAGGGAAATTTGGGTTCCATTTTTGCTTGTTGATTCAAGTAAAGAAAAGAAGAAAAATCCAAGAAAAAACTTAGGAAAACAAAGGATTAAAGGTAATTCTTCAACATCCAAGCTTAGAAATTTTGTTTCTAATTTCTTGTTGATCTTATGAGATCTTAGGGTTTCTTCTTTTTATGAAAATTGGGGCTTTTGGTTGTGGATGATGATTTTGGAAGTGTTGGCATGCGTGAAGTGTAAATTTGAAAGTAATTAGTGTAATTAGTTTCAAATTTAATCAATTGTTGTAGGAAAAATTTGTTGTCATTCTAGAGTGTGATAGCCACTCTTATTATGCCTAGAATTTTTCTAGAATTCTTCATTTGTGGTGAATTTAAATGGGTTTTGGATTAATTAGATTAATCTTGTTGAAATTTGGATTAAAGCATGAAAATTTGGGCATATTCTGTTTATGTTTTAGGTATGATTTTGATTTTGATTTTGTGATGAAATTGATGTCTTATGAATGTAATGGATGTGTTTTGGGAGTTGTCACAATTATCGGAAAATGTTTCCGACTTGAAATAAGCGAAAGCGGCAAAAAACGGTGTTACCGAGTGGATTTTGGGCCAACAGTGTGACAGCTGTCCAAACAATGAATCTGTCACTATTTGGGCAGCCCAAAAACTGTCCCGACACTATTAGAGCTGACCTGAATAGTTTCCATAAGTTTCGGGTAATCGGTTTTGTCAAAAACACGTTTTGCGTCATTTTAACGGAACATCAATTTTCGTAAAAGTTTCGCGAGTTTTCAACTATATTTATGTTAATATTTGATATTGAATAAATAGGTTTAGGTGAAATATGAATAAATTATTCATATTAGATATTGAATAATTTATTCTGTATTTTGAAAAAGTTTTAAAATACGATTTCGCCCGACCCGCACTTCCGCTGTGCACAATGCCCAAAACCCCAACAAAATTGGTATCAGAGCGGGTCTGATGCTTCATCCATTATATTATTCATGCTTGATATTTGATATTTAATCCAATTTTAATGTTCGCACATGCTAGGAATCTATATATCTTTCTTTACTTTTCGGTTCTTCGCTAACGAAAATGTAATAAAAATTTAATTGTTAAATTAAGTTATATTTTCTATAGGTAGAATTGAATTGTTTAGAAAATGATTTAGATTAAAATTCTACATTTGATATAGATTAAAAATTCCATAGGAAAAATCCCCGCTTTTAAATATGGTTGTAAAGTAACGTGTATTGGATACGTGTTTCTTGATCCGTCTTGTCAATACGGTTTATCGACATAATTGCTTGGATGACATGGTAAGCCATATGGCTTTGTCTCCATTGGTAAATAAAAATCAATATATCAATAATGATTTATTTACCTTCAATTATGTTGTAGTAATTATCTCATAATTATTACTAACTTGATTCTCATAATCAAGACTTGATTATCTCATAATCAAAGAATTCTAGAAAATATTAAGTTAAACTAATTTAACATAGTTTTCATTTGTGACAATAAATATTATTAATCTTATTAATAATATATAAATAAATATAATGTGAGCATATAATTAGATAATCTAATTATATTAGGTTTGCTACAGTTAATCGAGCTAGCACAGAGACCAAATGGACATACGATTTCGAGCTCCAATAATTTCGAAATATTAATTAAACTCTTTAATCAAATATTACGAATTATTAACTCTGTGTTATTCCAATAAAAACTCGAAGTTGAACTCCCGTAACCGTAGATGGATTAAATGAACCGAAAAACTTCGATGTCCATCGATACAGTCATTACATATGGATATAGCCCTTCACGAATATCTCATAAATAGAACCGGGTCATAAGTCCGTTAAACCCCTCTAAATATTTGCCTCTTAAGCACCATTGATTCTATAATTAACAATTAATTCATAACAATTATGAATATAAATCTTTCTATTCGTAATAGAAAAGTTGAGCACTCAAATTGTTCAAGTCCCGAATCAACTCTTAAAATATATATTCATCTGCTTCTCGTAAGAAGAAGTGAATTCCATATCTATGTAAAACGTTCATAGCTACATACCAAACCATATCCCCAAAATATGTAGTTATTGGCCGGGAATGTAACACCAGCCTTACTATAGTAAATCAAAGGACATAGCCTGTCATGCAGGAGTTCGTAGTACACTCAGGATTAAGATCGAATCCATATATGACCAACTATTAGATAAAATGAATTTTTTCGATTAACGGATATTAAAAGAAATTCGTATTTATCTGAGTCTAGTCCTATATGATCTCATCATACAAGGTGTATACATTCCCATGTCACTACATGAAGGATCTTGGATCAATGTCGTTATACAAGTATAAAATGAACCGCATCTATAGATAAACCACAAATAAAGTACCATCTTTGTTTGCTCTCTATGGACTATTTGGATTACTAACTTCATACTTAAATCCTCTTGTGCATCAAACATACACTAAGTTTGAAGGTACAATAGTAATCAAGGTAAACAAGACAATTGGACAATATGCGATATAAATCAAACAACTTTGATAAAATGAATGATACATTTATTATTATTACAGTAATCAATTCCATTCACAATACATGAAGCTCTAGGACATAAATCCCAACAATCTCCCACTTGGACTAGAGCAAATGTGACATGTCATGTAATCCTAACCATTTAGGTGACCTTCAAATACTTTAGCCAATAAGGTCTTTGTAAACGGATCAGCCAGGTTGTCTACGGATGGAATCTGCGTGACAGCGACATCTTCTATCTGCACTATCTCACTGATGAGGTGATATTTCCTCTCAATATGCTTACCCATCTTGTGGCTTCTTGGTTCTTTGGAGTTCGCCACTGCACTACTATTATCGCAATAGAGTGTGAGTGATTTATCCATATCTGGAACAACTTCCAGATCTGCCAAGAACTTACAGAGCCAGACTGCTTCCTTAATTGCTTCATAAACTGCTACATATTCAGCCTCCATGGTGGAGTCATCAATACAAGATTACTTAATGCTCCTCCATACTTTAGCCCCACTAGCTAGGGTGAACACTGATCCAGATATTGATTTCCTAAAATCGACTTCCGTCTGAAAATCAGAGTCAGTATATCTTCTCAAAATCATATTCTGACTTGTATATACAAGCATATAATTTCTCGTTCTCCGAAGATACTTGAGAATATGTTTCACCGTTACCCAATGATCTAATCCTGGGTTAGATTGAAACCTACTGACTACTCCCACTGTAAACTAGATGTCCGGTCTCGTGCATAACATATCATACATAAGACTTCCAACTACTGAAGCAAATGGTATATGTCTCATCTCCTCAACTCCTTGAGGTTTCTTAGGAGACTGTTCCTTAGACAAATGAATTCCATGCGTGAAAGGTAAATTACATTTTTTTTAGAATTCTGCATACCAAATCGCACAAAAATCTTGTCGATATAGGTTGCTTGAGACATGGCTAACAGTCGTTTCTTGCTATCCCGAATGATCTGGATCCCAAGTACATAACTTGCCTCTCCCAAATCTTTCATTTAGAATTGGTTAGCTAGCCAGATTTTCACGTCCGATAATATCTTTACATCATTCCCAATGAGTAAAATATCATCAACGTATAACACAAGGAAAACCACCTTCCCATCAATGATGCGCTTGTAGACACAAGGCTCATCGATGTTCTGCTCAAAGTTATAAGACTTGATCGTAGTATCAAACCTTATGTACCAAGATCTAGATACTTGCTCAAAGTTATCACTTTTTGTGATGGAAGTTAGTGTGATGTGATGTTGGCTTGTTTTTCACACAAGTTAGTAAAGTGATGGACATTTACCAACTTTGATTTTGGTATATCAATTTTTGATTTTTGGAAAGTCAAATAACACTTAACACATTCACTCATCTCTCATCTCTTCTCTATCATTCACGCCATTTGCTTTCTCCCCCTCCAAATCTTGGCTTGGCCGAGAGTTACAAGGAAGAAATATGGGAAATTTTATTGCAAAAATTCTCCATTGCTAGCACATCAAATATCATACAAAGGTGATAGGGAAACCTTTCCAAAGAGTTTGGAATCATTTCTCAAAGCTTGGAGCTTAACACTCAACATTGGAGAAGCTTGAAGCAACTTCAAATGAAGCAAAAATTTTGAACTCTACACCTACATCCAACCGATATTTGTAAGTATATTTCCGCTATTCTTCATTTGAGTATTCACACCTATTACATGCTTAAATGATCTTGGGATTTTCCTTAGAAACCCAACAGGTTTCACATCTCAAACCAAAAATCGGAAGATATTTCAATCAAAACATATTAAATTCTAAGGTAATCGATGAATTGCTTTCTCTATGTTAACATCACATAATGTTATCGTTATGACCTATCTAACGTCGAAAATATACCCTCAGACAATACTGCAGCAGAAGATCAACTCATAAAATAATATTACCAGTCACAACTGGGTTCCCCAATCACACATAGAAGAATCATGACTATTCCTATATGCAAGTTGGTAAAACACAATCTCTGGATTCATAATCGAAAGATAATAAAGAATAACAAAATATCAATTGTATTAAATGTTGAAAAGCATTCATGAATCAAAAAACATAAACATAATAAATCAATTACAAGAGTTCATCTTTAGCTTTGTCTAGGAGACAACTTCTACATCAACGTTAATCTTTATCCGGTCTTGAGGTGGTTGAGTTTAGTGTGTGTCCCTATGTCCTTGAACATCAAGGCTCATATGGTGTTTTGCTGTAATTATCTTCCAGTCAAGATTGCTGATAGTTTCTTCTATAGCAATAACCTATTGAGGGACAAGAGTCTGATGTTGGAAAGTAAAAGAGTTTCTAGCTCTCCAAACAACCCACATGATGACAATAGCTTGTTAAACTTCAATTTTGTTGGTATATATGCCCGAAAGCTTAATATAATACGTAAATAAAATTAATTTTAATTAATGAACGATGCAATTTTTGTTTATCAAAAGTATTTGTTTTAAATTCACATATTATAAATTGTCATGTATGTCATTGATTACTAATGTAATTTAAAACTTAGTGTATAAATATTATACACAAGAGGTTTTATGTCTGATATTAGTAATCTTAAATAGTTTGTAAGAGCAAACAAAAACAGACACATTATTTGTGATTTATCTACAACTAAGGTCCATTCATAATGATATAATGACCTTGATCCGAGATCGTTCATGTAGTGACATTGAAATGGAGTCACCTTTTATAATGCAATCATATAGGATTGGGCCAAGACATAAATGAATTTCTTTCAATATTCATTAAATGAAGAAATTCATATCAGTGTAATATATTATTATATATTGATTGACTTGAATCCTGAGTTACTACGAACTTCTGCATGGTAGACTGTGTCCTTTGATTTATAAAGGTGAGATCAGTGTAATAATCCCGACCAATAACTACATATTTTAGGGGCATGGTTTGGTGTGCAGCTGATGACGTTTTCCATAGATATGGAGTCCACTCATTCTTGCGAGAAGTAGAAGAGTAATTTCCATAAGGATTGATTTTGTACTTAAACTATTAGAGCTCGAATCTTTCTGTTACGAATAGAAAGATAAAAAAAATTCATAAAATTATAAATAAATTATTCATTAGAGAATCAATGGTACTTATGGTATAAAAATAATTAGAGAGATATAACGAACATTATGATATGACTCTAATTATGGGATACTCGTGGTCATGGAGAGTCAATCTATATACAGAGATTATATTGTGGACACCGATGAGTTTCTATATAAAATATATCTTTAATAACGAGTGTTCAACTTCAGATCTTTGGTGGAATAACCTCAAGTTAATAATTAATGATATTTGATTAAAAAAATTTAATCAATATCCCGACATTATTGGAGCTTGAAACTGTAGGTATATTTTATCTCCGTGCTAGTTCGATACACTATAGGGAGCCATAAAATAATTGGAGAGCCCAATTATGATCTCATAATTATAATTATATGTTATGATAAAATTATTAATGAGATTATTAATTAATTTAATTCTCATTTGGGAAACTATATTAAATAGCTTAATATAAAGTTTCAATGCACTCGTTAATGAGATAATCGAGACATTTAATTTAATTAATTTATTTAATCATTGATTAAATAATTTGGAATTTTATTCCAAACTAAATACATGATATTTGATATTAGTATTTAATTAATTAAAATGGAGGCATGATCTTCACACTCATAAGGGTATCAATTTGTTTTTTTTTTTTAATAATTTGATTACAACTAAATAATCCTAATCTTATGTACAAAAGAAAAGTTATTCTCTTTATTTAAACACATTAATTTGACACAAGCTTGATAATTTTTTTGAAGAGTTGAAAAAAATAAAAACCATAACTTCCCTACGTTTGTTTTTCTACAAAAAAAATAAAACAAAAAGCTATGAATTTCTCTAAATCGTTTAGATATATATATATATATTTTTTGAGATTTAGGAGCCCATTCTTGAGATTTTTTGGGGGCGAGACAAGCACGAAAAATCAAAGAAAACCTATTTCTCCTTCTTCTTATTGATTCATGACAGTGGGCAAAATTCTAGCCCACTACATATGCAAATCAAGGGAAAAACAAGGCTGTTATAGTTCTGATTTTTTGTGAAAAATTAGGATTGGAGAGAACTCATTCGGGATTGTGTTAGAGTCTATTTGGTTGCACAAAATTATTGGAATTGGTGCTTGAAGTGCTAATCCGGATTATGTATTGTACATTTTATTATTTATTAATAAAATAACTACATTTTCATTTCATACCTTATTAATGGTATTGTCATTATCTGTATTAGATTGATGTATAGATATGTTAAGAATGACATCGACGTTAGAATAGTCTTGTAGTATTATTGGACACTAAGTGGTCCGATATTGGGATAAGTATTACTATTGTAAACCAAAAATGGAAGCAAATGAACACTACCTTTAAGATCATGTAATGCATGTTAAATTTTATGATTTTCAATAATATAAGAAATAGTAAGACACCTAGGGTCTTTGTATTTCAATACATTATTAGTCGAAAAAATGGAACTTACCTATTCAACTAGAATTTTTTTTTTTTACTTGATGTTTTCTTTTAACAGTGAGCAAAGTCTTTCAAAAATTTGTCATAACATGGTGTTTGTTTGATGGCATCTAACAAATGAATATTGACATTCATTTGTTTGAATATTTCATATATTTCTGGGGAATGATTCAATTTCTTTGTTTTTTAAATACTTGAGGAAATTGAGATGCATGTGAAAAATCATTACTCTCAAGAGTAGGTATTGGTTCATCAATCTTTTTTTTTTATCCATATAAACAGACTCATTTTCAACTTCACAAGGTACAAAAATGTGTTTCTTGATGACCTTACCACTATAAAAAAGTAATGATTGATTTAATTTGGTCTATACGTTGACTGCCAAAACTACCCTCGTGGGGGTTTTGATGACTCTCGAGGTTCAGCTGTGGTTTTATATGAAACTTTCATTTTTCATGAATGTTTATGGCAGATGTAAATTTGTCAAATATATATTTCAGATCACTCAATGTTTGAAAGGTTTGGTTATCAATGGCTTCTTGTTTCTCGATGAATGCATGCAACGTATCCTCAAGGTTTTTCCTATGAGGCAGGACATACGGTGTATAATTTTGAGAATTTTGGAAATTCTGGTGTACCTAGGGAGGTTGTTGTGATGATTATGCTTGGTTATCATTCCTCCAACTGACGATTGTGTGGTTTCTCCAACCAGAATTGTAGATTTGGGAGTTTGGTTTTGGTCTCTTGAATGTGTTTATGGAACTGAATTGGTCATGGAGATATTCTTGGAAGGCTGGTAAGGTCGGGCAAGTTTGTGTGACATGTTCATTTGAATTACAGATATGACAATTTCTTAAATTGACTTGACATGATCATTCTTTATCATTTATAATGCCTCAACTTTTTTAACTATAGATGTATATTTGACAGAAAGTCATTGTCTTCCTTAAGATTAAACATACCTCTACCGAATGATTGTGGGTTAACAAACGACCCATAATGCCAACTGTGTCCCAATGTTGTGCATTCTCTGATATATGTTATAAGTAATCTAGTGCATCTTCAAAACGTTTGTCCCTAAATTCACTATTACATATCATTTCAACTACTTGCCTATTTTGAGGTGTTAAAACTAGAGATGGCAGTGGGTAGGGTATGGTGCGGGTTTGCCATTACCAAACCCGCACCCGCATATGTAAATAAATTACCAAACCCGCACCATACCCGTTGCGGGTTTTAATTTTCATTACCAACCCGCACCCGCATATGTAAATAAATTACCAAACCCGCACCATACCCGTTGCGGGTTTTAATTTTCATTACCAAACCCGCACCGCATATAAAAATAAATTACCAAACCCGCATTGGTACCCAACGGATTTTTTGCGGGTTTTTAAAATATTGAATTACTTTGTGTTCTTAATAATATAATTTTTTTAATTAAATAATTATTTTTAATTGCTAGCTATAGTTTTCACATTTGTTTTTCATTTAACATATACAACATGCAATGTATTAATAAACAGTACATAGATAACATAATGTATGAAAGACTCGGTACCATATGTTTATTTTTTCATATAAACATAATTAAAACGAGTTATTCCCTTCATAATTATAATGATCTAAGTTAGCCAACTTAATCGACAATAAGCTAAAAAGTAATCACCAATCTTTGGTCATATTTTTTATGCTAATTATAATGAAAGTGATGCTTACAAAGCTCAAGTGGTGTGAGTGTAATGAAGAAGCAGGAAAGCTATTGAAGTTGCTGCAAACACTAGCTTATTTTGCTCCTCTCCCGTTTCTGATCATATGAACTTAATCCAAATTTTTGTATTATAATTTTATTAATAAGTGTGATTAAAAAAATAATAATAGTCGTGCAAAAAATCTTCAGATGGGCAGGTTGCGGGCTGCGGCTGAGTGAGAGTGTGGAACTGTGGATTAATGTTTTAGGTTTAGGTTTTGTTAGTTGTTTTTATATGAATGTTTTTTTATATTGTCCTAAAAATATTAATTAATAAAAAATAATATTGCGGGTATGCGGATACCCGCAACGGATACCCGCATTTTTTTCTTAATTACCAAACCCGCACCGCACCCGCAGCGGGTTCTACTTTAAATTACCAAACCCGCACCGCACCCACTAATATATTTACCAAATCCTACCAATTGCGGGCGGGTTTTTGCGGGTTTGCGGGTTTATGGGTAAAATTGCCATCCCTAGTTAAAACCCTTATAGAAGTAGGAAAGTAGCCTTCATGTTTCAAACTTGTGGTGTAGACAAACATTTACCATTTCTTTAAATGTCTCATTATATTGGCAAAGTGCTTCCCCCGACTATTGTGTGAAAATTGTGGTTCTCATTTTAAAAAAAGTTTGTCATGTGAGATGATTTTTTTTTTCAGAAATTGCTCTTATAAATCATCGCATGTTCTGATAGATCCTGACTTTAGGTTCTGTAGTCAAATTTTATCTTTATCCTTTAAAGAAAATGGAAAAAACTTGAGTCAAATTATATTCCTACTGTAATTTTGATCTGCGCATATATTACATACCTCTTCGAACTCTCTTAAATATTGGTAAGGTTTTCTGATTTTAAACCGTGGAATGTAGTTAGAAATTGGATGATACCTGATTTGAAATCGAAACATGATTGCATCTTGAGGAAATAAAATCTAAAATGGTGATTTTGTCCTAATATGATCATGTATTCTCTGAGTGTTCTATGATAGTTAAGACCGTCATATTGTGACTTTTGTTATACTTGAACAACTGGATTTTCCTCTCGGTTAACTAGGTTAAATTATCAAGTCCAATAAATTATCAAGTTGTTAAATATCAATCGAACCAAACTGAATTTCTGTTGAGGAAAATGCGTGCAATGATAAAAACATATATATTAAAAGGAAAAAAAAGGGCGACCTATTAACTAACTTTTGAAAAAGCCGTTGCTTGCAAAATGTCCAGTCAAACTCAAACTGGTTAAAAAAAGACCCATATTTCTCGGTCAAAATAATCCGTACTTCAATCCATATCTCTCAAAATACATTATATCGTTTAATTTGTTTATTGTCCAACAATCACTCTCTTTGAGATATCTCTTGTCAGAGCTCCAACAAAGCCTTAAACTTATAGTCCTTAACCATACCTACTATGTTTTCTGGGACTTCACTTAGAAAATCGTCAGCTTTGATTCCTCGCATTATTTCCAATAATAATCAGAGGCTGATCATTACTTGTTCATTATCATCCTCATCGCAGGGGTTTGGGTACGGTGATGACAGTAAAAAGAATGGAGATACGTATGCATTTTTAAGATCCGTTTCTCCTGTGGGGGCAGCTGCAGCTGGTTCATTAAGCCTGGTATTTGGGTATTGGATTTCCAGTTCTAACGTAAATTCCATCTTGTCTTTCGCTGATTCTTCTGAAGAGACGTGGGTCGGAGATGAAGATCAATTTCGACATTCTATTAATCCGGAGAAGAATCACAAGTTTCTTTTTGGAGGTAGTGTATATAGTACATATTAGTAGTTATAGCCATTTTTATCAATCCAAAATTTTCTTTAATTTGGTTATTTTAATCATGTTTGTAGACAAACTCATAGCTATAAAATTGTTTTTGAATTCAATAAGGCAAGTTCATATCATAAGAAGATGTTAAATAGCTGTGTGTACAACATTTGTTTCTTTGCTGTTGCAGATTCATACAGGAGAAGAGTATTTTTCAATTATGAAAAAAGGATAAGGATGCAAAGTCCCCCTGAAAAGGTATGCAGCTGCCAATTCTGTGAAGGAAATGTATGTCAATAATGTCATCCATTGAGTAAATGCAAGGAATTCACGGTGGTGTACATGAGTCTGGAGTATCATCAATGGCTAATCCACTAACAATTCAAGAGCTGATTTCAATTTCCGATTCACTGTTTTTGTTTTTTTACCAGAGTTATCTAAGCACTTCTCGTAAATGAAACAAGCAATTGAAATTTGGACGGCCATTGGAGATTGTAATACCACGTGAATACTCATAAAAATATGCAATTTGATTCATTATAAGTTGAATAAAAATTTAATTAATCACATTCCTTCTCTTTACCTTTACTACTAGGTTTGTATATTTTCAATGTTAATGAATATAAGAAATCTGCATTTAATAGATAGAATTCCTAGTACCATTAGGATTCATGATTTTATTACATTTCCCTATTAGATGCAGATTTTTTAACACTCAATTTGAAATCTTGTCAGTAATTGGTCTCCCTTTACATGTTCTCTTAATATTTTTGCCATATTGATGTTCAATATTCAGTATGCATGGAAAATTTTCAATGTGAACGTAATGTAGCATTGTACATGGTTTGTAGCAAAACAACTCTAAATTGCTAACACCCGTCCTTACAGAAGATTGATTATTCATTACTAATATGATCTCTTGCTTGAATATATTATTCATTAATCTGGTTCTTTTGATTGCAGGTTTTTCAGTATTTTGCATCGTATCGAACCCCTGGAGGAGATGTGCTTATGACGCCAGCAGACTTGATGCGAGCAATTGTTCCTGTGTTTCCTCCATCTGAATCAAATCGCGTCAGAGAGGGATTCTTAAGAGGCGAACGAGCTCCGGGTGAATTACACTGTGCTCCCTCCAAATTTTTCATGCTTTTTGACACTAACAACGATGGACTCATATCTTTTCCTGAGTAAGAACCAATTAATTAATGGACTCTTTAACTTGAGAGCCTAATTTACATTACCATCAAGCACTGAGATTGTGATTCTTACCTTATTAATTATTTTGCTTAATTCTAATGCCTGCAGATACACCTTTTTTGTCACACTACTCAGCATTCCAGAATCAAGCTTTTCAGTAGCATTTAAAATGTTTGACCTTAACAACAATGGGTAAGCCATAGAAGACGGGACAGGAGCTGCCATCATATATTTGGTTTGATGGGAATTTATAATATTAAATGGTTACTTGTTTTGTGTCAATTAACAGAGTGATAGAGAGGGAGGAATTCAAGAAAGTGATGAATTTGATGCGCTCCCAAAACAGACTGGCCGCTGGCCATATTGATGAACGCAGAATTGGGTTTAAAGTTCCAAATCAGTCTGGGGAGAATGGAGGCGTGGTTGAATACTTCTTTGGCAAAGATGGCCAGACGTGTCTACAACATGAACGATTTGTCCAATTCCTTAGAGACTTGCATGAAGAAGTACGACTTTTCAGCTGCTTAACGTACATATATGATTATGACACAGAATCAATAAATGGCTTCTATTATAATGTGTTTAAATAATTGTTACAGCTTTTACAGTTGGAGTTTGCACATTATGACTGTAAATTACGCGGTACTTTATCAGCAAAAGATTTTGCACTATCATTAGTGGCATCTGCTGACCTTAGCCAAATAAACAAGTTGCTTGATCGGGTTGATGAAATAGGCAATGAACCAAACCTCTGCGACATTCGGATTACGTATCAGGAATTTAAAGAATTTGCAGAACTTCGGAAGCAGTTGCAGTTCTTGTCTCTAGCAATTTTCACTTATGGAAAAGTAAATGGGGTGTTAACGAAAAAGGATTTTCAAAGAGCTGCATCACAGGTTCAACAATATTTTATCTCAATGCTGGGCTTATCTCTTGGTAATTATGGCATTCTTTAGTTGATTAACTGAAACTGAAACAGGTATGTGGCATCTCCATCACAAATAACGTGGTGGACATAATATTCCATGTGTTTGATACAAATCGAGATGGTAGTATAAGCTCAGATGAGTTTGTAAAAGTTCTACAAAGACGGGAAAAGGACACTGCACGGCCTAGAGAACATGGGTTCAGGGGTTTGATATCTTGCTGGAAGAACTGTACCACCAACTGCTCTTTTTAGGCCAGTTAATTAATTAAGCTGCTTGTTTAGTTAATTTCTTAAAATAATTAGCTGTCTGAATTTTACTGTTCTACAGAAGCTGATGATCTTCATTCTGTCTTATTTAGTTAAACAACTTCCTTAAGTTCTGAATGAGGTATATATAGTTTTTAAGAAATTGTCTCCTAGCATCAAAGTAGGGGGTGTATTCAATTGAGATTTTAAAAAACGATTTTAGACTAAATAAATCTCATGATATTTAATTAAGATTTTTAAATAATTTAAAAAGTCTTGTGGTATTCCATTAAGACTATTATGATTTTTTAAAGAGGGTGTTCAAATCTAGTGTTATTCAATCAGGACTTTAAACAAGTAATAAAAAGTCTTATGATATTGAAAAAATTAATTATTTTGAAAGATTTTTTTATATGTGTGATTGTGTGAAATTTTTTAGTGAGAATTATAAATATCAAACTCTATAAAAAATCTTACCATAATCCATTAGACTTTTGACGTGAGATTTTTTTTTTTGGTTGTTATAGAAGAGAAGATGAACATACATGTTAGCTCTTCGTGAATAATGTACTTGGTTATTAGTAATTTCTTCTTTTTTCAGCGTGCGTAATGCAATTTCTCTTTTCTTTCATACAGAAAAAAGCCGAAGCTTTTAGTTCAAATTTCTTCTAAAAACAGATGTAAGTGCATTGTACTTAAATCAAAGTTAAGCAAATAATGGTCATGAACACTCACACTATTGAAAATATTAAAAAAAAAACATTTGTTTTAGTCTTTGATCATGGTTCTAGGGAAAAAATCTTAGACTCGAATTGCTAAACTGTTGCGTTTTCGGTTTCTATTAATTAAATTTTAGATATGCTTTATTTGAAATAGAGATTTCTGGTTTTGTATGTAGTGAGCTTATTATTGGTATTTTAATTTTGTATGGAAGTGAATGCTTGTATTTGGTTGATCATATTGGATTTTGTTGAACCAATTTTTTGTTTGTGCTATTTTATTTCTACTTTGGTTGAACTATTGTTATTATAATTTGGTTAAACTATTTTGGTATTTTGTTCGAACTATTTGGGTTATAATTTGTTTGAACTATTGTTATTGTAATTTTCAAAAAAATAAAAAATAAAAAAGACAACAACTTGTGCCTTGTGTTAAATAGATGAGTAACTATTGGTTCTATTCCATATAATCTTGGTTCTAAAAAAGTTACACTTTGATTCATGCTAGTTCAAAAAGAAAATATAGTTGTAAAGGTTAGACATCCCCACCTAACCATGATGGAAAATATAACATTGACAATTCATGATTAAAAATTGTAATAAAATGTTATAAGTCATTACATTCTTAAATAGTCTTTTAAAATCTACTCGATTTATTTATCCATAAATAATCTTTTAAAATCTTAATTGAATATACTTATAGTGTGGCTGGCGGACAGAAGACACTACTAAATTTTACTTCATTATGTCTTCTTTAGTTAAACAATTTTCTTGGATTCTGAATGAGGTATATATAGCTTTTAAGAAGTCATCTCTTAGCATGAAAGCATATTTACCCAAAGTGAGATTCACCACCACGGTTTGACTGGCGGACATAGACCCGGCCACGGTTCCGGTTCGGAACCGGAATCGAACGGTTGGAACCGTCGGGTTCCTGTTGGAACCGTAGGGTTCCAACAGGAACCCTACGGCCCCCAACGGCTACTAGCCGTTAGGGGCCTAATTCCCCCAACGGCTAGTAGCCGTTGGGGGATGCAGGGAGCCGTTTGGCTCCTGCCAAACGGCTCCCTGCCAACAAAAAAAAATTAATTAAAAAAAAATATTTGTATTATATAAAATAAAAATTACTAATGTACCCCTAATAACGGTAATAAAACGGTTATATTTAGGGGCATTGATACGACGCTGACTCAAATGGCCAGGTACGCATCATCTAGTAGAGGTACGAGTAGTGTAGATTTATTTAAATATTCTGATGCAAAAAATAGAGAAGAATTTGCGAAATTAACTTGTATGGCACATCTATCTTTAAGCTTTGGTGAAAAACTTTATTTTACTAATTACGTGCATAATGCTTTAAACCATGCTGCATGTAGAATGACTCGAAACACAACAAAACGTCATATTTTCAAATTATATAAAGATGGTAAAATTATTTTAAATGAAATATTTAAAGAGATGAAAGGTCGTATTTCTATATGTTCTGATATTTGGAGTGACCATTAGCAAACACACCCATACATGGGTGTGACTTGTCATTGGATTGATGCATCATTTACCATGCAAAAACGACTTATTGCATTTAGAGTTTTTGATGACCAACATACTGCACATAATATTTATAGAATGATGAAGGTAATTTTTTATGAATATGGTTTAGGAGAAAAAATTTTAACAATTGGATTTGATAATGCATCTGCAAATACTGCATCCATCAACGATTTAAAAGAAATATGTCAACCAAATTTAGGGGGTCGATTTTTTCATATTCGTTGTACATGTCATGTCCTAAACTTATGTGTGCAAGACGGTCTAAAATTATTATCTCATTTCCTTGATCCAATTAAAATGACACTTAACTGTATTTGGTCATATTCTCAAGTTAGGAGAGAATGGACAAAGTTTTGTAAAATAAATGGTATTAAACCGATTAAATTTTCTAGAGATGTTCCAACACGTTGGAATTCTACTTATTTTCTTTTATGTCAAGCATTTCAATACAAAGATGCATTATGTAGTTTTTTTTCTCAACATGTTCAAAATATCACACTATATCCTAGTCAATGGGATATTTGTGAAATTTTTTTAGATATTTTAAGAGTATTTAATGATGCTACTTTAGTTTTTAGTGGTGTTTATTATCATACAGCACATTTATTTCTTCTTGAGAGTTTGAATATTGTTGGCACTCTCGATGAGCATGTTGACAGTGAAGATCCTAATGATATTGTTTTGCTCGAAGCCATTACTGTTATGAAGGTAAAATGGTTGCATTATTTTAGAGAAATTCCTTTACTTTATCTTATTGCTACTGTTTTTGATCCTAGATTTAAATTAGAAGGTTGAATGGTGGTTTACAAGCTTACTATGGTTATTTAGGAATATTAGATGACATTGATATTACGAGCATAATGACGAAATTAAGAAGTGATTTAATTATTTTATTTAATGATTATATTGTAAGATATAACTTAGGAACATTAGGCCAATCTAGTAGTAGCGAACCGGTAATTCAAACAAGACTTAGCGCAGGGGATCGTTGGTTATTGCAACGAAATAAAAAATCTAGGGATACGACAACTAATAATCCTGAATTAGATAATTATTTATCTACAAATTTTGAGTTTTCTAATGAAAGTTTATGCAGTAAAAAATTTAAAATCCTTGAATGGTGGAACCGGCATCAAAATATATATCATGTTTTATCTATTATTGCTAAAGAGATCTTGGCAGCACCTATTTCCACCGTTGCGGTTGAGCAAGCCTTCAGCTTGGGAGGTAATATATTGGAAGCTAGGCGATCTTCATTACATCCAAGCACTCTAGAAGCAACAGCTTGTGTGGATGATTGGACTCGAGCTGATCTGAGACAACAAGAAGATGCCCCCGATGATTTTGAAGATTTGTTCGATAATGCTTCTGCAACAAGTGCAAGCGGAACCGGAGCCGAATGATCAACTGATAATGATGATTGATAATTGTAAAATTATAATTTACAAAGGGGATATGTCTTAAACTTGTAATGGAACTACGTGAGCTTTGATTCCCCTCACCCTTGGAGGATACGTAGGCAACTTAAATTTTTAAAAATTTAAGCTCAAGCTCTTCAATGTAATAATTTTTTTTTATTTATAAATTTAACTCTCATTTTTTTTAATTAATTAAAAAAAAAAGAACCGAACCGGTTCGGTTCCGGTTCGGTTTTAGGTTCCGGTTCCACACTCGTGGAACCGGAAACCGGCCGGTTCGGTTCGGTTCCGAACCGGAACCGAACCACCGGCCGGGTCTAGGCGGACACAATACACTACTAAATTTTACTTTATTCTGTCTTATTTAGTTAAACCATTTTTTTGGATTCTGAATGAGGTATATATAATTTTTAAGAAGTTGCCTCTTAGCATGAAAATATATTTACCCAATGTGCGATTGATACGTCAGTTTCACTGACAGACACAAGACTTTTTTTTTTTTTTGGAAATCCCTCTCCATCGCATATCAGATATCATTGGACCTCGATCTGAATGGATAAAACCCGATGCTATCTCAGGTTCTTATAAATGTTACTCTCATGAGTTAAATTCTAATCTCTCAAATGGCAGGTCCAGACTCAACCCATTGACCAAGGAATTAGGGACAACAGACAGAAGACACTACTAAATTTTAGCTATGTACCAAGCTTCCCTCATAAAGTGCGCCAAAAATGAATGAAGAACTTACAAAGATGTTATAGACTTTAATTTGGAAATGCAATGTAAACCAACGATATCATGCAAAAAATAAAAATAAAAATAGAAACATCACAAGCCTCTTCAGACTTCTTGTAAGCGATAAAATGCCATGTCTTCGAAAATACATCAATAATCACCAAAATAGTCTCGTCGCGACAACTCTAGTGAAAAATCTATGGACAGTTGTTGACAGATGCAGCTTTGTCTACAATCCGGTGCTTATTGACAACGCACAATTTTGCACACATTTATGCCCACTACAGCAAAAATAACACTCTTGTACTTATGCCAGTCTTATCTCGGCCAACATGCCCACTCAAACTATGTAGTTCACGAATAAACTGATTAGTTTTAAATAAATAACCATACTGAATTAATAAGTCGCACATAGATCTCTTATCTACCCAAATTCTTCATCGTCGGCATACAATTCCCTCAAGTATTCAAAACCATATTCTACATTAAATAAAGTCACTAATAAAGTTGCTTGGCGACTAATGCATCTGCGACTGTATGCTGCCACCCAGACTTGTACTTATTGCAAATATAAATTTCTGCACGTAACTCATCCACCTTGTATATATGCATTTTACTCAGATGATGATGATGATGATGTTCGCGTGTGTTGTTTATTAGTTCTTGTACAATTCTTCATACAAGTGTTTGAGACAATAATCATGCACTTAATGAACATTGAAAAAATCTGGAAATTCTATAAATTACACCAAACCGAGTATACTTTATCCTTAAGAACTTATTAGCCCCGCCTTGGTGCGCTTACGGATCTTAATTTGACTAAAGTTCTTTCAGGATTCTTGGTAACTTCTTGGTAACTCCTTTGGATCAAGGACAATGAACAACGAACAATGGTGGAAACTCTATTCTAAAATGAAGACTAAGACTCTATTTTATGTGTTTAAATGATTGAATCAATGAGAATGAATCCAATAGGGTCTATTTATAGATATGGAGGGTTTCTTTTGACACATTATTTGGATGAAATGCATCATGATTTAGTAATATATGGTATCGTATAGTACTGTAATCACCGTTACCATGTTTGTGAAGATGGTATGATATGGTATGATTAAATAATATGTTTTTATTTAGTTTGATGGTATGGTATAGTTCCAAAAATGATAAAATGACTAAAATATCCTCAAATATATAAAGTCATATTAAATCATATTAAATCCAATTTTTTTGTCCAAAAATTAGATTCAATGAAAAGCATAAAAATCTTATTAAAATATCACCAAACGCTTATCAAATTATTACTTGTTAATCTAAAGTCAATAAATTATAATAAAAAATAATGGATAAAATGGAATGGATAACAAATATGAAAAATCATATTCCTAATAAAAAAATTTGAAAAAAACAATCCATAATATATAAAAATTTCATCGAATTTAAATATGTACAATCGATAGTATCATCCAAAACAATCTATATTTTTATTTATTAATATAATATATTTAATAGGGAAGAATCAATATTTTAAAGTTTTATTAAGAATATTTTAAGAATACAGTGATTTCAATTTCATTACTCATAAGGTGTGTTTACTTGAGGGTAATGAGAATTGAGGAATGAGAGTCATTCCCAACAAGGTTGTTTACTTTCTAAAATTGAATAAAAATGGGAATATGAATGGAAATGAGACCCACATATTTAGGAATGAGGAATGAGAGTCACATTCCCACCACCCTCATGGGAATGAGATTCTCATTCCCATTATTGTTGAAAAATTATAAAATTATCCCTAAGATAATTAATTAATATTAATTTATAAATAATAAATAAATATTTTAATAATTAATAATTAATCAATAATTAATAATAAAATAATATTTACTATTTTAATAAAATAATAATTTAATAAAAGAATAAATTAATATTAGTAATTTAATACATTGATAATTAATAATAAAATAATAATTTAATAAAAGAATAAATTAATATTTAGTAATTTAATAAAATTAATAATTAATTAATAAAATAATATTTAACATTTTAATTAAATAAAAGAATAATTAATATTTAGTAACAGCACCGGAATAAATAAATAATTAATAAAATAATACTTAAATAATTAATAAAATTAATAAAAATTAATAATACAATAATATTTTATATTTTAATAAAAGGTTAATTTAATATTTAGTAATTTAACACAATAAAAATTAATAATAATTAATATATAATTCTAACTAATGATATTTTTGTAACTTTTTAACAATTCATTCTGATTACTTGACAAAGTAAACACATCAATGGTAATATTGCTTCATTTTGATTTCGAGTCCTACAGTTAAGTAAACAACTTATCTGATTCTGATTTACCATTCACATTCCAGTCCATTATGATTTCATTTCATTCCGATTCCATCTCATTCCGATTACGAGTACATAAACGCACCGATAATACATCCAATATAACATATTCATAGCACTAGATTTAGTTTCTGGCTAAAATTTAGAAAATCTTCCAAAAAATCTGAAAATATTGCGGACGATTTCGGAACTTTTTGGATCTTTCCTATTACATTCAGAACACATCTAATACTCACATTACATCATCGTACATTGTCCTAGTTCAGTGTAGTAGCTCAATATATGCAAATTACACATTTTCACAAAATCTTTCAAAAAAATTTCGAAAACACAACAGAAGGATCTTGAGCCATCTGAACCTCTCAAGAATTACTCAGATATTATCATATCAACGCAATTAAGCTATATCCATAATTACATTCATCAAGGTACAACTACACACGAAACATGATTTTATTAAGACTCGTTTTAATTATCGGATGGATCTAATTGGCTCCGATTTTGTTCGAATTCTACAAATAACTCATATTTAATATATTTTAGTACAATTAATTCAATACACATCAAAAGACCACTCTACGGATCTACGGGAAGCATCCGAACATAATAATATAAACTTGAAAAATCAACTTTTTGCCGGGATGTCTTTCCAAAATTTTGAGGGTACTGGTAGACTTCGTATGCCCCCATGAACACGTAGGAATCGAAGGAATTCAAATTGGAGCTCTTGGGAAAATTGATCACTATTCATATGAATCTTTCTCTCCCGATTCATGCTAAACCGAGCGTCGTTCTGGAAAACCGACACCGCAGCCTTGTAGTACTTCTGAAAGCTTCAATTTGATATATGATTCTGTTGGGGTTTTCTCAAAGAGGCATGCGGAAGCGCGGTTCGGGAGAAATCGTAACTTTAAAACTTACCAAATAAATTATTCAATATCCAATATAAATAATTCATAGATATTTCACTTAAACATATTTATTCAATATCAAATAACGACATAAATAAGTTTGAAACACTGCGAAACTTTTACGAAAAACGTTTTTCCGTAAAATAACATAAAACACATTTTTATCCGAACCAACCAACCAATACACATGAGGGTTGTCCAGGTCAGCCTCAATAGTACTTGGGCAGTTCATGGGCTGCCCGAACAGTGACCAATTCACTGTTTGGATAGCGGACACCTGGTAAGCCCGAAACTCACCCGGTAACGTTGTTTTTCACCGTTTTCGTGTATTTCAACTCCAAAATAATTTCCGACAATTGTTCCAATGTCCAAAACAAATCCAATATATTTATAAAACATGATTTTCACCACCAAAATCATAGAAATTCCAGATCTGATTTGGTAATCAAAATTATCATTTTTCATGCTTTAAATCCAATTTTTTCAACATTAATCATATTAATAGTTACACCAACCAAAGTCACCACAAATAAAGAACTCAAGAACAATTCTCGGAGTTACAAGAGTGGTCATAACACTCTAAAATGGTAATAAGTCATTAAATGACAAAATTGAACTAATATTACACTAATATTATCCAATCTAATTTCACACATACATCTAGCCTCCAAATCTATCTTCAAAATCAAAAAACCCCAAAATCTAAGAAAGGAAGAAACCCTAGAACTATTCTAGATGTTCAGGAATAAGAAACAAGCTTTCTAAGTTTAAGATTATTGAAGATTACCTCAAAATCTCCTAATTTCCTTAAACTTTCTTCTTGATTTCTTCACTTTCTTCCTTGTTTCTTCAAATAAATTTTTGGGAGCTTTTCTTCTTGAAGGATTCGGCCATAGCTCTCTTATGAAAGAGAAAACAAAAAATTTCAGTTTAAAAAACAAGCCAAAATCGACTTTAGGGGGTAAAATTATCATTTGGTCATTTTAATCAAATTAAATAATAATAAACTTTAAGTTAACAAATCCAATTTGTATACTTCAAGCTTAAAATAATCATGCCACATGTAAACAATAATAATCAAATATATTGTATAACAATTATGTAATATTGATATAATTTAATTATCTAGATATTTAACATTTAAACACTTAAATAATTAATTAATGCGAATATTATTATATATGTATTTTATTTACATTAAATAACAAATACATATATTAATGACATGAGTCAAAGTCTCATTTGACAATTAATTAATATGTATCAAATCAAATTTTGTATCAAATATAAATACACATTAATTATCAATTGACCAAAATCCCATAATACATGTATTTTCGTTTAACCGATTAAACGATTCGAATTAACTCATTTAATCTGGTGAAGTATTATGAATAATCTATATTATTCATAACTCGTTGCCCAAGTGCTCAACAAGTACACTTCATATTGTGAGACTCTATAAGTTTAGATTTATCTGTCACATAATCAAATTTTGTGTCTATAATTCACCCACTCGTAAATTATGACGACCACAGATAATTTCGCTAAACTATACAAGTCGAGGTCATTGCATACATATAATCCCCCTATCACAGGCTATCAATATTATACCGGTGATATAAATAAGAACGTCAAATCCCTAAGGTATAATATAGTCGACTTTCAAATTTACGATCTCTAAATAACACTTGGAACTCGCTTTATTTGATAATCCGACCCGTTTTAGTAAATCTTGACCAGAAACTTTATTTGATAATATACTTCTAGTAGTGACACTTCTCAATGTCAATTACAAACTATTTTGTAACTACGCACTACAAAATTTATTATCGGGTCTTTGTATAATATATACATATCACTAAATCATATTTAGTTTCAATCTAATCGTAATTAGATCGAATATGTATATAAAAGTAAGAAGTACTACCATAAATAAGTAATATTATGGGAAAAAAAAATTGTTCATATTCATGAATCAGATATAAATACGATCCGGATTGGCACTTCGAGCACCAACCCTAACAATTTCTCCCACTTGCTTTAGTGTTAATCCACGGTATCATATACACATCTAAATATGTATTACATATACGCATGGCCTTCAAGATCTCACCTAACACTCAAGAGGTAGGCAACAACAAGTAAGCCCACTATAACATATTGAGTTTGTTCAACAAACCCAATCGTTTCCCTTAGCCAGCATCATTTATATATTGTAGAACCTAAGTTATACATCAATATGACTTAGATGCGACGTCAAGATTGTGATACAGCTTCTGAGTTGTCTATGTATTTAGGGATCAAATCTAAATATTATGAGACAACCGTAAGCACAACACTAATATCAAAACTTCTAATCTATAAGGTCACTATGAAACTTCATAAGTTAATACTTTATAAGTTACAACTAATTCCATTAATACAGAAGAATCAACCGTGACATTTCCACTACATCTTTTCTGACTCTATATGACGTATACCATATAACATCAAAATTAGACTCAAAACTAATCTGACCCTAATGGTTGCAGACTATATTCCCATGAATAAGAAAATTATTCTTAATATCTTAAAGATAACAAAGAACATGTTTCAAGACCCATCATATGGTATAAGGGTATCAAAATAGCTCGTAACTATTGTATGGGCCAAATTTGGTCCAGTGGCAATTTTGTCCTTTTACTCTGAGCCCGAGCTTCTACCTCAAAAGGAAGCCCCGATGTTTAAAGTGTATAGAGGCCCAGAGATTCACAAGCCCAGGCCCAATGAGATACCACATGCTCAAAGCATAATCGGGTCTCACCCTACTCCAGTTCACATAACGCCCAAGCTCATAAATACTATTTACAACCCATTTGTTCCAGCCTACAACGCAGTAATAGCTCCTCATGATTCAGCTGTTACCATAATCCAACGGACGATTAATCAAAGGCAATAAGGCACACGTTACAAGAGCATGTATAAATAGAGAAGCCTGTTCACGGGGATGGCGGTTGGAGCTCTCCTACCCCTTGCTATGGGACATCCTCAAGCTCACCACACCTCCAACTGACCGCCCTCACGGCACCCTACAAAGTTCAAGGTAGTATCCAACCTTTGACTTCCCACCTTCAAACTCCTTAGTACCTTCACTGACTTGAGCGTCGGAGTGCCCCCGGCACCCACCACACCGGTGGGCAGTACTCCCGCTCATTCTATATCTTTGTTTTGCAGGATCGCCAGTGCCCCATCCTCACGAAATCTCAATTGTAGGCCTCGGGCGAAAACCAGCGTCTACATTTGACGACACCCTACAAAGTTCAAGGTAATATCCAACCTTTGACTTCCCACCTTCAAACTCCTTAGTACCTTCACTGACTTGAGCGTCGGAGTGCCCCCGGCACCCACCACACCGGTGGGCAGTACTCCCGCTCATTCTATATCTTTGTTTTGCAGGATCGCCAGTGCCCCATCCTCACGAAATCTCAATTGTAGGCCTCGGGCGAAAACCAGCGTCTACAATTTGGCGCCCACCGTGGGGCCCTAGTGATCCATATCATGCAAAGATATTTCCATCTATAATCCTCTTAAACACCCCTACTTGTATGACATTACGCAACGAGAAAACACGTGATCTCATGATCACTTAATTTGTCATCCTCCAAGAATAATTACAAGCATTAGAGCACATTTCTTCTCCCAATGGTCCGAGGCTACGGGTCATCCCAACAATCCTATCATCTGATCCAATCTATTAGGAGCATTCAAGGATATGGTAAGCGGAAATCCACCATCAATCAACCATCTACCAAATCACCAGAAAAGCCTCCATGGTTCTCCAAGCCGACTGATCACGACAAGTCAACTCCTCCATGCGAAAGGAAATGCAAAAGTTCAAAAGAGCAACTCTTTCCAATCTATCTGAAGTCAGACTACCAATAAGGAAAATTCGAGACGGGATAAATTCAGACTACCCAGAATGATCATTATCAACCCCTCACTACGTATGAAGATTTCCATATTCTTCAGATGAAATGGATGAGTCTCAATCTTCTTCTTACCATATGAAAGCGGTGTCATCTTTTTCAAACGACATGAGAAAATTGCCATCTTCTCCAAGAACAAGACACGTCCATTCGATGGAGCTATACTTTCTACCATTCTACCTCATATGATGAAGCGATGTACTTGGCCTGAGGAGGATGTCCCAGTCGACAATACCCGAATGAAGACTAAACATGGACATCCCGATAGACATTACCAGGTATGGCTAGCACTTTTAAAAAGAATTACTCAGTCGATGTTAATAAAGCCTGAAACTTATAATATGCTTCATAGTTTGGGACTTGTTATACGTGACCCTAATCGACACTACAATTTACATCTTGGTAAATTGTTATGGGTGTCCCAATCGCCATCAATGTGTGGCGAGAGACATGTAATAGATGTCCTAATTGGTATTACAATTTATACTATGAGACATGCCACGGTTGTCCCAGTCGATATTACAATTTAAATCTAGGTAATTGTTATGGATGGCTCAGTCGACGTTTACAATGTCTGACTTATTACTTGTTAGAAATATCCCAATTGACAATTCTACATACAACTTGTCATAAAATGGAATTATACGATGATTTAGTATTGAGCAAAGATTTCACTCGACACTACACGTAATGAGATTTGATACTTGTTTAAGTTCGATCCGACATGAGATGGAAGAAGAATGAGCTCGACTGAGAAACCATTTGACTAGACGTAGCCAAATTGCCTATATGATAGAATAAATTGCCAGTAACTTCATACTACATGGGATGATTGTTATCTCCCTCATACCACATCCAAAGATTGACATCTACCATAAATGATGAAGAACATTGTTATTCCTCTTGATGATATGTGTGATTTATCATCTTCTCCAGATGACACAAGTGTAATGTCATCTTCTTCGGACTATATTGAAAGAATGATGACCACTCTGTACGACATGGAAGGATGTCGTATCTTCCAATCGACATGAATGTGAGGATTGTATTCTTCTCCAGGTGACATGGAAAGGTCAAAATCCTTTTGGACCCTCATCAGGCCCATTCGACCGACCTCCACCACGTTGGGTGGAGCGTAGTCTCCTATATACCTTCACAAGGTGTAGTGGAGTGGTGATTTTCTTCGACCTTCATCGGGTCCAATTGAGTGGTGACTTCAGGGTCCTCACTAGGTCCACTGGGCCAGGGAAAATCTAAAAGAAATGAGCTATGTGATAACTTAGAAGAGGAGAGTGTTCTCAAAGAACATAAACTCCCATATTCCCATGCGACAAGGTCTTTTCCTAACTGTAGATAAGAAGCGAATGATCCAGACGGCTTCGCCCTGGACGACACGTACAAAAGCTTGGTGTTAGTCGAAAATCACTTTCGACTCGACAAGTCCAAAGATAATAGAACTTGCGCACATAAGTAGTATCATGCCATATTGAGGGTTTACATATAGTTCATGATGACTCGTAACTATTGTATGGGCCAAATTTGGTCCAGTGGCAATTTTGTCCTTTTACTCTGAGCCCGAGCTTCTACCTCAAAAGGAAGCCCCGATGTTTAAAGTGTATAGAGGCCCAGAGATTCACAAGCCCAGGCCCAATGAGATACCACGTGCTCAAAGCATAATCGGGTCTCACCCTACTCCAGTTCACATAACGCCCAAGCTCATAAATACTATTTACAACCCATTTGTTCCAGCCTACAACGCAGTAATAGCTCCTCATGAATTCAGCTGTTACCATAATCCAACGGACGATTAATCAAAGGCAATAAAGGCACACGTTACAAGAGCATGTATAAATAGAGAAGCCTGTTCACGGGGATGGCGGTTGGAGCTCTCCTACCCCTTGCTATGGGACATCCTCAAGCTCACCACACCTCCAACCGACCGCCCTCACGGCACCCTACAAAGTTCAAGGTAGTATCCAACCTTTGACTTCCCACATTCAAACTCCTTAGTACCTTCACTGACTTGAGCGTCGGAGTGCCCCCGGTACCCACCACACCGGTGGGCAGTACTCCCGCTCATTCTATATCTTTGTTTTGCAGGATCGCCAGTGCCCCATCCTCACGAAATCTCAATTGTAGGCCTCGGGCGAAAACCAGCGTCTACAATTTGACGGCACCCTACAAAGTTCAAGGTAGTATCCAACCTTTGACTTCCCACCTTCAAACTCCTTAGTACCTTCACTGACTTGAGCGTCGGAGTGCCCCCGGCACCCACCACACCGGTGGGCAGTACTCCCGCTCATTCTATATCTTTGTTTTGCAGGATCGCCAGTGCCCCATCCTCACGAAATCTCAATATTAGGCCTCGGGCGAAAACCAGCGTCTACAACTATTACGATTAAATTCATGTTTTTAATCGCACATAATATAATATTCATTATGGCATCATCCTATGATGCATAAGATTGACTAGATATTCTAATCAATTTCCTTTTTGACAAAAGAATCATCCTTTATGAAAGATGAATACTATATACAAGAGACATACTAACTGTACTGTGAAATAATTATACTAACTGTCTCAGAGATAGTCTTGTTGTATTATTTATTAGACCATATCTAATGCACGTCTAATGGGAGTATCTCACATGTCTCTTGTTTTATATCATATATAAAACTTTATATCAAATATAACAGAGACTACTCTCATTGCTTTCATGGAGAAAAGAAGACTTAGGTAAATCTTTTACCTCACAAACATCTCATTATTACATTAATAATGATAATGTCGTTAGGATATACAATATTAGAAAGAAATATGTACGCTTCCACTAACCCTACTATCATATATGTATTCTCTATGCTTTGATAAAATCATACAATCTGACTAATATCAAAATTAGAGAACACAGATTTTCGGAAATCTCATCTGAGTCTACAATAGGCTCTATAAATTGGTATATCAAACTGTGATCTTAACATAATACATACTCCAGGGCCATTCCAGA
This sequence comes from Zanthoxylum bungeanum, assembly GCA_019454045.1. NCBI lineage: Eukaryota > Viridiplantae > Streptophyta > Magnoliopsida > Sapindales > Rutaceae > Zanthoxylum > Zanthoxylum bungeanum. The sequence continues at coordinate 34,345 of SKCR01016445.1, read as the reverse complement.
ACGAACTCTTCAAGCAAAGAAATCACAATGGATCTCTTCTTCTAAGAAAGCATTCAGGAACGTCACTTTGCATTCCTGGCTAAAATACATAGTTTAATATCAACATTAACCATCAAATCTTTAATTGTTCAATTAGTGCGACTAGAGACAAGTTTCCTCATAATCTACAATAGATTACTGAGTATAACATTTCTCACTGTCATACTATAAAGTTCAAACCTTTAATAAGCTTTCTTTGCTTTTGTTGCGCAAATAAATTGCACATTTTATGAACGATTCATAATGAAAGCTTAATCAAGTTCAAAAACTTGATCGTAGTAAGCTATAAACAATCTTAGATCTAGAGTTCAATGCTAACTTTCGAGATCCGTATCAAATATCGCTCACACTTAAGTTATAGGATAATTTTCTTCGATTAGAAAACAACAGAACCATTAAGTATCAAATACTTCGCAAATGATTCTGACATCCTATTGGACTTATATGGAAGCTGTCTAAGGGTCTTTACATCTTATTAATTATGTAGTTCCATTTATAGTTTATCACTCTTCACATTTAACTTCAATAAATCAAGTCTTTTCTACAATCGTTAACATCTAATACTACACACCAAGTAATAAAATAATTTTATTACTCGAGATCATAGAAAAGATATTCTATCAAATACAATATTCTATTAAATAGAATAAATGATAAACATTTGCTTGTACCTCCGAGGTGCAAGTACTTTTTAATTATATAATCATTATATAAAAGAAAGATTCAAATCTCAAACTTTTCAAGATTCGAATTTTTACTTATACATATCATATACATAACTGTAAAAACTAATGGAACCTTAATTAAAAGGATGAATTAGTATTACTGGAGCATATCCCCAAAAGTATTGAAAACTAATTCGATAACACTCAATATCAAACGAATCAAACCATATAAGATTCGATTTCTCACACTGACTAATTCTATCACAATGGAATCGTAGAAGAATAATATTGAGTAAGAATCATATTCATTATATATTCTTATAACTAATTGCCAGAAATTCATATGTTTGATCATATCAAACATCTTTGAACAATTCAAAGACTAATGATGAATTTTAAAGATATAGTTTTCAAAACTTCAAATCAAATATCTTTGAACCAATCAAAATATTCTATTTGTGTTTCATCAGAAACATATTGAAAGTTCTCGAACCATTGAAAACGTTCAATATGTGTTCTTTTAGAAACACGTAACAAAGTCATGACAATTCATTAACTAAGTTACGAAGTAAAGAAAACTATCCAAGGCAATTTATAATTCATTAAACTACATACATCCAATGTATTAGTTTAATAAATCTTTGGTCTAATGACGATCATTGGTTAAATGAGATTTAATCACATTCCCGAATACAATATTCATTAAATGAATAAGGATATCATACCAACCATTACCATACGGAATAAACATATAATACTTATTTGATAAAATCTCATAAAGCATTGTTCTGAGTTATTTATTTAACCGAATTTTTTCTTAATGTTTATCTCTATATCAATGACACTACTAGTTGTATTAAAATATGTAGCAATTATTTATAAAGAACAAGTAACTATCCAATAGTCGCAAGTTCTGATATCAAATATAAAAATAATTATTAAACAATATTTTAAATAACTAAACGGGAGATCTGGTATCCAATACATATAGTTATCGTATAGTGAGAATCGATATTCTCTACACATAACTATACACATCTCCTTTCTTTAGCTTTATAATTTACGTTCAACTATTCACAACAATTGTAAATAATTAATTAGCAAATCGTGTCAGACACATTACCTTTAAAGGTCATTAAAGCCAAGAAACGTCATTATCAGATAAACAAATACCTAATGAGGTTTTCCTAATGCCAATCAAGAATCTCGAGACATGAATTAATTCACGTCAATTCTTATTGCACAAGAAACCATTTTCTCTAGAGAATTATGTCACTAACCATCTTGATTTTCAAGAAAATCGTAGCAACAGTTCCCGATGGTTTAGACTAATCTAATTATATCCAGGCATACTTTTAATCTAGACCTTTTCTAGAAATCTCCAAAAATAAGTGAAGTAAAAAAACATATATAAAATATGCATACAGTGGATTAAAAGTTTAGTTCTATCAACGCTATAGAATAAAGGAAACGAAAGTGGTAATTTTCATAATATTATACACTGCATTAGTTATGGATTTTTAACCCAGCATTGTCTCCCACTACTTTACATAATACCGTAATCCTCAACGAAAAATGGGAATCCAATAATTAAATTGAATTGTATAGTGAGAAGTGGACCCCATGAATATATTTCGACTCACAGCTTTGACACGTTCTCGCCTACGTATATTCACAGGTAGACAACTCATTGTTAATCACACTCATTGTGACTCTTGATTTTGGTCATGGCCGTTTTTCGTTGTGACAGCTTTGGCACGTTCACAACGAGGCGTATCAAGGCTTCACTTGTCATTGACAAACTCAAGTTACCGATGTAATCCTGACAGCTTTGGCATGTTCAGGATTTCCACTTTCACTTAATTTGTCTCTTATCATATAAGTTCTACCAGCGCAAATGAACTACCATCAGCCATAACTGCACAAATTTGGCACGATACAGCTACAACATCAGGAAATCATTTACATTAGTACTGAAAAGGCAGACCAAGAAACAAGTATTTCTAATAATAGCTACTTTAATGTCTTATTTAAGCGGGGATATTCCTAAAGAGGGTTTTACTCTACATCAAATGCAGATTTTAATTTAGATCAATTTCTCAACAGTTTAATTCTACATGGGAAAACATAACTTAACTTTACCATTAAATCTTCGTTATATTTTCCGTTAGCGTAGAACCGAAAAAATTAAGAAACATCTAAATTACATGCATGTGAAAATATCAAAAATGTATTATATATCATATATCAAGCATGAAAAATGTAATGGATGAAGGATTAGACCTGCTCTGATACCATTTTGTTGGGTTTTCTCAAAGACGTATGTGGAAGCGCGGTTCGGGCAAGTTTTGAAGACCAATGGATGTCTTGGATTTATTGTACTAATTAGATTAGTATAGAAAAATAAGAGCACGGTCAACACAATTTGAAATGTGTATGATTTTTGAAATTGTACCCCTGAAAATTGTTTTGTATCGTGACGCGTACCTTTGCGTGTCGCGACGCGAACCAGACCTGATACAATTTCAACTACTAGAATGGCTCGTTTGCAACACTGATAAGTGCATGAAAATGTACTTTGAAACATCACTTATCTAGGTTTATTGTTAAGTATTTAGTTATATATTTTACATTTCATTACATAGTTTCGATTGTTATATTAATTTAGAAATATTTATTATTTAGACTAATTTAGTGATTTTTATTTGTAGGAATATTAATACATGAATCCTGGGACAATTGTAAGTGTTTAGGGGCCATACTGATGCATAAGAAGCACACAGGAACCGAGAACACGAAAAGCAGGAAGCAATGAGAAATTGTACTGGCGCCATGGCGCCATACTCCCATACAAAATCCAGTGAGCCAGGCGCCATGGCGCCACCAAAGGGGAAGAAATCGTGACTTGGAAAGAGAAAACTCAAATTGGAATTGTTGATTGCTCACGTGGGGCCATAAGTTGAATAAAGAAAAGCAAATTGTTGATTTGAATTGCAAAAGCAAAAAAGTGGCGTGAAACAAGGTGGGACCGAGTGCCACTATTGTGGACCAAAGAAGAAAGAGAATCGGAAGGAAAGAGAAAGTGCCGAATTTGAGAAAGAAGAAAAGGAAAATCACGTGGGCTTACCAGCTTAGGGTTTAATGTGTTTATTATAAAAAGCCATGCAAATTGAGAAATAAGGAGGCTGCGTAGAAGATAAAATAAAGCTGCGTGAAGCAGCGCAAGCCTGCGCCTAAATACAAAGTCAGAAGGCCGAGAGCTCCAGGCTGAGGGAGGCTAGTTACACAATACAAACAAGAAATCAGAGCTGTGCAAATTCCCGGGATCAGAAACAATGATTTATCCGATGATTCCCCATCCTATCTCTGCTGTTTCTTCGTCTAGAATGCGGAACTAATCTCCCAAGCAAGGCTAAGGGCGAACTCTTATACCCAATTCTTGTATTTTTGTTATTTGATTCATGAATGATTTTAATTGATTAATACAATTGTTATTCTATTCATCTATTTATTCTTTGATTATTTGAGAATCATATTTTATTAGTTTACATAGATTCAGTCATGATTTTTCTATGTGTTGTTAGTAAAATTGGTTTGATAGATTAAGGTTGTTTTGCGAGTTGATCTCTGCTTCTGCAGTATTGCCCGAGGGTATATTGTCGTCGTTGGATAGGTTGTAACGATAACCTCGTGAGTTGTAAACGTAGAGAAGATTGAATAACAATTACCTTAGAACTTAAACTGGTGTAGAATTGAATATCTTCCAATTGTTGATTTGGGACGTGAAATCCTCAATTGTGTAATAACATGAATCGATAACGGAATATAGGTAGTAGGTACAAGAGGGAACCCGGATGCTTTGCTATTCTCTTCATTTGATAAATCTTTAAAGCTTTCGTAATTGTTAATTTACATCGTATTTAATCTTTCCTTTAAATAGTTATTGCTACGTTTCTGTTTAAGTAATTTGTTCCTGTAACCTTCTCTCTGTGGAATCGACACCCCAACTGTACTGCGATAACCGCGAGTCATATTTGGGCGTAATCAAACACCCACTTCTAGGAGTCGCGACACAAATGCTGGGTGAATGAAAATGTTCTTTAAAATGTTTAATAACATGTCATATAGCTTATGGTGCATACTGTTGTATTTTTCTATGCCATAACATGTAGACATGCATGATATTCTAGTCATAAAATTGTTGGTTTCTATTAAGGTCCCAAGAATGAATCAAGCACAAAAACGCATGTGAATACACAAAGGAAAATGGCAGAATCATACTCACATTGAACGGATCTTGCGACGCGATGAACACAAGCCTTTTCTTCCTCCAAGATGGCTCGGCAGTGAAGCTTTTGGGCAGTGGACTGCTCGGTATTTTCTGCTTTAGCTCCTCCAAGAATCGGCCATGGATGTCCTTCCTTGAAGCTCCAAGCTCCAAGCTTCCAAACTGGATTCCAAGCTCACGAAATCACTGCCATATCACCTTAGGATAACTCTATATGTGTGCTAGCACTTGATTTTGCAATAAAATCACTCTCTTGCTTCTCTTTGTCTTTCGGCAGAACCATAAATGAAAGAAGAAAGAAATTGGCTCCAAGCCGTGAGAGAAGAGAAGGGAAAAAGAGAAGACCGTAAGTGGTTAGAGAGAGAGAAGGAAAAAATGTTTTGTTTTTATATTTTAATTTATTAAAAAATCAAAAAACAAAACCCTTTTCCATTTACCAAAAGTCAAAAAGCAAAAACCAATTAATGCTTTTCAACTACCACATCAATCACTCAATCAATCAATCAAATTGTTACATCACTCAAAGTGACATGTGATTTGACGCTTGATGTGACTAGCGATTTGACGTTTGATGTGACTAGCGATTTGACGCATTCGAATTCGAAATGCGAATGCGCTCGCAAACACACTCGGGCTCGGGTTCACTAATTTTGAATTAACGAATTTTCCGTTGCGACGTAATTAAATGATTATGCCTAGCGAAATCACTATTCACGTCGCTAATGAATTAATTCTAAATTAACTCGTTCGCCCGAATTAAAATCTAATTTCAATTCCGCGTCGAAATCCAATTTCGTATAATATATCGAATATATTATTTTATCGATTAATTCCAAATTAATCATTCTCTCTCTTTAATTAATATTTTATCTCAGATAAAATATCTCCGTAATTAATCCCAGATTAATTTTCTCTCTCATCAAATTAATCTCAGATTAATTAAAATGCGAGTCATACATCATCGGTGAATCTTCGGGAAGCGACCCATGAGATCCCCGGATATGTTGGCAGTAAATACGGTCGTCGGACTATCCGAACACGTAAGTACCTAGTACTACGTTTATACCGATTTACAAGACAATGTTGACTTTTAGCAAAGCGCCATGCCTACCCAATTCTCCAGAAATATCCTTATAGGAATATGTGATCTATATCAGACGTAGTATACGTAGTATTTCGTATTTCGATCCAGCATTGGATGACCACGTGCTAGGCCTAGGGCTGGAATTGTGTCTGCCCCGTACGAAGCACATATTGGATGTCTGGTAACTAGTCTCTATAATCGGATATACATGACCTAGTCATAATATCCCGATAGCTCGAGCATTTAAGAGAACAAGTTCTGTATCCTACGTGATCATCATCTCCACTATGACTGGAGTGATACTTCCATCTCGACATCACACCCAATACACTACGATTCTCAATATACCCAGAATAGGCGTACACATAACCTGTTAAAGCCCTGGAAGACCGCAACCAAAGTATATGATTGTCGTAAGCATTAGCGGTGCAAGTCACAGGTAAGACCAAATTACACCTACCCTGATTTCGGACTTCCATAGACACATAGTCATGCTACCAATGGAATTCCGAGGGGGTCTATCCAGAGCGAAGCTGTTTCCCGTACCATCGGTAAAACACAACCTCCTATTACACTTGCATGAGTATCATATACCCAAATATATGAGAACTATGCAGTTGTGCCCTCACAACGCGCACAAGTGTAATACTAGTCTTTTACGCATTTATCGATGTCCAATCTCGATAATACTCTGACTAGAGATATTTAATGATTTATCCTTCATGGACTGATACTGTCTCATATCATTCTCAATCCAGGAACAAATCACATGGTCCTCCTATCATTTATATATCTTGGTGATCTAATCACAAATGATAACAGTGCAATCTCCTTTGTCACATAGTTAATTTGTACAACAACACCATGATATGTACAAATAGTGACGCTATGAGTCATAATTGTCCAACAAAAATATGATTTTATGTAATTTAAAAGTTAAATAAGAATAAAAGATGCAAGCAAACAAATAGTAAGATTAATTGGTTGAAAAGATTTAAAAATTGCGAATTCAAGTTTAAGTACAAATGGACTTTATGAGTACATTATTTTCCTTGGTATATCGGATGGAAATCCGGACATAAATTCCATTGCCGATTCCGAATATACGGTAATATGGTCTGCACTCGGGATATAATACCACATACATTTGGAATAAATAATGTGCTTTTGTCAATTAAATGGTTTAATGACATTTGGTTCGTTCGTTGAATTCTAAATTTTAAAACCTAATAGTGGACTAATAACTTAATAGTTAAATTGATTAGATCACTATAAAATCTTGATTAAAATAGTTTAATTAAGTAATTGGTTAGTAGACACTAATCAGGATTAGTGAATAAAATTTTAAAAGTTAAAATTGGTTAGATCATTAATAACTCGCTAGTATTAATAAAGATATAGTTTTAGCCGATCAATATCTTAATACATTAGAAACTAGTGAGATAGTAACCTTAAATTTGGAAATAGTGAGTGGGAGAGAGGTATAACATAATATATCACGCGATCTCCATTGTTATCCAGAAACATGAGATTCAATAGGCGCCTCAAGGCAGCTTTGTTCCTATCCCCCTACGGATGGTGTCCTTATTGGGTCAATATCAAATTGGGTTCCGAGAGGATATAGACTCTAGATGTACATGGTGATTTGACATACCCTACGGCGTCACTTCACTAGTTAAGTCCAAGGGTTTCAAAATGATGGGTCACACTTACAAATGAATGATTAAGTTGTTAATCAAAGCTTCCTTGATCAAAATAACGGTAGTTGATTGATATAGGAATAAGAGTTATTTCAAATATATGAATCAATTGAGAATGTCTCAATCTATCATGCGAATACTTGACCTACCCTACGACGACACTTATTTGTGGGATAATAGATAACCGTGGCATAGTAATTTTTTTAGGTTTTTAATTCATTATACATTGATCATGCATCATGTTTAATTTTATGCCATAATGTTTGACAATTTTTATATGCGACGAATGAATGAATGAATGCGCATTTATTTTTTCAACCATGGCATCTGCAATCATCTCAATTCTTAAACAACAAGAAAAATTAAATGGGGATAACTATGTTAAATGGAAAAGTGACATGAATGCTATCTTGGTCTACGAAGACCTTAAGTTTGTCTTAATGGAGGAATGTCTTCTTGAGCCAGCACCTAATGCTAGCAAAGATGCATGTAATGCCTATAATAATCGGATTAAGGACAATGAGAAGACCTATAGCTATTTGATAACATCCATGTATGAGGTTCTTGCTGCACAGCATGAGTCTATGGCGACGACATCATTGATTATACAGTCATTACAGAATATGTTTGGGCAGCCTTCAGATCAGGCACAACATGAGGCTATTGCCTCTGTTTTAACTGCTAGAATGAAGGAAGGTATATCAGTCCGAGACCATGTGTTAAGGATGATGTCTCATTTGAATATAGTTGAAACCCATAGTGCACGTATAAATATATAAGTCCAAGTGACTATGATTATGGAAACGCTTCCGAAGAATTTCATGCAGTTTAAAAGCAAATATTCTATGAACAAGTTGACTTTTACGTTGACCGAACTACTTAATGAACTCACCAATTATGAGAACGTTATGAATAGTCCTCGTAGGTCCAATGTTGAGGCAAATGTTGTCGAATCTTCTAAATCTGCAAAGAAGAATAAGAAAGACAATTGGAAGGCTAAGGCAAAACTGATGAAAAATAAGAAGAACAAAGGCTCTAAATAAACCAATGCCAAAGGAAAATGTTTCCATTGTGAACAAAAAGGGCATTGGAAAAGGAATTGTCCAAAATACCTTGCTGAGCTTAAAGAGAAGAAAAACACAGGTAAATACGATTTACTTGTAATTGAGTCTCTTTTAGTGGAGGATAATAAATTTGTTTGGATTGTTGATTCTGGTGCCACTAACCATGTTTGTTGTTCTTTGTAGCTACTTGATTCATGGAAAGACCTTGCTGAAGGTAGCTTTACTATGAGAGTTGGGACATCTAATACTGTTTCAGCTAGAGCAGTGGGAGTTTCCAATTTGAATTTTAATAAAAGTTATTTATGTTTGAATGGTGTGCTTTATATTCCTGATTTTCGCAGGAATTTGATTTATGTAACAAACTCATGAAATATGGTTTTTATGTTTCATTTGATATAAATCAGTTATTATTAGCATAAATGGATTAACAATTTGCACTGGAAACTCTGAGAATAATCTGTATGTATTAAGGTTAATACATGAATCACTACTTAATAATGAAATGTTTAAGTTTGAATGGTGTGCTTTATATTCCTGATTTTCGCAGGAATTTGATTTCTATAACAAAACTCATGAAATATGGTTTTTCATTTGATAATAAATCAGTTATTATTAGCAGAAATGTATTAACAATTTGCACTGGAAAATCTGAGAATAATTTGTATGTATTAAGGTTAATACATGAATCACTACTTAAACATTTCATTATTAAAATTGAAAGATCTAATTCTATGGAACCTTAGAATTGGTCACATTAACCTTGACCGGATAGATAGACTAATTAAGAACGGAGTTTTAAATTAGTTAAAACTTACTACTTTACCTATCTGCGAATCCTGTTTAGAAGGAAAAATGACTAGGAGACCTTTATTGGAAAAGGGATAAGAGCCAAAGAACCGCTTGAGCTAATACATTCGGACATTTACAGACCGATGAATGTAAAGGTCCGAGGTGGTTATGAATACTTCATCACTTTCATTGACGGTTATTCCAGATATGGGTATGTTTTCCTAATGCAGCACAGGTCAAATACATTTGAAAAGTCCAAAGAGTATCGTGCTGAGGTTGAGAACCAGTTAGGTAAAAGTATAAAAAATCTACGATCAGGTCATGGAGGAGAATACCTTGATAAAGACTTCGAGAAATTCTTAGTTGAGCATGAAATTATTTCACAACTCACATCACCTAGAACACCACAACAAAATGATATTGCAGAAAGGAGAAATCGAACCCTAATAGACATGATAAGATCAATGTTTAGTTATAGCACACTACCTAGTTCATTATGAGAATATGCATTGGAAATAATAATATATATCCTGAATGTAGTTCCTTCTAAATCTGTTCATAAGACTCCCTTAGAGTTGTGGAATGGTCGTAAAGTAAGTTTGCGACATTTCTGCATATGGGTGTGTCCAACACATGTGCTAAAGAACAAGACTACTAAGTTGGAACCACGTTCATAAGTGTGCCTATTTGTAGGCTATCCTAAGGAAACTAGGGGTGGATTCTTTTATAGTCTAGAAGATAATAAAATATTTGTGTCGACAAATGCTATATTTCTTGAGGATGACTATATGAGACTATTCAAACATCGAAGTAAAGTGTTACTTGAGGAGTTACTTGCTGGTACGACCGGTGAACCATTATCAAATGTTGACAAAGACATAACACATTCTACATCTGAGAGTCAGATGCAAGTTTATTAGGATACCATATCACCTAGACGTAGTGGGAGGGTTGTAAGACAATCTGAACGCTATCCAGGAAATGGTGAGGTGAAAGTTGTTGCATCTTGTGATGGTATAGATGATCCATTGACCTATCGTAGTGCAATGGAAGATACTGATAAAGAGGAATGGCTCAAAACCATGAATCATGAGATGAAGTCCATGTACTCTAACTCAATCTGGGAACTTGTGGACCAACCTGATGGAGTAAAACCCATAGGTTGCAAGTGGATCTACAAGAGAAAAAGAGGAATAGATGGGAAAGTATAGACTTTCAAGGCTAGACTAGTGGCAAAGGTTTATACCCAAAAATAGGGAGTTGACTATGAAGAAACTTCTCACCAGTAGCCATGCTAAAATCTATAAGGATTCTTCTTTCCATTGCCGCATATTATGACTATGAGATTTGGAAAATGGATGTCAAGACTGCATTCTAGAATGGAAATCTTGATGAGAGTATCTATATGGTGTAGGAAATGACTTTCCTTAGTGCGGCGAAAGTTGCTTGTGGTGGCACCGGGTCCGGTATGGATCTTCAAAATTTTCTTTGCATTCTCTTTTTGTTGTAGTAGCCAAGATCAATCATTTGGTGTCCAACACTTGGATCAACCACTCGATCTTCCGAACTATGACTCGAATCCAACAAACTGAAGTGTGGGATTCACTCACAAAGATTAAACCTCTAAACTATTTAGAGATTTAAGATGTCACAATAGTGTTTGGCTTTAGGAATTTCACAATACTTGTGAATTCTAGAACTCTCTCTATTTTCTCTCAAATCTTTTCTCACAACAATTATGTGAATGAATGCAAAGTGTTAACCTTAGGAAGTGAGAGAAATGGTAGAAATTATATTCTCTTACACAAGCCTTGTGAATATTTGAAGATCTTCTCTCTTATCACTCAAATCTTTCTCAAAACAATTGTGTGAATGAATGCAAAGTGTTAACCTTAGGAAGTGAGAGAAATGGAAGAGATTATATTCTCTTACACAAGCCAACTAACCTTGTCATTAAGCATCTAATGTTTTCTTGCAATGGCCAACATAAAAATGTGAATGTCATACCAAATAATAAAAAATATTAAGCTAAAGACAATGGCTTTGTCATTAAGCATTCAATGCTTTCTTTCAATGGCAAACACATAAATGTGGAGGCCATACCAAAGCATAAAATGCATTAGCTAATGACAAAACTATTAGGTGTATCCAAGCCACCTAATATACATAATTGATTGGATGATATGGTAAGCCATATGGCTTTGTCTCTAATGGTAAATAAAAATCAATATATCAATAATGATTTATTTACCTTCAATTATGTTGTAGTAATTATCTCATAATTATTACTAACTTGATTATCTCATAATCAAGACTTGATTATCTCATAATCAAATAATTCTAGAAAACATTAAGTTAAACTAATTTAACATTGTTTTCATTTGTGACAATAAATATTATTAATCTTATTAATAATATATAAATAAATATAATGTGAGCATATAATTAGACAATCTAATTATATTAGGTTTGCTACAGTTAATCGAGCTAGGACAGGGACCAAATGGACCTACGGTTCCGAGCTAAAATAATTTCAAAATATTAATCAAACTCTTTAATCAAATATTACGAATTATTAACTCCGCGTTATTCCACTAAAAACTCAAAGTTGAACTCTTGTTACCGTAGATGGATTAAGTAAACCGAACATTTTCGGTGTACATCGATATAGTCATTACATATGGATATAGCCATTCACAAATATCTCATAAATAGAGCCGGGTCATAAGTCCGTTAAACCCCTCTAAATATTTTGTCTCTTAAGCACCATTGATTATATAATGAATAATTAATTCATAACAATTATGAATATAAAATACTTTTTATTCGTAATAGAAAAGTTGAGCGCTCAAATTGTTCAAGTCCCGAATCAACTCTTAAAAGAGATATTCATCTGCTTCTCGTAAGAAGGAGTGAATTTCATATCTATGTAAAACGTTCCCAGCTACATACCAAATCATATCCTCAAAATACGTAGTTATTGGCCGAGAATGCAACTCCAACCTCACCATAGTAAATCAAAGGACATAACATGTCATGCAAGAGTTCGTAATACACTTAGGATTAAGATCGAATCCATATATGACCATCTATTAGATAAAATAAATTCCGTTGGTTAACGAATATTAAAAGAAATTCGTATTTATCCGAGTCTAGTCCTATATGATATTATCATACAAGGTGCCTTCATTCTCATGTCACTACATGAACGATCCCGGATCAAGGTCGTCATACAAGTATAGAATAGTCCACAGCTATAGATATACCACAAACAAAGTACCATCTTTGTTTGCTCTCTATGGACTATTTAGATTACTAACTTTAGACTTAAATCCTCTTGTATATCAAACATACACTAAGTCTAAAGGTACAAGAGTAATCAAGATAAACAAGACAATTGGACAATATGCGATATAAATCAAACAACTTTGATAAAATGAATAATGCATTTATTATTATTACAAAAATCAATTCTGTTTACAATACATGAAGCTCTATGACATAAATCCCAACATATGGTACAATTAGAGGAGTTCATAACCCAATGTCAGAAGTAAAAAGTTTGCAAGTTGCAAAGGTCAATTTATGGGCTTAAGCAGACATCTAGATCTTGGAACATAAGATTTGATACTACGATTAAGTCTTATAACTTTAAGCAGAACATCGATGAGTTGTGTGTCTACAAGCGCATCATTGATGGTAAGATAGTTTTCCTTGTGTTATACGCTGATGATATTTTACTCATTGGGAATGATGTAAAGATATTATCAGACGTGAAAATCTGGCTAGCTAACCAATTCCAAATGAAAGATTTGGGAGAGGCAAGTTATATACTTGGGATCCAAATCATTCGGGATCGTAAGAAATGATTGTTATCATTGTCTCAAGCATCTTATATCGATAAGATTCTTATGCAATTTGGTATGCAGAATTCCAAGAAAGGTAATTTACCTTTCAGGCATGTAATTCATTTGTCTAAGGAAAAGTCTCATAGGACACCTCAATCAGTTGAGGAGATGAAACATATTACATATGTTTCAGTAGTTGGAAGTCTTATGTATGCTATGTTATGCACGAGACCGGACATCTGCTTTGCAGTGGGAGTAGTCAATAGGTTTCAATCCAATCCAGGATTAGATCATTGGGTGGCGGTGAAAACATATTCTCAAGTATCTTAGGAGAACAAGAAATTATATGCTTGTATATTCCAGTCAGGATTTGATCCTGAAAGGATATACTGACTCTGATTTTTAGACAGATGTAGATTCTAGGAAATCAACATCTGGATCAGTGTTCACCCTACATGGTGGGGCTATAGTATGTAGGAGTATAAAGCAATCTTGTATTGCTGACTCCACCATGGAGGCTGAACGTAGCAGCTTGTGAAGCAGACAATGAAGAGTATGGCTCTGTAAGTTCTTGGCAGATCTGGAAGTTGTTCCAGATATGGATAAACCACTCACACTTTATTGCGATAATAGTGGTGCGATGGTAAATTCCAAAGAACCAAGAAGCCACAAGCGTGGTAAGCATATTGAGAGAAAATATCACCTCATCAGGGAGATAGTGCGAGATGAGATGTTGCTGTCACACAGATTCCATCCGCGGATAACCCGGCTGATCCATTTACAAAGACCTTATCGTCGAAAGTTTTTGAAGGTCACTTAAAAATTTTAGGATTGCATGATATGTCCCATTTGCTCTAGTCCAAGTGAGAGATTGTTGGGATTTATGTCCTAGAGCTACATGTATTATAAACGAAATTTGTTAGGGTTGGTGCTCGGAGCGCCAATCCGGATCTTATTTATGTCTGATTCATGAATACGAGCAATATATTTTTCCATAATATTACTTAATTATGGTAGCACATCTTGTCTTTTATTATATATATTCGATCTAATTCATTAGATTGAAACTAAATCGTGTTTAGTGATATATATATATATATATATATATATATATATATATATATATATATATATATATATAATATATATATATATATATATATATATATATATAATGTAGTGCACAATTACAACGTAACTTGTAATTAACATTGAGAAGTGTCACTACTAGAAATATATTATCAAATTAAGTTCCTGGTTAAGATTTACCGACACAGATCGGTTAGTAAAATCGACTGAGACCAGTACATATCGTATATCAGACTTGGTCCGATGGTTTATCCCAATGAACCATGAGTCTCTGGAGACTCGTATAGACGTGTAGGTGTTTATTTGATAAACATTGAACGATTCACCGAAGATTACCTAATAGATAGTACACCAACGTCAATAGAAATATTCTTGGGTTAAGTAGCATAATGATTCTTTGACTTGAGATATCATTGTGGATACATGAGTTATCCTCCACACTTAGATATCAGTCACGTCACCGATCTATTTAGATCAGACATCTGCATGTTCGTTGGGTGTGGACTCATGCTCATGATATCTTGTATGTATCAAGATATGATCTGTCAGTCTTGTGTACAAGGCATATGTATTCATTATCTGATTAACAATCTGTTAAATCCATGGCCGTGGTATACTTCGAAAGTAAGTTCCGAGTGTTTTTTAGAACATTGCTAATAGATACGTCGACACGATTATACCTATAGAGATTTGACGTTTGTATACATATCTCTGGGATAATCTGGATACCTGTGACGGAGGGATTATACGTATGTAATGACCTCGACCTGTATGATTTAACGAGTTTATCTGTGGTTGTCATAATTTACGGGTGGGTGAATTATGGACACAAAATTGGATTTTTTGATGGATATGCCTGAATCTAGGAGTCTCACTAATGAACTATACTCGTAGAGCACTAGGGCAACTGTTATGAATAATATTGATTATTTATAACTCGTTTAATGGTTAAACAAAAAATACATGCAATCGGGACCTAACCGTCATTTCCGAATTAATGTGTATTTGTATTTAATACTTAATTTTATTAAATACACATTAATAAAATATCAATTTGTGATATTTGACATATATCATTAATATATGTATTTGAGATATTTAATGTAAATATAATACATATATTTAGATATTTATATTTATTATTTAATTATTTAATTATTAAATAATTAAATTAATTAATAAAGTAAATATCTTTTGTAATGATTTTAGCTTTATTAAAGTTGGAAAATGGCATGTTACCATTGGAACACATTTTAGTTTACTTTATTAATAGATAAATGTTATCTTATTATTAAGTAAAATGTGTGCCAATTAAATTGAAACAAAATGAAATAATTTGTTGTTTTATTTTGTTGTATTTTTCGGTCATGATAAAAATAATACAAAAGTGTTTTGTTTTCATTTTTTCTAAATTACACAAGTTACACAAATATTTTACAAATAGAGTTGAGAGAAAATGGTGGAAGAAATAAAGAAAACAAAGGCAAAAACTTGGAAATTTTGTAAGTTTTTCAAATTTGCTTCTACATGGAAATTATTTCTATTAATCTTAGATTCAATTTGTGTTGCTAAGTTGATGTCTCTACTCTTTGAGTTTGTAATTATATGTGTTTGAAGCTTGTTTGAAGGTGTTTAGCATGTATGATTAATTTATAAGTTTATTATGAGTAATTAAGCTTATTTGATTAATTAGTAATCAAAGTTGTCATTCTAGAGTTTCTTAGCCATTCATAAATAACCTAGAATTATTTTTGAGTTGTTTCATGATGGTCAGACTTGATTGGTGGGGTATTGGATTGATTAAAGTATTGAATTCGATTAATTTGGTTTAATTTACCAATTTATGGAAATTGTAAAATTAGGGTTTATAACCCTTTCCAAATTTGGGGCTTTTCATATATGTGATTTAATTTGATGTATATATGATGTATATTAAATTTGGGATTGATTGGATTTGATCTTGATGTGTTTTGAACCAAAAAGACCAAATTGAAAATCCTGGAAAATCTTGGGGCTGTTCGGCAATTTCAAAAAAAATTAGAATTTTTATTGCAAATTGTATTTTCATGTATTATACATGTATAAATCATTGTGGGATTGATTTGAAATCACTTAAATATATATTTGACAATTTGAGGACCAAAATGATCAAAATGCTAAGTTTATGGGTCTCACGGTAATTAATGATAAATCTGATTTTTCAGATAAAAAATCATTTTTTATTTATTTAGTAATTAGAATAAATTGGTTTATTTTAATTTCCCAAGAAAAATATTTATCAGAAATTATTTTAGAGTGAAAATACGCGAAAACGGTGAAAAACTGCTTTACCGGATAACGGCTGCCCAAACAGTGAACTGGGCACTGTTTGGGCAGTCCACGAACTGTCCAAATATTTTTGGGGCTGACCTGGGCAGTCCCCGTTTGCATTGGTCGGTCGGTTCGGCCGGAAATACGCTTTATGCTATTTTACGGAAAAAAATATTTTCTCAAAAGTTTCGCTGTGTTTCTATATTATTTATGTCGTTATATGATATCGAATAAATATGTTTAGGTGAAATATGAATGAATTATTAATATTGGATATTAAATAATTTATTCGCAAGTTTAAAAATTTTAAATTATGATTTCGTCCGAATAACGCTTCTTCCGCTGCGCCTACCTGATTTGAACCCAATAAAATTAATTGTTGTAATAATAAACGTATTATTCTTTTATCAAAGTTGTTTGATTAATGTCGCATATTGTCCAATTGTCTTGTTTACCTTGATTATTTTTGTACCTTCAGACTTACTGTATGTTTGATACACAAGAGGATTTAAGTCTGAAGTTAGTAATCTAAATAGTCCATAGAGAGCAAGCAAAGAGGGTACTTTATTTGTTGTTTATCTATAGTTGCGGTCCATTCTATACTTGTATGACGACCTTGATCCGGGATCGTTCATGTAGTGACATTAGAATGGAGGCACCTTGAATGATGAGATCATATAGGACTGGACTCAGATAAATATGAATTTCTTTTAATATCCGTTAACCGAAGAAAATCATTTTATCTTCTAGATGGTCATATATGGATTCGATTTTAATCCTGAGTGTACTACGAACTCCTGCATGTCAAGCTATGTCCTTTGATTTACTATGGTGAGGTCGGTATTGCATTCTCGGCCAATAACTACGTATTTTGGGTGTGTAGCTGAGAATGTTTTACATAGATATGTAATTCACTCATTATTTCAAGAAACATAATAAT
Source organism: Zanthoxylum bungeanum (assembly GCA_019454045.1). Lineage (NCBI taxonomy): Eukaryota > Viridiplantae > Streptophyta > Magnoliopsida > Sapindales > Rutaceae > Zanthoxylum > Zanthoxylum bungeanum. The sequence continues at coordinate 16,529 of SKCR01016445.1, read as the reverse complement.
ATCTCTTTTAAGAAATGATTCGGGACTTGAACAATTTGAGCGCTCAACTTTTCTATTACGAATAGAAAGTTTTATATTCATAATTGTTATGGATTAATTGTTCATTATAGAATCAATGGTGCTTAATGGACAAAATATTTAAAAGGGTTTTAAAGGAATTTTGATCTGGCTCTATTTATGAGATATTCGTGAAGGGTTATATCCATATGTAATGACTATATCGATGGACACCGAAGTTGTTCGGTATATTTTCCATCTACGGTAACGAGAGTTCAACTTCGAATTTTTAGTGGAATAACACGAAGTTAATAATTCGTAATATTTGATTAAAGAGTTTAATTAATATTTCGGAATTATTGGAGTTCGGAACCGTAGGTCCATTTGTGCTAGCATGATTAATTGTAGCAAACCAAATATAATTAGATTGTCTAATAATATGCTCACATTATATTTATATATTATTAATAAGATTAATGATATATTTGGTCACAAATGAAAACTATGTTAAATTAGTTTAACTTAATATTTTCTAGAATTCTTTGATTATGAGATAATCAAGTCTTGTTTATGAGATAATCAAATCAGTAATAATTATGAGATAATTACTATAACATAATTGAAGGTAAATAAATCATTATTAAGATATTGATTTTTATTTACCTTCGAGACAAAGTCATATGGCTTCCATGCTCTCCAAGCTATTATGTCAATTATGTGGCATGTATACACCTAATGAGTTTGTCATTAGCTAAACAAATCTTATGCTTTGGTATGGCATTCACATTGATGTGTTTGCCATTGCAAGAAAGCATTAGATGCTTGATGACAAAGTCTTTGTCTTTAGCTTAATATTTCTTATGCTTTGGTATGACATACACATTAATGTGTTTGCTATTGCAAGAAAGCATTGAATGCTTAATGACAAAGTTAGTTGGCTTGTGTAAAAGAATATAACATCTACCATTTCTCTCACTTGTGTGTAGTTGTTGTCATTCTCATTCATTCACACAAATTCTCAAGAGAGAAAAGAGAGACAATTCAAACTTTCACAAATAGTTGTGAGAGAGTTTGAAAGAAATTCCATAGCCAAACACTTTTGTGACATTTCTATTCTCTAAATTGTTTAAAGTTATTTATTGTGAGTGAAGCCCATACTTTGGCTTGTTGGTTTCGAGTCATAATTCGGAAGATCGAGTGGTTGATCCAAGGGTTGGACAACAAAGGAAACTCATCTACATCATTGGAGTAAAATCAACACTCCAAGAGATGGAGATTTCTACAACAAAAAAAGAGGAAAGAAAATTTTAAAGATCTGATGCCGCCACTTTCGCCACTTCTGCCGCGCAACAGAAATAGTTTCCTACAGTTATATGTGGTCGTAATTTGCTTGCGGGTGAATTACAGATACATAATATATTCCATGATAGATATACCTGAATATAGAGTCTAATAATATGAAGTGTATTCGTTGAGTACTTGTGTGATATATTATGAATAATACGAATTATCATAATATTATACGTGTAAATATTTTATGTATATTTAATACATATTAGGGCCAACTATAGGCTAACTCTAGTCATAGTTATATTTAATTAAAATAATTATGTGTTAATTATTTAGTTACTTATATATAACATGGAATATTCTTTGGAATATAATTTTATGCATGAATCAAAATATTATATATTTTAATTAATTATTAATTAAATAATAAAATTTTTGATTAACTATTTTTCTAGGAATATTACTTATACATATGGTCAATTTTGATTGGCTAATCCATATATTTGTGACATTTCTAATTAATTTTATTAATTAATTATAATATTAATCTAATTTGATAAGATTAGTGACTTGGTTTAATTTAAAGTAAGTGTTGCAAATTATGGAAATGACAAAATTACCCACCTCTGGCCATTGGCACCTAAGGAGAGAAAAATTGTTTTCACCATGGTTGAGGGTTTCTCATGTGTTGAGAATAAAATTAAGATTTGGGACACAAAAACTAAACACTAATTAGAGAGGTTAAAGAGCAATTAGAAGTATTTGAAGATAAATTAATATGATTAAGGTAATCTCAAGTGATTCTCTTTAGAAATTTGTTTCTATTTATAATGGATTTGTATATTACGTGCTCTTTAATTTTAATATTTTATATTTGTGTTTGGTATCATGAAAAATCCTAATTTAGCATGTGTAATTAATTAGATAAATTAGTGTAATTTAGCTTAATTAGGTTTGTGACAACTTAATTGTCATTCTAGAGTTGCTAATGTCATTAAAAAAGGGTAATTTGTGAAAAATGTTAAAAAGTGAACCTAAGTGAAAAATTCTTGGTGTTGTAAAAGATTTGGGATGAACCACGAAAAATTCTTGGTTTGAAGTGAGCCACGAAAAACTTCCGTGTAAGTTGTGAATTCAACTTGACATAGTGAAAAACTTCAAACGTGGCTTTGGAGAATGGACATAGGCAAAAAGTTAGCCAAACCACTATAAATCTGATGTCATTTTCTCTATCCCTAATTTTTTATTTATTTATTACAAGTTATATTATGTATTTGCATATTATTTAATAACTTGTATTTTGGTAATATATTGTGATTGAGAAAATTGATATAAACTTAATTGGTAAAATTATTAACTTGGTAACGTAAAATCGGAAAAAATTTAAATTTTCATAATATTTTGTCAATACCTAATTCACTTCCCTTTTGAGTGTATAGAGATTATTTTTTGAGTGTTTGTAATTTCATAGAGTTTGATGTTAGTGTTGGTCATTTTTATGTGTGGCTTGAGAATTTGCCTCCAAATTTTGAATTATTTTTGTAGTTTGTCTTTTATCAATGAATTCCCGTAGAAAAAAAAAAAGTGGTGTAAATTATATTTTAAAAGGGGGTCACAATTGTAATTGGATTTGAGGCTTTATACTCTTAGGCCCGTAAAGACCAGGCATCGACAATTAGGGGCTTTTGCAATTCGAAAACAAAGAGCGGTGCCGGTGAAAGTGAAAAGCTTCAACACGACCGCTCTTTCAGTTTCGGAAGATGAATTACAAGAAAGAACCCTGCAGAAACTTTCAACGTGGCAGGTTAATTTCATCATCTTCTTTATTTTTTATTTTTTATTTTTCTTTTTATTCAATTAAAATTTCGACTACTGATAATCAATCATGATCACTATAAGAACTTGCTTTCAATGGGATCGTAATAGTTCTGCTTCTTCTTTTGCAGCTGTCAGTATGGTGAAAGATGTAAATATCTTCATGTTACTCAGCAACAGCCTAAATCTAATGCATTTGGTGCTCAGCATCAGCAGAAGCAGCCGCAGAAGCCCAATCCTTTCGGATTTGGTGTTCAGAACAACCCTCAGTCTAAAGGGACCAATAATAATAACAATTTTGGTAATAAACAGAACCAGTTTAAGGTTTGTTATTCTCCTAAATAAGTTACTAACAGTTGCAAGAAAGCTTTCTATTTTACATATTTTATAAGATCATTGACATTGCTAGTCAAGGTCAAGAGTGGCATTTTCTTTTCTCTACTTTGTTGAGTTAGAGTTTATAAGGCTTTAGTGCATCTATGTTTTCTTTGTTGTGATATTAAATTTATCTGTATTTCAGCCTTTTGAAAACAAATGGACCCGGTTCTCACCCATTCCTAGTGGTGGTGCTCCAGCATCTCGACAACCTGACAATCAACCCCAATCAGCAATTCATAAGTACTTGTTGCAGCTTTGTAGCTTTGCACTTAATTGTCCAGTCTTCTTCTAAGTTTGCCTGATAGAATGTAAATTGTGTCTATCAAAGGTGCACAGATCCAAACTCTTGTAAACACATAATTGCGGAAGATTTTGAGCATGAGAGACCACTTTGGAAGCTTACGTGCTATGGCCATTGGAAAAAGTATGATTTTCTTATTGCGTCATTCACTGTCATTTGAAATTCAAATTTCTGTACTTTGGTCCTATTTCTGCTGTAAATGATTTGGTTTGAATTTTATGGGTTTATAAATGTGTTGGTAAGATATCAAGTTATGAGTAAATTGTACTTGTGAGGTTCTCTGATATTTTGAATGTAGAGGATCAGCTTTGCCAGAAGCTTCAATATTTTGTAAAATGATGGCTTTAAACTTGTTGGAACAATATAGAAAGGGTCAGTGAACATGATTATTTGGTTTTCGTTCATTTAACCAAGGTGATCCTGTAGTGGACACATTTGCAAATGTGGCTCTTGAAGGGGTCAAATCTTGACAGTATTAATGTATTATAAATACCACTGTCACTTTGTGAAGTAAAGATTGTTTCTTTTCCTTTCAGTTTCAGTATAGTTTTTCATATAAATATTTAACAGATGAGCACCAAGTAGCAACTTGGAAATTGAAGTTTATGATAGAGTGCGTCCAGCACCCAGGGATAAGGGGTGTTAGAGTCCCAGATCACCTGGTTAGAAGTGGTTGTTGGGCTATATATGATGAGCCCCTTCTCAAACAACATGAGTCCTTTTGGGTGGACCCGTTGTGGTCTAAATTTTAAGTTATTTCTTTGCAGTGCTCCATGTGATATTGTTGGCGACATCAGCTATGAAGAGTTGCGAGCTGCAGCATATGATGATGCTAAGCGTGGGTTGAGCTTGGAGTCTATAGTAAGGATATTTTATGTATATTTTCACTTCTGCTATTGCATGTTCATAAATGTTTATAGCATAATTTAATGTCACATTTCTGCAGTTTTTGAAATTCAATTTATGCATGGTTGCAATTTCTTTCTCAAGAGTTATTACTTCAAGTTACTTTTAATTGTTGGGGATAAATGAATATTCTAGGTTATTATTAGCCGGTGGTAGAGTATTTAATACAAATGCTTTGCTTTCATGTAATCATAAAGCAGATTGTATCTTGCTACTTAACTATTTTAAAGGAATGCCAATGAAGTAGTAAATGTTACATTCTGTGATTTTGATTTATTTAGAAGTAACGCTTTAGTGGGATTTCCCCAAAAAAAAAAAAAAAAAAAAAAAAAAAAGAAGTAAAAGAAAATAGACTTGGTGGGAATGATATGTTAACTAGTATTAGATGAAAGTGTGCTCTTTTATGTCTATTTTAAATGAGATATGTTAATGGCTATGGTAGATCTTGATAATTTATAATATCCTATATCGTTTGGAATTGAGTTTGGGTATGTGCTAATAAGTAACTGACCCTCCGTAATTAAATGAGGCCTTTTGGGTTGGCCAAGGGCTTGAAATCCTTGGTGCCAAGAACAAAATTGTAAGGGTGCAGGGTTTGGGCTTGAAATCCATCCCTATTGTATAGCCCAAAACGGATAATATCGTGCTAGTTGAGCCGGCGTAACAATTGGTATCAGAGCTAGCTAATCTAACCAATGTGCCGACAAGGATGTTGAGCTCAAGGGGGTGGATTGTAATATCCCACATTGTTTGAGATTGAGCTTGGGCATGTGCTTATAAGTAGTTGACCCTCCTTAACTAGCATGAGGCTTTTTAGGCTGGCCAAGGGCTTAAAATCCTTGGTGCTAAGAACAAAGTCGTGAGGGTACAGGGTTTGGACTTGAAAACCATCCATGTTGTGTAGCCCAAAGGAGACAATACTATGCTAGTTGGATCGGTCATTACTTAATTTGTGAAGGGATGCATTACTTTCTCTACAAATTCTCTGATTGAACTCATATTGCCACAGGTTGAGAGAGAGAGGAATCTACTCAATTCCAAGTTAATGGAGTTCGACAACCTACTTCGGAATCCCTATACAGGGCCCTTCAATTCTGTTCTTGCCGGCCAAAGTGCATTTCCTTCAGCCATCCCGAATGCATTCTCTCCAACTCCTCAAAATAGTGCCGCTCCTTCACTCTCCAGTTTTAGTGAACTAGGCTCATCGGTTAATATGGGTTTGGGATTGAGGCAAGAATTACTCCTATCATTTGAACTTTTGCTCTAATGTTCATGGAAACCTATCTGTTGGCTTGTTGCCTACTTTTTGGATATTCACATTGTTGAAGTTTCACATTACTTCATGATACCTTGTTTCCAATCTGGCATTTAGGCTTTAACTAACTCTGTTGATCAATTATTCTTAGGCCCTCTACACCATCAAATGATGCTTATGGGCAACCAAATTCCTTTCCAAATTCCAGCCAGACTTCAAGTGCATTCAGAACAAACAATTTGCCATCTGCAAGTGCTGGTACTGTGAAGATTTTGTTATATGTATTGTTCCAGCTCTTATCTATATATAGCTTCTGACTATTAGTCATTTGGCAGGTCTCTTTGGGAGCCAATTTCCATCCCAGACAATCAGAAGTCCCTTTATCAATGGCACGACAAGCTTCGGCAACAATCGTGTAGTAGGTGCTGGAAGCGATAAAATTTCTGCTCCAGCATTTGCACCACATAATACTAGTCCTTTTTCATTTGGTAACCAGTGCTCTACTCCCTCCGGTGGGCCTGTTTCAACTCCAACTGCAGCTGAGCAAGCAACAACAAACTTTCAGACTGTGTAAGTTACTTGAGAAGTTGTTATATTTAAGCCAATAGGAGAGTTTTAATAATTTAGGAATTTATGTGCTACAATTCAAGATGTTATCGTGGTTTAAGTATCTCTCATTGAAAATCTAATCTAATCCTTATGGAAACTTTGGTAAATTTTTTCTATGCTGTCAAATCCTCAAAGGTGGTTGGCAGGGCAAGGCTTTTTTAGTAGTTCAACCCGCCCAAACACTGCTTAAGCACCGCCCAAGCGCCGCCTTTAACCAGTGAAAGGGCGGGTTGGCTAGTCAAACATGCAGAATTTTATCAAATATATAAGGAATCATAATTTACAACACCTAAGGCATGGCCAAGTGCCGCTGGCGGCTGTGTGAAAATTCCTCCCAAGACGACGCCTTTAACAGCATAGATTTTTCTATTATAAACTTTTTAATGACTCCATATTAATCTACTGGTTTGAGCTTGAAACTTCAATTATTACGATAATTTACCTAGAGTTGCACCAGACATCAAAATAGTAGAGATCACATCTTTTCACTGTCTTGACCCTTGTTCATAGTTACCTGTTATCGGTTTTGATAGAATGCTGAAAAATGAATTTCTGCTCTTTACTGGTGGGTACAGTCTATATGCTTTTATATTGATTTTGTTATTGTTGGAGTTGATAAACTGGCATCCGTATGTTAATTTCAAATTTCCTTCATGTGCCTATAATTATTTTTGGCTTGTCCTATTGATTTTATAGGGAGAATTCTCAAAGTGAAACTGTTTCAGGGGATACAAGTGTTTGGTTTAAAGAGAGATGGATTCCTGGAGAGGTACAGGACTTTATTTTTACATTTTCTTAAACTGGGTTTTTACGAGGAGATTCTGAAGAGTGTCTTAGATATTACCAAACATCTTCTTTTATTTGTGCAATAATTTGTCTGATTTTAATTTTGTTTACAGCTCAGCCCCCTTTCACCTCCCATGTAAAGTTTTATCTTCACTTCCTATCCCCATTCCATTACTATGTATAGAAAGATATTAGTATAGAAATATATTAGGTGTGAATCTATATGTTATAGTTCAATCTGTGTATATATATAAGATAATAGATAGATTTATGATCCAGCACTCGTGTTTTTGAAGTTTAAAAAAGTACTCTCGACTCCATGTCCGAATAAAGTGGTAAAGGGTTGGAAATACGTCATATAGAGTCAATGTAAAATCCCTCTATGATACATTTTATTCAACTTTTTTGGCTGATAGAGGGATCAAATGGTATAGTTCTTTTTTGTAGGTAGCTTGGGGTATTAGAAACATACTATTGCTTTCCTATTGGCTGTTTTTGCATTAATTGCTACTCCATCTAAAGGAAAGGAACTGGGAAAGTGAACTATATAGTAGTCTAATAAATGTTATTGCTGCTGGATAGGAATAATGAATACTTATTGCTTTCTCCTTTATTTAAACTGATTTTAGCCTCTTAAATAGTTTGACAGGCTCCCTGATAATTATTTCGGTTTTGTATCAGATTCCAGAAGAAGCTCCTCCTGATGCATTTGTATGATAAATTATATAAAAAAGTGGTGTGTAAGCACACTGCTTACAGGTGTTTCTTTTTGCTAGATAGGCAATCGTGTTAATTGAACTTAAGTCATCCGCATGCCCAGAAAAAATGTCAAAGTAGCATAATCAGCATGGCAATGGAATTCGGAGTGGGGGGGGTCTTTGTTTTCTTCCAACAAATTTTGGTTACCGTGGTGAATCTATTTGGTGGCATCTAACAGAATGACATATTTTTAATAGCTGCTGTATGGCTTGTGTATATCTTTATACATGTATGGTTTATTAGAGTAATTTGTTGCTTTCTTTTTTTTTTTTTTTTTTTTTTTTTTCCTTTTTAGTTTTCAACGCTGTCAAGCTTGGTGTATGATTTCACCTCCTGAGGCTGGACTGCAGAGGTAGTTGCCAAATGTATCGAGCGCTTGGAATTTAAGCTTGTATTTAGTTGGATGAAATAAAAACTCATACGAGATGACAGATTTTTGCGTATCCAGAGGAAAAGAAGAATATTTGGAGGAAATGTGGAAACCAGTTATTGGTGACGCAACTAATATACTCGAGTCTATTGGCCCATTCCAAAATTAAGATAGGATTTTAGAAGACATCGATTCTGTTTAATAGATTTATAAAATCCGTAATTGTTAGCTTGCTAGTTTGATGAGAGAACGTTGTGAGTTTGAAATGATTTATTATTATTAATTTTTATTTAAACAAAACTGAGTTGTTGACTTGATATTCAATTGCTGGATTGTGAGATCACACGTGGATCCTTGTATCGCCTTGAATTGTTGTGTGTTTATTGACATATCAGTTTATGTTGACACGTCTGTTGGGAGTTGAGAATTGAGATAGACAAGACAACCTATATTATGTTCAGAGAAATGTATACAACAAATACAAAACCAAATTTCATGAAGCAGGGGAAAGCTTTTGATATTCTCTTATGAAACAAATTACAAACCGTCCAAACCTAAATCAATGGCAAACGCGTTTTCATTTTGAAAACATTCAAGTAAAAAGCTCTTTAAAAAGATCGTGCAGACAGTGTATATATGGGACCCATGTCCTCTCGGGTAATCTTGAATTTAAACAATTAAAAATAAATAAATAAATAAAACCCACCTCTATTTTTCATCTACGATATTTTTCCCTCACTGAAATATTTAAGACTTTGGATGGTGCGTTAAGTATTTTATAATTACTAATCAGAAATTGTCCAAAACTTCACGCTCAACTTAAGACTGAATCAAGTCCGATAACCTTTCTCATTACACCACTCAAAAATAGGTGATGTCGACACAGTTTTTTTACTGCAAATTTAAAGAGGACTATGTTCATTACCGTAACTTGGGGCTTGATTGGTGGTATACTCAACATTAGGAGGAGGTAGACAATAAAAAATAATAATAAATAAATAAAGCTAAGAAGCAGCAAGGCATTTTATTTCGCATCAAATGGAACAAGAAACGAGTCTTTATTTGTTGTAGTTGGAGCAATACAAACTGTCGGACATAATTATATGCCGCGTTATTCTTGATATCCAACATAACTCCAAGGATCAAAGTAACTGGGTTAACAGATAAAGACAGTGGCTGGCACGTTCTTAAATTCATAATAGTAAGAACTGATTCATCTTCAAGGATGATGAGTCAATGACACTTTCAATGAGGTCTGGGTCAGGTTTTGCTCTTTACTTTAAATATCCAACTAGACGTGCCATCATGTCATTATTTTGTAAGAATAAAGTAACAAAAATTTCAAATGAATGCCCTGGGTTCATTGTCATTTTGCGAAAAACCAATAGTAAAAAACTATCAACAATAAACAATTTAGTGAGGTAAAAAAAAAAAAAAGGATACAAGGCACCGGCTAGTTGGGAAAAAAAGGGCTTTATAAAAACAAAACATAGGGAGATGGAGATGGCACACTCTCCAGCGTATTTCATGAGAAAAAAAACTCCCCTTCATGTGACTTTCTTTTCTCGCTCTGCCATTGTCACACAACACCTCCAATGTCTCTTCCTCGTCTACTTTTGATTCTTTTCTTGCTTTCCTCAACTTCATCTTTATTCTTCCGGATCTGCTCTGCAGCCCACGAGGATGAAGAGTCAGATATAGTTGTTGATCCAAACCTCAGGTTTGAAAATCCAAGACTACGCGAAGCTTACATTGCTTTGCAAGCTTGGAAAGCAGCCATTTTTTCAGACCCATTTAACTTTACGTCCAACTGGAACGGCTCCGATGTGTGCTCGTACAAGGGAGTATTTTGTTCTAGATCTCCATTCAATTCTTCCCTCAGGGTTGTTGCAAGCATTGACCTCAACCATGCTGATATTGCAGGCTATCTTCCACCAGAACTCGGCAGATTCACAGATCTTGCTATCTTCCATATCAACTCCAACAGATTCTGCGGAGTTGTGCCCACAACTTTCCGCCGCTTGAAGCTGCTTTACGAGCTCGATCTTAGTAACAATCGCTTGGTTGGCAAGTTTCCTAATGTGGTTCTTTCTCTTCCAAAACTCAAGTACTTGGACCTTCGGTTCAATGAGTTTGAAGGTTCTGTTCCGTCACAGCTCTTTGACAAGGATCTAGATGCCATTTTCCTGAACGACAACAGGTTCCGCTTTGGAATCCCAGAGAATCTTGGAAACTCTCCGGTTTCTGTATTAGTGTTTGCTAATAATGATCTTGGGGGTTGCATGCCCGGTAGCATTGGAAAGATGGGCAATACATTAAACGAAATCATTCTCATGAATGATAACCTGACGGGATGTTTGCCGCCTCAGATTGGACTGCTTAAGAATCTGACAGTGTTTGATGTGAGCTTCAATCATCTACAGGGTTCCCTTCCATCAAGTATTAGCAATATGAAGAGCCTGGAACAGCTTAATGTTGCCCACAATAGCTTCACTGGAGTTATACCATCTAGCGTGTGCCAGCTGCCAAACTTGCAAAACTTCACCTACTCATTCAACTATTTTACGGGAGAACCACCAAGTTGTGCAGCTACTGCTGCTGGAGGAAGGGTGGTTAGCAATGGTACCAATAATTGTATTCCTGGCAAGGCGGATCAGCGTTCTTCCAAAGAATGTTCTTCGGAGGTTGCGCGTCCTGTGGACTGCAGCAAGTTACAATGTGGTGGGGGAGCTAGAGGTGGTGGTGGAGCCGGAGGTGGTGGTGGCGGCGGTTCACCAGCACCTGTGCCAAGATCTTCACATCCATCACCAAAGAGAAAACCTCCTGTTGTAAAGCCACCGGCACCACGTCCAACTCATTCGCCTAGACCAACTGTTAGTCCATCCCCACCAGGGCCTAGTTCAAAGTCATCACCTTCAACAAGATCACATCCTCCACCAGCTTCTACCCCAAAATTTTTCCATTCACCACCACCTCCAACTCATAAGGAGTCGCCAAGAACGCATCTTCCACCACCGCCTCCACCAGTTTACAATTTCTCCCCCCGTCCACCACCTAGTCGTTACCATAATACTCCGCCGCCACCTACAAAGAAAGTATCTCCAAGTACACATTATGCACCGCCACCGGTTTATTACGTTCCACCACCACCGCCTGTTAATTACTATTCACCACCTTATCAACATACGACACCACCACCAGGGGAGTCTGCTGAGGTTCCTGCACCAAGTTATAATACTTACTCACCGCCGCCCCCAATGGAATTTACACCGGGTGCTCCTCCACCGAAAGACGAGCCCCCAGCAACTCCACCAGCACCAGTAGAGCATTACCCGCCAAAGAGAGGAAGTTCACCTCCTGATTATCATCATGTATCGCCACCACCTCCGCCGCCAAGTGGGTGTGACATTCCAGAACCACCCCCACCACCAAGCCCTGAGTCAATGCCATCACCGCATATACCAACACCGGGCCATTATAATCCACCCTCATGGTATCACCAAAGTCCTCCACCGCCATCCACTCAGTATTCATATGCATCCCCACCACCACCACCCTACTATTCATATGCATCCCCACCACCCCTACCATTATCACCGCCACCACCGTCACCATCGCCGCCGCCACCAGCTTCTTATGATAACACGCCATTGCCACCTATAATAGGAGTGTCATATGCATCTCCTCCTCCCCCTGTAATCCCCTATTACTAACTGTGGTAATGAGGATTCCAGTAGATTAAATGGATTTACATTCTTTTGTCGCAATAATGAGTGCCGGCATAACCCGGTATATTACAGCGACGATCCGTTCTACATTGTGTGTTTTTGATAAGCATTATAATTATTTCTAATTATGGGGTTGCATATGTACCAATAACATAGAGTTCCATCATCTTGATCGGTTAATTTTCTTTTGTATTCTTGCTATACATGAAATACAGGTAATTAATATTGGGTGATTTAAGAAACTATGAAGTATGAACTAAATTTGTTATACGAATATTAATTGTGCATAATTTGACTCTAGTTAGTGTTTGCGCAATTTTTGTGCGCGAAGAAGAAAGAAAAACGTGTAAGGTTCAAACCTCCTGAGACAAAATCTCAGCAATGAGTGTTTGATTAAGTGAATAAGCCTCCAATGGGCGCAAACACATAAATTACAGTTCTAAAAGTTATAAAAACTAAAAGATAAAAAAGTGATCGTTTGAGTCTTCATTTGATCGGGGGTTTTTCTCTCTGTATGAGTGAGCTTTTATAGTGAAGCTTGTAAACTGCTTGGACAGTTCCAGTATCTCCTTGCAGCTGCTGGATCGTGTTTTCAACCGTTGAGCTGTGCGTCTCAACTGCTTGATCGTGGAGGGAAAACTGCTTAACTCATGTACTCGTGGGATCAATTGTATTACGTATTTTCGTTGTAATGCTTCGGTCGTCCTGGGTTCTTTTTGCTCTAATCTAGTGATCGCTCTTCCTTCATCGCCCTTCTTGCCTTCGTCCTTTATTCTTCGTTCTAGGGCGATTTCGCTCCAGGGTGGCATTTTTTCTTTTGCCAACAATTATCCCCCAAATTCACCTTGATTGCACTGGAAGTGAAAATCGGTGTGGATTTTTCGGTTTTTCATCCAGGTTCGTTCTTTCCTCGTTCCGTTACATAGGCCATTAGATTGGTCTTAGTGGCCGCAAGGGCGGCTTGTTCCTTACTCTGTCTGCACTTCATTCAAATTGCTGCGCGTTGGCTCTCCAAAGACCACTGTGATTGGCCTTGTTTGCGCGAACAAAACATTTAACAGACCTGCGGGGTATGGCTCGTCATTTTGAGCCACAATAGTCGAACTTTCCCCTTTAGTCAGGACTCTGGTCGGCCCGTAATTTCCTTCGTACATGAAGTATTCGGCCGAATTTGTCTCTGCAGCGAAATGCTTATTGTCGGCATGTACCACTTCCACTTCGTCTCTCTGGTTCCAGAAAATTAAGCATTGATGAAGAGATGAAGGAACACTTCGGCTGCCGTGTATCCAATCTCGTCCTAAGAGCATGTTAAATGTTGTTGGCCCGTCTATAACAAAGAATACTACTGTTTTTGTAGTACTTCCCACTTGCAAGTCTAGTGGGACGACCCATTTGGCCGTTGTCGCTCCTTCATTGAAACTCATTAGCACCACTTCCGTAGGGATGAGGTCCTCCTCTGAATTTGCTAAACGTCCTAGCATCCTTACCGGAATTGCATTAATGGCTGCCCCATTATCGATCAACACCTTGGTGACAGGTATCCCATTAGCCTTTGCTTTTACATACAACAGCCGCAGGTGCTTTGTCATTTGTGGTGGTGGCTTTGGGAATATCACCTTCCTTGATAGGCCTATCTGCTCACTCTCGATGCAGGCCCGAGGTATTTCTCCTCTCGTATCCCATCCAGAAGGTGGTAACGTGACTGGTGCATTGTGCGAGATATTATTGACGGCCAATCTTCGCTTTTCTGCCCTGGTGATTGTCCGTCTTATTTTGGGCGTCCCATATAGGACGAGGTATGGAGATCGTCCCAAGTCCTCTCCTAACGTTCCAACTGCAGGGTTTCCGGCCTCGTACAATTCTTTGAGAAGCCGATTCTGTGATATCCCCCTTCTTCGGGCTTCGGTCCTGATGTATATTTCTTCTTCTACGTCGGTCGTTTCCTCATCTGAAGCTTCCCTATCCGTTATCGAGAGCGCTGCAAATTCTGCCTCATCACCCTCATAGACATCTTCGCTTGTTCCAGCTTCCCCACTGTTGTCCCCCTTGAATTCTCTGGACAACAAGTAATGGTTGGCCACCACCTGTGGCATGCTTCCGAACTGAATGACAATAGGGGGCTCTTTGTCGTCTGTTTCGTCCCGTTTTCGTCTGTCAAACTTGGTGTGTTTTTCGTAGCTCGTTATTTTCCCTTCTTTACCGTCACTCTCCTTGTTATTTGCCTCCGGTTTCTCCGTGATACGAGGACTACGGCCTGTGGTCCTCACCCACCTTGTTGGTGCATCATACGACCATAATTTCTCTGGTGTCTCCTTAATTGCGTCCTCGTCATTTCGTCCACGGGAGGATAGTTCCTTCATGGGCGTTGCCCCGAATACGGCCTTCGATACGAATGTCATATATTGGTCCGATGAATTTTCGGCCTAAACGTCCTCATATTTTGTACGAAGTTTGAATTTTCGCCATAAAACCTTGGTGCAAAGGTCTGTGGCTGCCATGTTACTGGCTCTTTCTTTACGGGCCTTTCACAAGTGTCTTCCAACTCCCTCATCCACTATATATTGTTTCTGCACCGTACACAAAGGTTTTGCTGATCCTTCTATTTTTGGGGTGCTTTAATCCTTTCCAGAGCGCTTGGACGATGATCATTCTGTTCTTTATCTGGGACCAACTTGAATCTTGGCAAATTGGTAAGATCCGAGTTGATCATGTTTAATTCCACTGGCTTGGGAAACGGGTTGTCGTCTGTACGGGCCAAATTTGATCCAAGGTTAATTTCGACCTTTCGCCTCAGGCCCACTGCTAAATGCACCCCCGAAACCCCCTAACTGAACCCAAAGACATTGTGCAGGCCCAGACTCGGAGAAACATCATACCGAAAGACCGATACCTGAACCCCTTTAAATACCAACCCATGAAATGTCCAGACCCATAACTACCCTTCATGACTGCCCATAACTGCCTCTTCACGACTCGACTGTTACAATCACCCAAAACGTATAAAAAATTAAGGCATTCATGAGTCCCACCTCGAATCGCCTATAAGAGGAACCAAAGTCCAGAAAAGAAGGGGCATGTAAGCTCTTCTACCCATAGCTCAAGCAATATTCTCTCTATAAACCTCCTACCTACAACTCACACGGTAGCTCACAGGAATCAAGGTAATCTTTAAGCTTGCTCCTCCTTCAACGGTATTAATAGATCACTTTCATCACTGACTTGAGCGTCGGAGTGCCCCCTGCACCCACCACACCGGTGGGTAGTCTACTCTCGCTCACTCTACCTTTGTTTTGCAGGATCGCTAGTGCCCTCAACCAACAAATTCTCGATTGTGGACCTTGGGCGAAAACCAGCATCCACATCGTCCACGTCCATCTTTTTTTCGAACGTTATTCGTCCAGATTCTATAGCATCCTGCTCAACAACATCCTGTGTGAATTCATTGAACAATGCACGAACTACATTAGGGCTGAATTCTCGCATCGGTTCGTATCGACTAGCTTCTGCCAGACCCTCGAAATGACCCACCACGGCTGGAACGTGGGGCTGGTTGGTTTGCTCCAGTCCTTCTTCCTCCGTACCTAGGCCAGTTTGAGTGTTTCTTTTCGGAGGCATCTCCACTTCTTACACCAATTCTCCCACTGTGGTCGCCAAAAATTGTTTGCGCGATTTTTGTGTGCGAAGAAGAAAGAGAAACGTGTAAGGTTCAAACCTCCTGAGACAAAGTCCCAGCAAGAGGTGTTTGATTAAGTGAATAAGCCTCCAAGGGGCGCAAGCACACAAATTACAGTCCTAAAAGTTATAAAAACTAAAAGATAAAAAAAAAATACTTGTTTGAGTTTTCATTTGATCGATGGTTTTTCTCTCTGTATGAGTGAACTTTTATAGTGAAGCTTGTAAACTGCTTGGGCAGTTCCAGTATCTCCCTGCAGCTACTGGATCGTGTCTTCAACCGTTGAGTTGTGCATCTCAACTGCTTGACCGTGGAGGGAAAACTGCTTAACAACTGTAGTCGTGAGATCAACTGCATTACGTGTTCTCGTTCTAATGCTTCGGTCGTCCTAGGTTCTTTTCGCTCTAATCTAGTGATCGCTCTTCCTTTCATCGCCCTTCTTGCCTTCGTCTTTCATTCTTCGTTCTAGAGCAATTTCGCTCTAGGGTGTCATTTTTTCTTTTGCCAACAGTTAGAGATATAATAACTTGCTTGTTCTGACAAATTATATTCAAGTTGATTGTTTGATCTGGCAATCATCATGAATATGTGTTTAGATTTCCAGCTTGTCTCTGAATAATATAATTGTCAATGTGCCACTGTGCCTCTCAAGTGCCAATTCT